>JARIHP010000093.1:0-165329 GCA_029282125.1 Mycena amicta
CCTTACACCGATTTACGACGAGTTTGACTATTACAAGTCTTATTCAGAGTATAGAGGTTTTGGATATAGTGTTATTCGGTTTTCACAGGTTTGGTTTTGTAGTTAGTTCGCCAAGCACACACATCACCGGCATGACACGATCGACGGGAAGATCGATCATGTTAACTTTGAGAAGAATGTGGATGAAGGTGAGTGATACTTGGGTTTGAGAGAGGAAGAACTAACATGGAGTTCAGGTGATATACTGGCCAGAAAGCTCATCATCGCCATCGCCGAGCGGGACAGACAGATGGAAGAGTTTGCAGAAGTCGACAAGACCATCGAGCCCTCCTTGCGCCAGGACTGGCAGCGCCGCGTCAACTTATGGATACAGGATCCTTCCCAGCCAAATCCATATGTGCTTGATGCAAAGCATGGTAGGTTCGCTCCCTCCTGCCCGCAAACATCTGCTGAATATTGGTTTGCGCTCAGCTGGCCCTACGGGAGGCGCAGATTCTAGCGGACCTGAAGAAGGCGGAGTTGGCGGAGTTGCGGCAGGGCCGTAGTGCTAGCGGCGAAACAACCGGCAAAATGAGTACCGCAGGATTCATCAAGGGCGCCTTGCAACTGGAGGATTCCCAGTGAGTGTAAAGATACATCCTTCATAGCGGTTCTGATTTGAATGTAGACGGCGTATTCGGTGGGAAGCAAAAGGGACCGCAACGCTGACGGCTGAGCGTTCCAGCCAGCTAGACGAATTACGCGTCGCATTCTTCAAGAAGCTACGGCAACTCGAGATCCAGCAAATGGTCTTCATGCCCGGGGTCGTGGAATTGCGAGCAGACGAGGAAGAACGGCGGGACCCGGACCTGCCTCCCCCGGCTGCAGAGTTGACGAAGCTCTGGGTGCCTTCGAACCTTTCCGAGGCGGAGCGTGCATGGGCATGCAAAAGAGGGTTGGCGGAGATTGAGGCGAAGCTCCGGGAGGGACAATGTGCGGATTCGCTGAGCAAGCTGCGTGGGCACTTGCATGCGAAGACGCATCTCATCGACACGCGGAATGCAACCGCTGTCGGGCAGCGGGCAACAACTCGGTTTGGGTCATTGATTGGGCGGGTCGGGGACCAGGTGGAACGGGAGGCAACCAAGTACCGAGAGGTGCTGCTGGCTTTGCGGCGCCTGAAGGGACCAGACCACGCCCCTCAGTTCAAGGAGCTGCGCGACGAGGACCTCCAAGTCCAGATCGAGTCGGAGAGCGACGCAAAGGCACGGGCAGCTCTGGGCAAGCTTGGAGCTGCTCGCAGAGCCCGCAACGAACCGTCGTTGAACAGGAAGATGGCACCAGTATCTTGGATATGGTTTGTTGGCGGAGACGGCGACAACCAGGAGCTGCATGACTGTGAGTACCTCCGGTCGGCGTTTTGGGTCCTACTGATGTTGCGTAGCTGTACGGGTTCAATGGGCAAAGACGCTGGCCCGGCGGGATCGCTGGATGGAGGAGGTCAAGTTGCTGCAAGAGGAAATGCGGCGGGTGTTGAGGAGTTTGGAGACGGTCCAGAGCGAGTGGAGGGAACGGGCTAGCGTGTCGCGGGAGGTAGATGGGCAGCTGGCTGCGGGTCTGAAGGCGTACGCGCTACGGCAAGCCGCCGTTCATCAACGCATTGCTGCGTCTTTCCGCGCGAAGTGGAGCGCCTCAAAGGCTGAGGCAGTTCGTGCCGCACTGCTGTCTGATGAGCTGGATGTGGAGGGGGGCTCGTCGTAGTATGTTGAGTTAGCGTCATTTATACTTGGGAGTAGTATTAATGGAGTCCATTTGATTAGGAGGTCCACATGTGGGATTGGTGGTGAGCTTGTCCTTTAACCCTGTATTGCCAAGTGGTATAGTCTCTTGCGTCATAAAAAGTGGTGTGGGGACCGCGGGTTCGAACCCCGCGCAGGCATTGTTGTCCGCTATTCTTGAAGAAATTTTTGGCGTGTTTCTTTTTCTTTCTTTTTTTTTTTTCTTCAGCAGAGCGTAAATAGTACTGGGACAGTCGCCACAGGTCTTCCCGATACCCGCTAGCATATCTTTTATGTTTTATACATGACAGGCTTTTGTCAGTTGAGTTAGCGCCTTTTATTGAATATCTCCATGAATATTAGGTTGTATCGAACACGGTTTGTACAGACATGCTTTTCAGGCCATTGTGCCTCTTTTATTTTTTATGTGACATATGTGACGTCGGGGCGCCCCGCCGAGGCGGGAGGGCGGGCTGATCAACAATTTTCAAAGCTGGATCAGAATGTCACACATTGTAACAGGGTTAACAGCTTACCATCACCGACATCAGGGAAGGTCCAACGGCCGGTGATGATATGTGACATTGGTGACATTTTGAACCCAGATTGGGAAATAGCCAAGGCCGGCCTACCCGCCGAAAAGGCCTACAGAAGGCAAATGCACTCAGTGTATACAGCCCTGAGGAGCTGAGCTTATATAGCAACCGTATGCCTTCAGTGTACTGAGCGCAGTTGGAAAATGCTGCTACCTACAGGTGGGTTCCGCTGCCGTGCGTGCGTTCCTCCAGGCTCTGCTTCTCTCCGCTCCCCTCCCTAGTGCTGGTCCCAGGTCAAACCGAATTGGTTGGCCATGCGGGTGATTCTGCGCTCTTGGGGCCGGGCCTGGGTGTTGTGTGGGGGCGTCCCTAGGCATTGCCTGGTGTGTCGGGCGTGGTGCTGGGTTGCCCTGCTGGTGGGGACAGTGATGCGTTGGGTGTTGGTGCGCGCGTGGGCATGGGTGTCTTCTTCTTGTGGAGTAGGGATCCGCGGGGGCAGCCAAATGCCAACCAATAACGCGCAGCATCGTACGCCATGCTCTAGTCCAGAAGCCAGGCCCGATCTCGACCCAGGGCCCTCGATTGTGGATTGGTGTTCGGTGGGCGGCCAGGTACGCCGCCAACTCCAAGAAGATGATGAAGGCCAGCAGCCCTGTGTACGGGGTGGCCGAAACATTGACACAGTACGTTTTGTCCATGGTCGTTCGCCGGTGGTTGTTTTCAAGATCGAAGCTTCTACCTTCTGTCAAGAACGGGGTCGGGGCTCCACAGTCCCAAGACACCAAGGGCGAACCGGGGTGCTCTCCTCGCGATAGCGAGTCTCGAGAGGCTCCGTGTGGTCGTGTGCGATAGAACCCACAGTCTCTGCGGGGTCTAGGGTCCAACGCGACGCGAGTCGGAATGATCGGGTTCTATGACGGGGACTCGGAGTCTAGAACCCGTCGGCGTCGAAGGGCGTCGAGGAAGGACGGAAAGTCCGATACGAGACCGTGGAGAGTAAGGCCGTGTATTAGACGAGGTAGAAGCTAGGGCTCCTAGCTTCTACCGCCCCTTCTTATACTACAGGTATGTATACTATCAATCGGTATCCTATCAATCCCTCCTACATGTCCGATCCACCCCCCTTCCTGTCGGGCCGCGACAGCGGTCGTCCCTTCCCTTGGTATATGTATACGATCTCCTCCTTTTAACGATCGTTGGATATAACGTGGGCCGGTGATGTGATGCGCTGTGGTGCGCCATCAGTCGGTTTCATGACAAGGCCCGTCATCAGACGCGTATCCTTTGCATCAAAGCTGCAAACGCAATGCAAGTGCTGACCTGCGAGATCACTCAACAAAAGCACAAACGAGCTACGGCCAACTCACATCTTCTTCCGCAACGTAGTCACGGAGATGTTCCTTATAGGGCTCGTCGTCCACAAAGTAGCTCCAACCGGATCCCAGAGAAGGATCGTGCCGCTCGTTGGCGCGTAAGCGGTTTTTCAGCCTAAAATTTGCGTCCAACGCGAGCATTAGGCCGTAGAGGAACCTAGAATATATCTTGGTGAGCCGGAATCCAGTGGGAGTGAGCTTACTTACTCGTCATCAGGGTCGCAGTTCTCCCAGCCCACAGGGAGATTGAAGCCGGGACGTGGGCATGCCCAGCACTCGACCGCGAGAGCACCAGGTTTGACCGCGTCAGGGCCGACCCCCTCTGCATCCGGGTTCCATCCTTCGGCTCAATGCCCCAGTCCCGCTCGCTTGCTGCGTTTGAGGAAGTTGTATTGCCGAGCCATCCGACTGAAGGCTCGATATCGATCCTATATATCGTTCAGTGTTTCGTCACCCGTGCTTTCAATAACGCTCTCACCGGTGTTTTTCCCAAGAGAGTTGGATCGGTTAGTCGCTCCAGCGTCCCGACGAAGTCGTGGGCGCTAATGTTGCCCACGACGTTCAGCAGTCGAAAGAGGTCGAGAGCTCGGAAGGTGGCGCAGGTCCCCATCTCGCTGACAGTCGCCGGATACCACTCGTTAGCCATGAGTTGCGCAATGTGGTCCTGGCGAAGTGATTTGGAGCAGCCGCATAGTTGGATGTCGAGGGTGAAGACCCCGCTCGTGTCGATGACGACGAGTGCCTGCGGCGAGCGTGGCAACGGGCAAGGGTGTCCCTGGTGCCCAAGCTGATAGCAAAACCGCAGGCTCTTTGGTGAATCGTCCTTGAGGTGAAGGCGATGCAACGCGACCGGCTCCCAGAGTTCCCCGGCCCATTCCTGTAGAGAGCGTTAGTGAGCGTCAATCGGCGAGCGGCCACAAAGCAGTCAGAGACTCGCCTTGACAACATGCAGTGGCTTACGTGCGTGTTCCTCTTTCAGACACGTCAGGCACTGCAACGATGTTCCACAGTCCCGGCACCGGAATAGTCGAGTAAGGCCACCAGGCTCGTATGTCGCGTGGCAGAATGAGCAGGCTGGAGTGTAAATATCCGCTCCCAGGCCGTCGTGGCGTAAAAGGTGGTTGAGGAAGATGTGCCGCTGGCGATGCCAGCCTTTCATGGGATCGTCCTGTCCAGCCTTTAGTTTCTCCCAGCCCACCCAGCAGACACAGTTCACGTACGGAGCTCTCATAATGCTGCCGTTTTCCGTTTGAGACTTCATCCTCCTCGATTTGGTGTTCGTAGACGTCGCTGGAGTCCTCCAAAGTGGTGAGCGTATCTGCGACTGCCGCGAGCTCGGCGGCGTCCAGTGGAGGCAGGGCCAGGAATTCGGCGGATGTGTAGTCCTCGGAATCGTCTCGTCTCACGCGCTTTTGGGGAGCAACGTTAGAGACTTGCGTGATGGTAGACGAGTCGGCGGCGAAATGAAAGCTGAGGTCGGCCACAGGGTTAAGCCAGGCCGAGCTGTACACGAAGGTCGACGGGGCGGCTCCGGTCCTCTTTCTGCGTCCCATTGAGAATAAAATCAACGGCGGGAGGAGATACACTCACCCGACCCAGCATCGCCCTTAACTTGACGAGGGAGCCAGAGATGCCAAAGACACGAGCCTCGTGTATTGATCCTGATCTCTCATCCGTAACAACAACAAAAAAAGCTTGTTTCATTCGCGCTCATGTGATACCCCCTCAGCCCGCTCCTTCATTAGCGGCTACGCTACAATACAAGACCGGAACACATCTATCGCAGGCTGCCTATGAACGCATCTATCGCAAACTGCCTACGTGTTTGCGTCCCTTGGCAAAATCCGTCACAACATGGCTTTGCAGTCGGTGGAACCCGGGCTCATCGGCTGTACTAACGGCCTCATCAGCTGGTCGCCAAAGGAAAACAGGGATTTGATACGTACCTGGCGAGTCCGCTCCCTCGGACGCGTTTAGCACCCTCCACTTTCGCTCAATCCCCTCCCCATCCGTACGTGCTACGCCCTCAGCGCCGCTCAACAAGTTTGCCGCTTGGTAACGCTCCTGGTGTGCCGCCACATGGCATACCGGAAGTCTACACACAATATCATAGCTCAAGACGAGGCGGCGCGAAAGGCTGTTCGAATAAAGACCGGGGATATCGATATCAAGGTACCTTTCTCCTTTGAAAGGGTCGACAACGGGGCTGGCGATGATGGGGCTGGCGGTATCTGGTCCAGGAATAAGCGTCAGGGAATCCCAATCGAAGCAAATCAGACCTGGGAGCGGCGCAGCCATCTGGGAATTCTTTCCTGGCTTCCTGAATCCTGGCCCGCTTATAACAGGCGATGCAATTTCACCCCAGGAAACCGCATGCCTTGCCCATTTCACATGGTGCGTGAAAACGTCCATCAAATCGCAGTGCCGCAGTGCGTTTCAAGACATCTGTGTGCCAAGTTTCGCCGGAGGGGGAAGGCGGAGCGCGTTGTCTGCGAGTAATAATTAGTCAGTGCTCAGAGGGCACTTGAGTTACACAGGTAATACACGTAGAACGAGGTGTAGGAACGTCCTGCGAACGTCGTTATGAGCGTCAGTATCAATATCAAAATCATACCTGGACGACTCCTCATCTCTTCGCCTAAGAAAGAAGCACATCAGACCCATGCGACCTCAATTGAGAGACCGAGACGAAACAGAGACGCACACAGAATCGAGACGCCCGGAAAATTCCTGCCAATTAAGTTGAGTCCATGGTAGCTGAGAGCTGAGCGGTTATGCAGGGTACCGGTCGTCTGGGAAAGGAACTTGACTTGACCAGATCCTGACGAGATCTTGACGAGATCTTGACGAGATCCTCGACGAGATCTTGACGAGATCCTCAGCTGAATTTTGCGCCTGAATTTTGCGTGATTATTGGCCTCTGCCCACAATCGCGAGATTTGCGAGTGACTGAGTGACTCGCCATGGCCTCTTCATCCGCTGGCACCTCGACCCTCTCACCGACCAAAGGCCGCAGCTGCGACAAGCCTCTCACAGACGACCATGTGGAAGAGCTCTGCGCTCGCCATATATTTCTTCCCTCGATCCATTGTCTCGCACTGACAGTCGGTCCTCAGTACCCAAGCGCCAATTGGAGCTCTCTGACGAAGAGATTGAGGTCGTCTCGCAGACAAGTCAGCCTCTTGTGTTGTTTCTAAGTTTCCCAACTGACGCACCTTCTCCAGCGCACAAAAAGACTGCAGTGAATCGCCCACTCGCTGACGACAGTGAGCTGTCATGTACGATGCTCAGCCCCCTTACCGATGCATGCGGGAACTCTAGCAGCAGTTGCGGAGACCGGCGCGCCGCCCAAAAGCCGTGAGATCCGACATTGCCATCGTCGCTTGCGCTCAGCTGTTTTTGCAGTCGCCGAACTTCAAGATCTGGCGTTCCGTTTACATGACCTGGCGGAGGGCAACCACCGGCCCCAGCCGAGACGGCCTCGACCTAGTCGGGTTCCGACAGCGAAGGAGCTGGAGGGACATCGAGACTTCCCGCACGGTTTCCCAGCACGCGACGCCCTGTATCTCAACCCTTTGCAGCCCACTCCGCTGCCTAACACTCTGCCTATCTTCAAATGTGCTTGTTGCGGCCAAGTCAAGTCGCATCCCGTCTGGTATTCAATTCTGGCACCTACCTGAGCGAGACTGAGCACACACCTTCAGGTTCGCCAATTGCAAGCACAACGCCTGCTATGTCTGCACGTTCCAGCATCTGGAACGTCGCTGGGACTGCCCAGAGTGTGCCCGGCCCATGTATGATACCCCTCGCCGTGATTATGCCGCAGAGGAGGAGATTCGCCGCGATTATCCTGAGTGGATCGACAACAGCTTAGTCAATTACTCATTTGTGGGGTTCGTATTTCCTCGTCGTCCCAGTAAAGTAGTCGAGTAGCCCATGCGTTGCAATACATAGTCCCATTTGTTGCCGCCATCTTCGTCCGGTGTGGAGGCTCAGAAGTTCGCGATGCAGCACGGAAGATACAGTCAAGATGTGGTGTCGATCCAATGACATAAGCCAGTGGTGTCGGGTCACCGAAAGTTGTATATTATAGCGGCAATATTGAACATAAATCACCAAAAGCGCGGCAGATAGACTCTGTGAGGATGCCCGGACCGAGCTATGGTCTCGTTGGAGAAAACTGGGGAGGTTTATATTTTCACTTCAGAAACGCTGAATATCTGCCAAAGACGACTCATGATCTACTAGCACTTTTGGTCTCGACCTTCACTACTCGATGGTGGCCGGCCATAAAACCGCGGACGATCAAGAACGCCGTCATGCTCGTCGCATGAGCAGTCTTAAGTATGACAAGAGCGCATAGTGCGGCCGGACAACTATAATATTGCGCTCACATATTGACTCTCTGACAGCGGTCGCCAAGTAAGGCGCGAATGAGTACGGGTACGGGGCAAACGCAAGATAGCTAAGGTCCATCTCTCGCATCTCGCCCTTCCGGACTTGGTAGAGGACTGGGCGTGTGCCTCGCTCTGGCAGACGTATCAAGTATTCCAGGCTGCTCTGCGTCTTGACGGCGAATTCGACGAAACCGAGTTTGCTCATTGGCTTTCCTCTCCCCCCTTCGACGCCAAACTCATTGCGCTTGCCGACGAACCAGAAGATGGCGACTACCAGGACTGGCTGGCATGTCTCGTCGATGGATGTCTGCTTCGAAGAGAACAGGCATTCGAAGCCGGCTTGAACGATGAGCTGGGCCGTATTGGCCAGAAGAAGCGCCTTCGCCACGAGGTCCAAAGTCTCCTGAGGCAAGACTGGATGGAAATACGAGCGAAGGAAGGTCTGTACCAGCCGGGTACGTGGGAACACACGGTATATGAGCGCCATGTCATTTTCCTAGCGCGACGCATATACCGGATGTACTATCTTCGGTTTGTTTAATCCACTGTCATCCCCCTCAGTAAAGTTACTCAGACATGCACTGACGCTCTGTTCTCGGACTGGATCCACGCCCCCACCGACAAATGATCACCACCATCAAATCGCCCTTGCTTCTGACACTCATCCTTGCCATCCACTTCCATGCCTACCCGCTTCCCAGCGTTCTTCAGCCGTTTTTTCTCCTCGCCGCCAACTCGGGACGACGCTATACGCATGCAAGAGCTCAGGAACGACTCTGAGCTTCCCTCGGGCCAGATCCGGTCTTTCGTTAACTCCCTCACGGCGAAACACTGGCAGATAATGCTCGCCGGGCGCATCGTAGCTGTGATCCAAGAGCGCGAGGAGCGGGTACGTCTTGTCTTCTCGCGCAGAGCTTGGCTTACTTGCCTAGTACCTGGTCCTGGAGGTGCTGCCCGGGGAGCAGATGCTCGAAGACTTCAAGGAAATGGTCTGGGCACTGGGTCGAGTCCAGGACCGAGCCATGCACAGCACAACCACGAAAAAAGTCAGCAGCTGGACCAAGCCCGGGCGCAACGGCCTCGAAAGCGGCTACATCTATGTCCATATCACTAGCAAGACGCGTTTGGTACGTTAAACGTCTGCATACTACCAACTGCTTACCCTCGAAACAACCAGACAACCCATGCTTGGGAGCGCGACGAGTCGTGGGTCGTGGCGCCAGAGAGGGTTCCCGTGGATCCTCTGGCAGTCGGTGCGGCGGTCTTTTGCGTCACCCACCTCCTTCAAATCGACAACCTGCTCCACGATGAACCGGAGGTGTCTTCCAAGGTTCGGTCCTCATGTTTCTGTACCGCTCACTCGCTCACTCACTTGTCACAGCAGTGGATCCTCAAATGCCGTTTCTTGTCGCGTATCCACCTCCCCTCAGGCGAAGCCCAGGCCCGGAACCCTGGCATGCTGGTGTTCTTGAGCCGCGGAGGCACTCCCAGTGGTGCCGCTGTCAACGCGTCGGAGGGGCTACCGGTTCGCGATGACACCGAGGAGGCTGAGGAGTAGTTCTTCCGCTTGTGTTCCCGCCCGAATCATATTGTTTGTAATTGTTTGTAAAGAAATATAGTTCACGACGGCGCATATATTCAGAGCTGAGGGAAAACAAGTACACTACGCCGTTTCATTTGCCCGTCCCGACCCCCTCCGAGTAAAAATGTACAGCGATGGGAGAAAGCGCCGACTCGCGTCTTCCCAGTCGCCCACAATGGATCTATTCAAAGTTAGTCAGGATTTGGTTGTCCGCGATGGAGATACGCACCTCAAAACAAGGCCGTGCAGGACGGGGAAGTCCTCGACGAGGACATCCAGGATCTGAGCCTCCATAACGCTCACCGGATGGTCGACGATCGTGTGCTTGACGATGACGAGATTGCCGACAATTGGATTATATCCGACGTCCTCCGTGATCAAGGCCGTGGCGAGATTCTCCGCGTCGTCGTCCTGGCTGTCGGACGATTCATCGTCGCTCCCGTACCGGTGGCTGTCGTCACTGTCGCTGTCGCTGTGCGATTCCTCCTCGGTCGGCACTTGGTGGTGACATGCCTCCAGAAAGGTGAAGGCGCAGCGGTCCGCAACAGAAACCGCTGAGGCGAACAAGGCGCGGCACAAGCGACAGCCCATGGGGCTATTCTCCCAGAAGCCCTTGAATATGTCCACCTGATGTGCGAGAGTCGGGGGCTTGGTGCGATCAAGCGGCAGGACAAAATGCTGGATGGCGCCTGTGATATCGTAGGAGGCGACCGCGCGGCAATGAGGATGACCAGCCTATCAAATTATCAGAAGGTGAAACAAGGATACAATACGGCGCCAACCTGGGTGCTGCTGGGGTGTGGAGGCAATACTGGAAACTGGTGGCGGCGTAGAAAGCCCCAGGCGTGCGAGGGGGGTGCAGAGGGCAGAGCGGACATGGTGCTGACGGGAGGAGGAGGACGAGGGAGGAACGATCTGGAGATCAAGATGCCCTTCGGTTTTTATCATTGCAGAGTATAATCACGAGGTGCTCTGTCGCCGTTCTTGTTACTCTTCAAGATTAATATTCTTCTTGGCCGACACTACGCTAGTCCCCGCCAACAACGTTGCAGGTACGCTGGTTGGTCGTCAGTCTCGTTTTGAAAGCTAACCGTGGTCCGTAGAAGTTATGTCCCAGTCAGGCTCCATCCGCGGTTCAGTAGAGCCCAATTCCACCCCCAGCGGTGGTCCCAGGTCGGTGGCGGCTTGATATACTGTAAACATAGCAGCTTCACGCAGACACAGTACGCATCAAGAAGGACCCACCGCAAATGACCATGACGACGGCGACAGCGTGTAAGCGATATACTCGTTTGAATGGTGCTCGCATTGACGCTCTCAGGCCCGACGTGCAGTCGGCTAAGGGCAAGAAAGGCAAGAGCAAGCCCGGGTTGAGCAAGGCCGAGCGGCTTCGGCGCAATGGGAAGAATTGGGCGGCAGGGGTTCGGGAGGACGAGATCCTCAGACCGAAATGGGAGCAATTCATGGCTGCCAAGGTTGCGGGTGGACCGTCTCTCAAGGCCTTCTATGCGGCCGTGCAGAATGAGTTCATCTTCAAGATTGGCTGGCGACTTCCTGACGACATCGAACCGACCCTACCTCTCCCAGCGTATGACGCAACTGCGGCTCCCGTCGTTGAAGTACTGTCCGAGGAGGAAGAGCAAGCCAAGGAGCAGCGTATTGCAGTACTGTGTGCTGTAAGTAAATGTCCGTTGGCCTGGCGTCACAAAAACTCACGGTCTCGTCTCCCACCACCAGCGCATCAAGCGGTGGTATCTTAACCGTCTCGAGACGTTCAACAAGTCCAAGAAGAAGCCCCCCGTAACCACTGCGGGAAGGTCTGGCCCCGTCAAAACCGCCCAGCTCCCCAAAGTCGAAGACGTCGACGATGCGGTCGTTTTCGTGGCAAATCGTCTTGGGCTTCCTCCTCCGAAACGCACAAACCCCGGCCATCAGTTCTATATGACGGAAGCCTTCGCTACGGAGATTGCCCCCGTTGTTGCGCGTCAATGGAAGGATCGTCTTACGAAGGACTCAACGCTGGCCGACATCAACGCGCCTCCTCCTCCAGAACTGGGCGCAAAGGTGGCACTGGAGATGTTCAACGATCTGGACCCGGAAAGGCAGGAGGATTTGAGGGCCAGGGTGAAGGAGATCGGTCGACAAGCAAAGGACGAGTACACAGAGAAACTCAAGGCCTGGCCACCGAGGACGCCAGAGTTCCGTCAAAAGTGAGTTATGTGCTGCCCCTTCTTTGTATGTGGCTGACACTGAAGCAGAGCCCAAGACCTCCTCGAGCCGCTAATGGACAAGCTAATGCGGGCTATCTCTGACGCGACCGGAATGCACCTCTTCGTCGTGATGGGCGGGCCCGTTCCTAGATATGGCAGGGAGATGAGGACGATACAGTGCGTTCTGGATACTTGCCGAAGGCTGTCCGCTAATCCTGAATGATAGACTGTCCGTTGGGGCTAACCACGCTCCAGTACCCGTTCCCTTTCCTCAGTGGGATGCGGTACATTGGGAACGTGAAATCGTCGACAAGTTTAAAGCCTACCTGGAGACAGCTTTCAGTGCGTACTTTCGCCAGTTTGCCTGATGCATATATACTAATATATCTATATAGCTCCCTCTGAGTGTCTCGCCTTTTCCTTGAACAAAGAGGACATCATTGACGATCCTTCCCTCTTGACACTCGACGAGAACAATCTGCCAATCGCCTCCTCCTCAAAGCCCCAACGCACCACCAAAGGCAAGGCAAAGTCGAAATCGACACTAGATGACGACCCGATGGACGACCCGATGGATGGCGGAGACCCTGCTAGCGATGAAAGCGATGGCGGGAAAAGCGACAGTGAAGACGACAAGAGCGAGGATTCGACGGCGAGGCGCCGGCAAGGAGAACGGGATCGTCAAGAAAGCATTCGAAGGACAAAGCAGCTCATGAAGGACATGGGCCTGCTGGACGCGACGAAAAACCTCTTCAGCGGAAAGACGGACAAACCGCGCGGTCCTCGGAAGCCGAAGAAGGTCCCGACTGGTCCTCCCCGTCGTTCTCTGCGTGGAAAGGGCGGATCAGATGCGGAAACAACGAACGCTAGTGGGTCGGAAGGGGAAGACGGGGCGTCGTCGGCCGAAAACAGCAGAATGGGGGATCAGTCGTTACCGGGTTCCGAGCCCGAGCCGTCCGACTCTGAGGACGACGGCATGCTGGTGGATCCCACGGACAGCGCGGTACCTACGAGCGAGACACCGGTGGAAGACATCTCCTCGACAACCGCGACCACCACAACCACCACAACGGCCCCGACACCAGCTCCTCCGACACCAGCTCCTCCGACACCAGCTCCTCCGACACCAGCTCCTGCGACATCGGTCACATCCTCTCGAAGCGGTGGTCTGCGTCGCATGCTGGCAGTTGACGCTGCGAAGCGGGTCACCCCCATCCCACCCTGCCCAGCACGCACATCGGCCTCTGAGTGGTTATGCAAGGTCTACCCTGAGCTCACGAACGTCAATCTGGGGGCTGCATACAACGAGATGTTGACAGCGTACCTCGCACTTGAGGCTGCATATGGATACGTGAACGGGACGGGAAGGCTGTCCGCAGAGCATCGGCCTGCCCAAATGCAACGGTGGATTCGGAACAAACGCGTTGCAACGCCCGCGTACTGCAAGATTAGCGACACAACCGCGTTTGCGAAGGGTTATTGGGCTTGGTGGGCGGGGATCCAGCCCTCATGGAGAGAGATCACGCAGGAGATTCGGCCGGTCAGCGCAGAGCAAGGTAGCGAGTCGTGGGGTGCGTTGGTGGTCCCAGGGATCAACGGCATGCTGACAGCGGTTGCCATGCTGTACTGGTGGGGTTGCGAAGAGAAGACCCAGGAGGTCTGGCCAACACCGGACTGGGTTGACGCTGTGGAAGACTTTCGCCGTGTCTGTGATGGTCTACGGGACGAGTCGGAGGAGGAGGGCAGGCAGGCGAAGAAACGTAAACGCTAAATAGACGATGACTTTACGAACATTTATTTACATTGGCGACTTCATTACGATTATTTTGTACACTCTAGTTAGAATTGAATATGAGTTACAACTCAAGAGGTTGAAAGAGAGCGACTTTGCGCTGGTCAGATAGGATCACGTGACGAAAGACTTAGCAAAATTTGGTCGATTCACAGGTGCGGTACCGTACTGTCCGGTACATATCCACTGTGCTGGATGGCAACTGCGCGCCAACCCCAACCAACAAAGCTTCCATCTCGAGACCAGCTTGCTGCCGGGTGGTGGTAAAAGGTCGACGGCGGGAAGAATAGTGGAGGAACGGGCGGGGCGGGGCGGGGCGGGCAGGAGGGACGCTGCTGTGGGTGGATGGCCGTGCCGTCGCACGGGATGACGGCGCTGAGGGCGGGACGGGGGCGGGGCGTTGAGGGCGGGACGGGAGCGGAACAGGCGGGAGGGTAGAAGACAACAGCCTCGCAACCAAACAAATAGCCCGGATCGGACCCGCGGAATATCGGCCGAGACGGAGCTATCGGTCCAAGGAGCTATAACCCATTTGGGCTGGGGCCAACACCCTTGGGACCAAACAAATAACCCATTTAGGTAGAAGCTGACACAAATTGATGGGAAACAACGTTCATTGATCGTAAATATAATATTCATTGCAGAGGTCCCAAATAGGCAAGGCCCCGTGCAGACCATACCTATTTAGGCAGAAGAAGGCTAGCCTAAGAGCCTTAGGAAGCGCTAGCCCCCATGAACACCTAGGGTTTTAGCCTACATGCTATCTAGCTACTGCTAGGGTATTGTAGGCTAAATATTACCACTACGGCTCCACGACAGTCGCGCATTTGGTGCTGGCCTTGCACCAGATTCTAGTTGGCTTGAACCAGCTCACTGAGAACCAGGCAATTCACGTCTATTCAGTCAACCCAGGGTTTTCGGGTCCTCGAACGAACGAAAACTCAGGACAACGTTATCATGGCGTTTGGGTCGCTCCAACTTCGTCTCAAGCTAGCAAATAAAAGAGCTCGCGACACTTTGGAAACGATACGAAAATCATGGCTGGGAATTACCCAGGGACCACTCAGCTCTGCCGCGTCCACGACTACCGAAGTCCGCATCTCGTACGGAGATAAAGGAGCTGAGAATGACCTTCGTCATTTCGCCTCCCGTCCGGACTACGGAGGGTACCTTCGTCAATTCAATGCGGAGGCTTTGAACAATCTATTGCCTTCAGGGCCGGAAGTGGATTGGGAAGCTGTGTACAAGAACGGCAGGAATCCTAAGCATTCCCCTCCTCCGTTCAGACCTTCCGCCCTTCCAGCGACTTCAGTGATGAGTAGCGGGTCCCGCTATTCAGCTGCAGTACCCATCTCCACGGTTCGCTTTAATCAACCAGCTGTTTCTCAGTTCTGTTCGATGCCCGTTCCGGCTGTACGTACGCTACCAGGTTCGAATATCCGATTCGAGACGACGGCACTGGTTCCCGCTGCTATGTCTGGGGGGCCATCGCTGATGCACGCGACGCAAGGGATTATCGTTCCCAACTCCCTTACTACCTACCCCTCCTCGTACATTCCGAGGATGGCTTATGGCGTCACTACGAACAACACACGTACTAGCGGTTTTAATCCGACGCAAACTCCCATTCGCAATAATGGGGGGCGTTCTCCTGGAGGTAGTGGATCTAATGGAAGTAGTTCCTCGCACGGAAGCAGTCAAAATGGTGGTGGTCGAGGATATGGTGGACCTGGGTTTCCCCCTCCGGTTCCCGGAGGGAATCCCCCAGCTGGCTATCCGGGAGGTAATGGAGGAGCTCCGCTGCCTGGCGGAGGAGGACCTCCTTTTCCAGGAGCGCCTGGAGGAGGTGGAAATCCTCCTGGAGGCGCTGGTGCCGCTGCCCCAGTACCCGCAGTCGCGCCCGATCCTTATGCTTTCCAATGGCAACTCAACCCGAAGCTGAACATCAGCGTCGTTCCTTCTTAGAACGGGAAGGGCGACACGATTATTGAGTATGTTATCGAGATGGGAAACCTCGCGCGTCTCGGACAAGCCATGCACCAGCACCTAGCCCAGATTGCCCCTACCCGTTTCCAAGGAGCTGCGAAGAACTGGTGGAACGCGCTCCCAGAATTGGTCAAACGAGCTTATCAGATTGACTGGACCAATCTACTTGAAGGTATCGCGGCTCAATTCCTGACGTCCAAGTGGATGAAGGATCGCCTTCGAGTCTTCGAGGAAATGTGTTTCCGACAATCCGGACACGGAGACGAAGAACCTATTGAGTTCTTCCAACGACGCATCGTCTATCAGCAGTTCCTTAACTCCGAAGACGACGAGCCTACTGCCGTCAACAAGATTCTTTGCACTCAGCCAGAGGCTTGGAAGGATATTGTTGACGAATTGCGCTGCCCTTCGATAACGATTCTACTCCAAGTGGCGGAGCATTACCGCGATAACTTGATCTACGCGTGGAAGACGGGCGAGTTTATGCGCAAAATGATGAGTTCGAGCGAATCCAAAGGAACTTCGGCCTCCGCCAACGGACGTCGTTACTTCCCACGTCGGCAAGCTAACGCCAATCTTGTTACCGTAGAAGAGGAAGATGATTTGAAGGGTCCCTTCGATGAGCCTCTTGCAGAAGAAGTAACCGACGAGGAGGGCAGTGACCAGGAAGATAAAGAAGCTCACATCGTCGATACTCGCAAACTGGGTCGTGCCAATAGTCGTACCAAGTTGGAATGGCCGAGAGGTCAGCGGTTCAAGGGCAAAGACTTCCCTCGCGACGACTCGGTCAAGACGGACCCGAAACCGAACGGTGAGTGCTTCATCTGCACGAGTCCCTTCCACTACGCCAAGGATTGCCCGCACCATGACGACTGGGAAGTACTTGCCGGGGCCCGGCGAGTTAACTTTGCTCAGAGTCTCATCGAATACGTAGCGAACACTGGAAACGTAGACAGCCTGAATAAATCCTCCATTGACGCTTATACGGTTCCTTCTGAGAAAAAACAAGATCCTCTCCACAACGTGGAATTCCACCGGACCGTCCTATTTGTAGCTTCGCGCGCGAGTCGCAATACACGCAGGCATGAGATATTTACTAAAAGAATACCCAATTCGCAGAAAGGCAAAGGTCGAGCTTCGGATCCCGAAGCTGCCTCTCTACCTTCAGCAGCTTTGGATAAGCTGGCTCAAGCACTGGTAGATCCAGTCTCACTGCGACCCTCTACGCTCCCTTCCGGTGAAGAAGGTTTCGAAATACCCAAAGCGCGACATCTACCGGCAGGTCTGAACTCAGTAGGTTCAAAAGCCCTACATGTTATCGTCCGAGTCGGTCGATCGGGACGACACACTGTAGTAGGAAGAATGGATTCGGGATCCGACTTAACTCTGATGTCGGAGGAATTCTACAAGACGATCCCGGACCTACCAAAACCCAAAGAAGGACTACGGATGCGACTGTACCATCTTACGGGACGCGCTAAAGTACTTGGGTACGTCATAGTACCAGCATACATGACGACCGAGGAAGGAGAGACGATCATGTTCGAAACGGAAGCGTACGTTGTTCGCGATATGCACGTACCCTTACTGCTAGGAGAGGATTTCCAAACCGCCTACGAGATCGGCGTAAAGCGACAGGCTAACGGAGAAAGCCAGCTGTTGATTGGTTCGACTCGACACGTGGTCCCAGCGTCGTCAGCCCAAACGGTCAACTTGGGGTTCGAAGTCAAGCATTCAGACTTCGTCAAGAGTGAAGGCCGGGTCCCGGCTGAAACTTCAGATAGGGAGTACAAGCGCTCGAAAACCAGGGTCGAAAAGGAGAAAGGAAGTACCGATCCTCCCGTACTCGCTGCAACTGATGTTCTTATTCGCGCCGGTTCTGTATACAACGTCAAGGTCACCGGAGATTTCGATGGTCGCGAAGAGTGGCTAGTCGAGAAAGTTCTAGTGACGATGGAAGACGGCAGCGTCCTAGCGGCTCCTTCGACCTTCATTTCATCTAAAGCTCCATATCTACCGATCACGAATACCAGCTCTCGACCGTGGTTACTTCGCGCAGGCGAAGTTGTCGGTATTCGGAGAAATCCATCCGAATATGCCGACAAACCTGAGAATGCCGAGCAATTGAAGAAAATGGTCGCTAGCGCAGAAGCGCTATCCCGCGTCATTCAAGCTACTTCTAGCGTTCAAGACTCTCGGCTGGCGGCAACTACAGCCACTCCTCCCGCTCCCACGACTACCAAGGAAGACGAAGACGAAATGTGGGGACCTAAAACCACCGCTGTGCCTGAACCAGAGGATCCCTCTGACGAACAGGACATAACGGAAGCAGTCCGGTTAGGTCCCGATGTGCCGGATCATATACTTCCGCGCCTGAAGGAAGTTTTGAGACGGAACATTGAAGCGTTCGGTGTGGGGGGGGCGTTTGGGACACGTAGAAGAACAGGTGCCGATACCAACTAAAGCAGGAGCTCAACCTATATCGTTGCCCATGTACGCAGCTTCTCCCGCCAAAAGAGAGGTCATCGACAAGCAAATGGATCTATGGTTCGAAAGAGGTGTCATTGAACCTTCAACTAGTCCCTGGGGGGCACCTTGTGTAGTGGTATTTCGGAACGGGAAGCCAAGACTTGCGGTGGACTACAGAAAGCTTAACGCACAGACTGTAGCGGACAAATTCCCCATACCGCGGCAATCCGAGATTGTCCAAGCGTTGTCGGGAGCCCAAGTGCTCTCATCCTTCGACGCTCTAGCGGGATTTAATCAAGTTTCCGTCGCTGAAGAGGATCGCTATAAGACCGGGTTCCGGTCTCATCACGGTCTCTGGCAGTTCAAACGTATGCCATTCGGGTTGCGGAATGGACCCTCGATATTCCAACGAATTATGCAAGGAGCTCTGGCGCCATTTTTATGGTTGTTCACTCTTGTTTACGTCGATGATATCGTCGTGTATTCGAAATCCTGGGAGGAACACCTGCTGCACTTAGATCAAGTGCTGGGAGCTATTGGTCAAGTAGGAATCACGCTAGAACCGAAGAAGTGCTTCATCGGCTTCACCTCTATCTTGCTGCTTGGACAGAAAGTATCGCGACTGGGGTTGTCGACGCACAAGGAAAAAGTGGCGGCCATACAGGAACTTGCTCGACCAACGACTGTCAACGACCTGCAAAAGTTCTTGGGAATGGTCAATTACTTCTCTTCGTACATACCCTCCTACGCGTTCATGGTCAAACCGCTTTTCTCGCTTCTGACGAAGGGTTCAAAATGGGTTTGGACGGCCGAACATGAAGTGGCTTTCGAGGAAGCGAAAGCCGCTCTGTCCTCTACTCCGGTCCTAGGACATCCGATTGCTGGAACCCTGTACCGCCTATGCACCGACGCTTCGGACGTCGCCATCGGAGCTGGCCTCCAACAAATACAGCCAATCCTAGCGAAGGACCTTCAAGGAACTTCAGCCTACGAAAGGTTGGAACGCGCTTGGGAACTACAGGAAAGAGTTCCTAAGTTGTACACTACCCTGAAGGAAGAAGGCGAGGATCCCTTGCCAGACGACTGCTGGGGAAATTCGCTTGACGAAACTATGGTTTTGGTCGAGCGGGTTATTTGCTATTGGAGCAGGACTTTGAAAGCCGCGGAGCGAAACTACAGCGCTACGGAGAGGGAAGCGCTGGGCGCGAAGGATGCGCTGGTACGGTTTCAGCCGTTCATCGAGGGCAAGTCAATCGTGCTAGTCACGGACCATGCCGCGTTGCAATGGGCGCGAGTCTACGAGAACATGAATCGGAGGTTAGCGGCATGGGGGGCTGTGTTTGCGGCATATCCAGGACTGAAGATTGTACATCGGCCAGGACGTGTTCATTCGAACGTGGATCCTCTATCTCGGCTCCCGAGAATACCGCCGCATAACTCACCGATTCAGGACACGGAGGATGCAATCGTTCCAGATGCGCAGACGCAAGAGATGGCTGAGAGAATGGAGAACAAGAACGCATTCGCACCAGCCATTCGTGCCTCTTTTACCGCGTGGTGGTGGGATGATATTACCACAAAGGAATTGTTCGTCACGACCAGAAGACAGGTGATCGCTCAAGCATTGGAGACTGTACAGGACGATATCGACGGAGAGATTCCAGAAGTTCCAGGGCCTTCGCCGAGCTTACCTTTGAATGCAGCGGATCCCGCAGCAGATGAAGAGCAGCTTTCCTTGGACGAAGACCACTGGACGCGCCCGACCGGCGTTAAAGACTCTTCGAATACAGTAGAAGAAGACTGGAACAGCAAATCGCACTTGCTCATCTCGGTGGCACCGCAGTTTGCAAAGGAGTTCGTTTCTGGGTACCAGGAAGACTCGTATTTCAAGTTGCGATACGCTGAGGATATGGCTAGCCAGGAGAGGCTGTTAACGCCCTCTCATTTCAAGAAAGGCCGCGACGAGCTGTTGTACTTCGTGGATGCTGACTGGAATACCCGTCTCTGCGTACCTCGCAAGAAAGTACAATTCGTCCTACAATGGATACATGAGTCTCCTCATGAGATGGCGCACGCGGGACCCTTCAAGCTCATTAGTCGTCTTCGCGAACTGTTCTTTTGGCCTTCGATGAGAGCTGACGCCGAGGCGTTCGTCAAGACTTGCGATGTATGCCAGAAGATTAAAACTGACCATCGTCGTAAAATGGGCGGACTACGACCCGCTCATGTCCCCGCTCGCCCTTACGCCACAGTATCCCTCGACCTAATAACGGGACTGCCATCTTCTGGCTCCGAGAAGTTCAACGCCATTTTAGTTATTGTCGACAAACTCACTCGCCACGGTTCATTCATACCTACGTTCACCAACCTGTCTCAGGAAGGGTTTGCTAAACACTTCGTTGACAGCATTGTCAATCGATATGGAATGCCGGAGCGTATTATCGCGGACCGCGATAAACGCTGGGCTACAGCTTTCTGGCGCTCGGTTTGTCTTCAACATCAAAGCGTCATGGCTCTATCTTCGGCTCACCACCCTCAAACGGATGGGCAAACGGAAATACTCAACGCCAACATAGAACAGATGCTGCGAGCATATGTGGTGTCCGATCGTTCATCTTGGTCCCAATGGTTGGGCGAGATCAATTTGGCCTACAACAGTAATGTACATGCCTCTACTGGATATTCACCCAACTTCCTCCTACTGGGCTATCAACCTCGCACGTCGGCTGGTCGGCTGGTTCCCGCGATCGACCCCGTAGCTCGTCCATTCCTGCCTAGTCAGAAGGGCGAAGACTTCCTGGAAGCTCTCAAGGAGCATCGCCAAGCCGCTAGAGATGCTGTCGTCCTAGCGCAAGAGCGTCAAGCCAAGGCTTACAACAAGAACCGCCGTCCCGTAGAGGACATCGACGAGGGTGACTGGGTTCTGGTTAATCCTCATTCTCTCGAGCTAGTGGATGTCGAGGGGACGGGAAGGAAGCTAGTGCAGCGCACTATCGATCCTTTTGAAGTTCTTGAGAAGATCAACCCGGTCGTATATCGCCTGCGATTACCTGACACCTACAACATGCATCCAGTGTTCAACCTCGCTCACTTACACAAATATCACCACCCCGACTTGAAGTTGGGAAGCCGTACCATGCTTCCAGATACGCGTGATTATCTTCAAGCCACTCAGGAATACGAAGTTGAAGCGATCTTAGGCCATCGTGTTAAACCTCGCAAGAACGGCAACCAGCGTATGTTCTTGGTGCGCTGGGAAGGTTACGGGCCGGCCGACGATACCTGGGTATCGGAGTACGATTTGAGGAACGCACCGGCCTTGAAGCGCGAATATCTTCGTATGGCAGGCCTACGCTGACAAGCCCGGACCACTAACCGTCGGATCAATGATCTTCGGTTCCCGAAGATCACGGATCTTCATGGCTGCTGGTCAGCGTCACGAATCACATCAAACCCTCTCTCCTTTCACTCCCATGTCGCACCCATTGAAGTCGTCAAGGGTACCTTCGACGCTTCCATGGTTGTGAGTCCCATGAACTGACCTTTTTTTCTTAAAGCCCACAAGACCCGCCTCCGCTTGGAACTTCACACGACCCCGGCTATCGCCATTCTCGGGCTTCAAATCGGATCCCGATTCGTTGAACGATAGTTTGGTGATAGCTGTCAACGAACGAGTAGCTTCTTCTAGATACGTCGGTCGCTGCAACCATTTGTTCCAGTTATGGTCGCCCAACTCCTTGCAAAGGCCGTTCATGCCGGGATTGTCAGCGGGTACCGCTCCTTTCCCTAATGATCCTGCACAGCGACGCTACGACGGGTATAACGGTCGTTTCGACATGACCCTAGTGCCTCAGTTCATCAACTCTGTTCCTCCCTTCGCTGCCACGATTCGCCGTTCCGACGTGGTCTTCCCCACCGACGTCAACTTCATCGTTCACGCTCCCTTGACGGAATATTGGGAACCCATCCCTGGGTCGGGACTGGGAAGGATTTCTAATGAAGGAACACGTCTTTTAGAAGCCACTCGAGATCGACTCGGTTCTCGTATGACGGTACTCAGTACCTGGGCTGAAGCCGTCCCAGAAGCCAGCCAATGCTTTCCAAACGACTCGGTACAAGATCTGTTTTCATTGCTATACTCGGCGTCGACCTGGGACGACTCTTTCGACCTCTTCACGGAAATACAGTGGCATCTACGCCGTCGCAAAGGCTGGATTAATTGGGTAGAACTCGAACTCGGGGAAACGGTTGTCACTTCGTCCCCATACCCCCGACGCCAGGGATGACCTTGTGGGCATATGGATCAACGGAGGGTCGGAAGAAAGGATTCGTCGCCTGTTAACTCTAGGCATTCCTTGCTTCGTCATCAGAAGGGTCCCTTCCGATGATGGAGAGACTCGTCGGAGAGAAGAATCGCGTGCCCTCGGAACGTTCCTGCAAGGAAGCGACACTGAGCAACGTCTAGCTCAGAATAACGCGTACGTACGGAGAGCTAGGCTCATTATCCCTGCATCGGCGGATCTTCCTTCCTCGGCACAAGTGCTGTTCGCGTCTCCTCCTGGAGTGGATGATGAATCACGAAGAAGGGTGTTGTCCAACTACCGCCCTCCTCCCCTTGCCTCGACGTCTAGTACGATGAGACGTCGGGATAATCATCCGTCAGCTTTGTCCCCATCTCCTTCTCCTTCACCGTTGGGTCCCGACGGGTTTCATGGAGAAGTTATCGAGATTGAAGGGCAAGGAGACGTCGAAGAGATTGTACGAGCGGCATATGCAGCCGCAGATGACATGAGTGACTACGGGGAGTCTGAAGTGGAAACAGAGGAGAGGCCGATAGACCAATTAATTCCTCCGACGAAAGATAAACTACAACCGTCGGACCCTCACACCACGTGGGTCTATGAGAATCGCGCGCCTTGGATTCGCCCTCCGCCGATAGAACGCCCGTTCGAGATCACGAATACCAGACGGCTGGTTCATTTCGTTCCCCGTCGCTTATCCAATGGGCTCATGGCGATGTTCGAGCATTCGCATACTGCCGGCTTCAACAATGGACCCTCGTCCGAACATTCGAACCTTTTCGTCGACAGGTACAACGGCCGGATTCTGGACGTGGGCGAATACGTTTTCCCTATGGGAGTAGTGGATCCCGCTACTTTCGGAATCCCGGGCCCAAGGACGTATTTCTTTGAATGGCACGGGTTACATGGCTGGAGAGCGACAGTTCCTACAACATGGATGTACCGATCCAATGAGCTACGTGAAGGGCAATGGGTTGGAAGGGTCCCTTCTCAACCTAATCCCGGACAACTCCCTTTGCTCTCGCCAGCTATGACGGAGGACCAGCGTCGAAGCTACAATCTTCAACTCCGTCGTAAACCAGCCACAAAGAAGGGCAAGGAGAAGCTACGACAGAAGCGCCCTGCTTTGCACGCTCCTGCTAGTAAGACAAACCTGGATGACAATCCTTCGGTTACGAGTCTCCCGGACCTAATCGCCCTCGATAACGCGTTTGTGGGGATGCTAGCGAGGGACGTCTGGAATTCAACGGAAGTAGCGGAGATGCGACGGAGGCAGCACGGCCCAAGAAGCATAACCCGTCTTCAGTCGAGGTTGATTTTCCAATTCCGCTCCCAAGAAGAAGAAAGACAGGCCTGGTTATACTTCGGGCGGTTGAGCCAATTGAATGACGCCAGGATGGATACAGTGAGGCCCTCTGACTTCGCTGAAGTATCCATGTTCGCCCACGATATCTGGGACTACGATCGTGAAGATGCTGCCATGGATTACTCGGCGGAGCTTCCGCTCGTCGGGACTTCAAGTCAAGCTGTCGGAGCAAACTCCAATTCTCTGCGGATAGCGGTTCCCGCTGTCCAGCTGCGAGAACAGCCTTCCCCAACGCCGCCGATAGCTTGTACTTCTGCAAACGTCACTAGCTCGTTCACGGCCATCGCCTACTGTATCCTCTAGTGCTCCTGCACGCAGGCGTCTATCTCCTCCAGCCGCTCCCAGGCGAAGATTCGAGCGTTCTCGCTCTCCGAGACATAGGACACCTGCGTATCGAAGTGGCTATTACCCAGGGAGGCCCGATGATCCGCATCGAACTTGGCGAGCTCCGCGCGACACTCCGAGCCCCGAAAGAAATTGTTACTGGCGGTGGTCAAGATCTCCTTCCAAGTCATCTCGATCGAGATCGAGATCGGCACCGAGGTCTGCTTCACCGCAGACCAGACGAGTTACCAGGTACTTGCCGCTGCCCCATTCGCGATTGAGGTCTCCAAGGCGTCCTATTCTTCGTTCACGTCGCAATTCGCGAAGTCCGCCAGCTACTCGCCCTCGTTCAAGAGAAGTCGCGGACACGCATCCAGTTGCTAGAATCGCGCCTGCACCGTCAGGATCTTCATCGTCAAACGTCCCGACGTTGCCAACTTCTTCAGTTCGACCGGTCGTCCAAGTTCCAGATAGGATGGAGCCTTGGAATCACCCTGACTTCGCATCCTTCCTAGAGAAAGAGAGGGCAAAGATAAGGCGGAAAAGGGACAAGAAGTATAAGGAAGCTGGTCTGGATCCCAGACCGCTCCCTGAACCTCCCGTCTCACCCATCATTCGGAATGCTCAACGCCCTCGCCCTCTGCTCCTCACTCGGATGGATGTTCCTCCTGCCGAGAGACCGTTCGAAGAACCAGAACCGCAATGGTCGTCTGCGGAGCGCTCCTTGCTGGAGAGACTGCGGAGTCCTCCCAGGGCAGATAGCGGCGACGAACCAGCGCTGCTGCGTCGGATGCGACCAATTCAAGAAAAGTTCGCCGTTACTCTGAACAAGAGGATGAACACGCAGGAACGCCTGCGAGATCCAACACCTGAGCCTGATCCAAGCGGTGCGAAATTCCGGACGGTGAAGAATGCGCGACAGGAAGCCAGGGACTACGCTCGAGCGGTGGCCATAAGCAAGGTCAAAGACGTAATGCCAGCGAACCTGCAGGCAAATCCAGCTACAGATCGAGTAGCCGGAGGAAGCAACGCTAGCGTATCTGCGAGTCTCGTTGAATCGTCGGAGCACACTAGTCTGGAAACAAGTATGGCGGACTCAACGGAAGCGATGGATGTGGACGCCGACGGTGCAGACGTGGACATGGATGATATCTGGAGGGAAACTCGTCGCAAAGCGAAAAGACGTGCAAAGGACGACGACCGTATTTCCCTGGATTCATACGACGAGGGGGATTATGATGAGGAGGATTTTGACGACGACGGAAAGGCCTAGACCTTCGGACGTTGGGGGGCTCTGTGACGGTAGACTAGTATATACGCTGAACGTACGAAGGCCAGAGGCCATATTGTAGATTAGATTGTAGATTAGATGGTTGATGACGTGACCCAGGGTCACGTCATCAATAATATATATACAACTTACACTCGTCCTCCACTACAAACTTGGGACATCGGGAGCCTCGCTCAATAGCGAGTGAGGCCACACAAGGGGCAGGCCAATGGAGCCTTGGAGTGCTCTGACAACACGGCAGACTACGGCTCGGCAGGAGCAGCGACAACGGATCCCGTTGTCGTGTTCCTAGCCATTTCTTTTCTCTCTCTCTCTCTCTCTCTATCTATCTCTCGCACATACTCGCTGGATGCCCCATCTCGTATATGCTCAAGACTGGCTCCAAGCGCCATTATGTTCTACTATTCTACCACGAGGACGACTCTACGGTGACGTGGCAACGGATCCCGTTGCCACTGCTCTCTGTCTCGCTCGCTCTAGCTCCACAGGGCTCTCCCAAATTCGCGTAGCATCACACGGTGTCTTGATGTCGCCGTCTTCAGATTCGGCATCGTCCTCGTAATCCGAGAGCCACGGATCGGCCACGCCATCATGCACCGCACCCATGCTCGTCTCGATACCACCAAAGACCTCGAGTTCGGCTTCAAAAAGCCAAACATTTTGCTCTGTATGAGCAGCCCAAGCGCGGTCATCATCAACCTGCACCATCCATACACTGCCGATGTCGTTCACGGTGTTGGCTTCCTCCTTTGCTTTCCCCTTGCCTTTCCCTTTTCCCTTCCCCTTCGGCCCTTGTCCCTCCTTCCCTCCTCCTGGCGCCCAACAATCCGCTCTAACATGCCCCTTCTTGTGGCAGTTATAGCACTCGACGTTCGGCTTCTTCTTGCCGTTCTTGCGATCGCCCGCGGTGAACGCAACGTCCGAGTCGCTTTTCTTGGATTTCGATTTGACCGAGCGTCGGTCGTACTCTTGGGAGATGGCGCTGATGAGGATGTCGGGGGACAGAGTCGTGCCCATAATGGACGAGGTGGCCGTCACGGCGGAAAGGTAAGGATCGTAGGATGGCGGGAGCGAGCCGAGGATTATTGCAGCGAAGTTGTCGTCACCTGGATCGGCACCCATGCCAATGAGGTCGACGCGCAACGTCTGCAATTTCGAAAGGTGAGCTCTCACGTCTCCGTTTTCTGCGCAACGCTCATCTTGGAGTTTGCGGCGCAGATCAACCGTAACCATCTTCGACTTCTTTTCAAACTCATCCACAACCTTCTCCCAAAGGCGCGATGCCTTCTTCTCTCCCATAACCCGAAGGAACAACGAGTCGGGAATCGTTGCCGCGATGGCCTGCTTGACGATGGCTTCGGCCGAAGTGTACGCAAGCTGGACGCGCAAGTACTCGTTGTAGGTGTTGATCTCGTCTGGAGTCGACGAGGCAGTTGGCGGGGTGAGGGGAGTAGGTGGAAAAGAAATGCTCTCCAGATGCAGAGCTAGTCCAGCAGCGGCGGCAGCATACACAAAGCGGTTTTTGTAGACTGCCCAATTCGAGCCATCAGCTTCGCATTTCGGTAGTCGAAGGAAAAACTCGGCCGCTTTCGCGTTGGGGGCAACAGTGGACATGTCGATGATAAGATTGGCGATAGTTTCGAGGTAACGGTATTCGGGGTAGATTTAGTTACGGCCGGGGCCCATAACCTGATGAACGGAGACGATATGAGAAAGAACTAAAGTAAGATTGAGCGTCCTAAGGACTTTAAATACTCGTACAAGGCTGTCGTAGACTACAGCTATGGAATACAGCATACAGCAATAAATACAGCAGTCGTACAGCTTCAGAAGAAGCACGTTGATATAACAGCCTAAAGCTGTAATAGATGTACCAATGCGCGTGTGCGCGTTTGCCCATCTAACACAAGGGTCGCTAACTCGACTTTGTGCCGGCGGAACCGTGATTTGGGTCTGGCCAAGCCCAGTCACACTGGTCATGTCTGCCATCAGCTACATCACCCCTGCCCGTCCCCACTTTCAGTCGCTCAACCCCGACTCGTGCACACAGACGATGTCTGTACGCAGCCGACTCGGATTTATACACCAAACGTGATTTAAGCTTGATACATAACCGCCGTCGAGACCTTTACAAGCGGGATGAACTCTCAACTCAGCTTCGAATTTTCAATGCAACTTGAAAGCTACATATAAGCGTCTGGTTATTCCGACTGCATCTTTTGGATCGCCCAAGCCCAGCGCTCCCCGCCGACGAGAAACAAGAATAATCATCAACGCCTGTCTCTCGGCTTCATACTGCACTGCACCTTGAAGGAGTTGGATCTGCCCGTCCGTTTTCCGGTGCGGCGGCGCGCAAGACAAAGCAGCGAAACCTCGAAATTGTGGAGGGGATGCATTCAACCCATGGTACTGGCGCCGCTGCGTTCAAGTTCACCGCAATATTTATCTTGTTCGGCATTTGCGCTGCCAGTGCGTCGACAGTCAAGAACAGGAATTGAAGTCATTTATAAAAGTTATAATATGGCAGGGAGAGCTTGCAACGACGCACCGATTCGTCAACCATGCCTGCGGAGACTAGCCGCACGGAAAGGCACGTCAACCAAATCCCTACGCAGGCGCGGGGCTGGTTGTTCCAGTGAGCCTCTTCATGAAGGGGTTGATCGTGCCCGGGAAGGGAGGTTGCCCATTAATACGCCGGTGGATCGTGCCTGCCAGTGGGGGGAGCTAGCAAGACGGAGTTCCCGCGAATCCGGCGCAAACTCGAAGTTCGACATGATCCCGTTCATGTCAGCAGTCGACACAGATCATCAGTTCGGCCGAGAACACGGTCGGAACAGGGCTCAGGAGCGCAGTTTTTCTTCAATTTCTAGGTGGAATAATGAGCGAGTATCATTATTCCAGTACTAGTGCACCCCAACAATCACGAAGGCCGGAAGATTTCCACTGGGATACGATGAAGCGTAGAGTACGCACCATTGACGGGAGCAACTTTGAACGCCAACAGCTTTCCCCCAATGCTACCCCGAGTTCAAGAGGAATCCGAGTCGATTCCTCAGCGGCATTATACGAGACGCTTCTTCATACAAAGTGGATGAGCAGTCAGCACACCGTCTTGGACGCTGAAGATCTTGTTTCAGTATGTTTTATTGCACTAGAGTGACACGCACGTATTCCGCCCCTTCATCGCGCTCTGCAACCCAGGTTCGACGGCGTAATGCCTCAGCACGACAAATCTCCCGCATGCGCTCTGTACACGGGATTCCTTGCGCGGAAAACCGATGCAGCGTGTTTCGGATGTTTCCCAGCGTTACCGATTGAGAACCGGTACGTCGCACCAGAGACCAGACGATGGCGCAAGCCGGGCGCAAGCTTGGAATCGAGGAGTCCAGAAGTCGTGGCCAGAATCGGAAGCTGTGGGGAACGAGAACTCGGAAAAGCCATGCACGCCAAGGCAAGGATCAGCGTTCAGAGCTTTACATAAAGAGTGAAGGGTGGTATGTAGGCCCGGAGCGGCGTCCTCCAGGCCCATCACGGTGTAGATTGACGTCGCAGGCCGCGCTCAAGTCGCGACCTGAACATGTCGAGCCCCATTTGGATCAGCCGAATCCGGAACCGCGGCTGATCCCGTTTAGGATTGCATGTCATCAACAAACACCTGGCTTCTTGGGCTGCTGTAGATGTACGCGGGACGCTGCTGCCATCCCCCTGCATTCTGATCCGTCGAGCCGTGCATCCGTTATTCGCGTGCTCCGCCAGTACCCAGACACACACAGATGCGTATGCAGTCAGCAGGCTCCGCCGGCGATAGCTCTAGATCCAAAACCAAGGGTCGAGGGCTCGGGAGAATTGGTACGAGGTGAAGCAGCATTCGGATGCGGAGGACATGGTGGTTGACTTGAAAAGAGGTTCTCAGGCTGTGACACGATGATCAGATCATCACGAGGACGTGACAACAACCCGGTTGTCTCCCACCTTCTCCACCGACCCGGCAGCGCTTCTGGCGACAGGAGCTCGTTCCGGATGTAGTCCTCGGTGTTCTTGCTGGTTTCAATGGATTAGCTGTTGATACCGCACGCTGCGGATCTCCTGACGGTCAACGTCTCGCACACCGCCCCAAGGCAACCATAGAATCCGCACTATTCTCGACACACGGTGAGGGAGAATACTGCTAAATCCAGCAGGAACGGAGCGTCTAGTACTCACTTTCAAACAGATGTTTGTGCGCCGCGGCGTCCATCTCATCTGCTACAACTACGGCGGGTAATGGCTTTTAGAGGATCAGAATCAAGATCTGTTTTCGCGTGCCATAATCTCGTTCTGTCGGACGGCGACGTCCAATCAACTGGCCTCTGTCTGTCTATTTTCTCCGCACATATTTAATGACAGACGACTCGAACGACGCAGCAGATCTTCGCCGGAAATGACTTTCTGTCGCCCCCTGCCCTTTCATTCCCTTCCCCTCTCGCTTTCGCTTCTCCTCGCCGCCCTCTTCACAACCGCTGCAGGGTCCGATCCCAGTACCGATCCGACCAACCAAGCCATATTCCGAGCCGCCTCAAATTGGAGCCCCTTCCCTCCCGCCAACGCCACCCACCAAGCAAGCGCGCTCCAGGCGTGCGAGCAAATAACGACCTCGCTGGGGCCCGACATCGTCCAGTCCTCCGGCTCAGAGTACGACTTCACCACCCAGAACGCCTGGAATGTGCAGAACGCCCTCTTCACGCCGACCTGCATCGTCTTCCCCCGAAATACCGGCGACGTCCAAACCGCGATGCGGGCGATATACGATGCGGGCTCGCACTACGCCGTCCAGGCTGGGTCTCACAGCGCGATGAAGGGATGGAATACGTGCGTCGTCGTGGTTCTCCCGATGGCCCGTGTGCTGATTTTGATTCCGTTTTCAGAGTTCAAGAGGGCGTGCTCATCGTCTTCTCACGCATGCAGAACGTCTCGTATGATGCCACCAAGAACTCGGTCACCATCGAGCCCGGAATTCACTGGGGCGATGCGACCGCCCAGCTGTCGTCCCATGGGGTGGCTGTCGTAGGAGGTGCGTTGTTGGCGGCTGTCGACTGGGATGACATCTGGCAAGAAGCTGATTTCTGTGCTGTTTTGCAGGTCGCGTTGCGTGAGCGGGGTTCTCAATCTGATAGTATCCCCAACTGACTGGCAACCTCCCAGCGGCGTCGGAACAGGCCTGTTGCTCGGTGGCGGCATCTCGTTCCTCAGTCCGTCGCAAGGATTTGCCGCAGACAATTTCCTGGCGCTGGATGTCGTCCTCGTCGATGGGACGCTCGTCACCGCGACTGCAACCAACGAGTACTCGGACCTCTTCCGCGCCCTCAAGGGCGGCGCCAACCGCTTCGGCATCGTGACACGATACGAAGTCCGCGCAGTTCATGTCGGAACCCCGGAAGAAAAGCCGTTCTATGGAGGGTTCAATATCGTGCGTGTCGATGATACCTTTTGTTCGTTCGTTAACGGGTGTTACCCAGTACCCTCCCTCTTCTGCGGAGGCCGTGATGAAGGCAGTAGCCAAGTATGTCAGGGAGGTCAACGATCCAAACGCATGTACGTCTTCCTACCTCCCGCCGTCACCGAAAACTGAGTCGATCCAGCCCTAATGACGGTCCTCACAACAACCCTCGTCAAGGGCACCCCACAACAAAGCTGCATCGTCTTCATGTTCTACACCGGCGACTCCCTCCCCACCTCCATCTACGCCGACTTCCTCGCAATCACCCCACTCATGTCCAGCATGGGCCCCCAAGCCTGGACCGACATCCTGCCCACCGTCGACCCGCCCATGTTCGACAGCTCCCCGCGCGGCTTCGTGCAGCACTTTGGCTCCCTCGCGCTCAACGGCCAAGAATCCGGCTTCCTCAACGCCCTCACCGAGTTTAGGAACTTCAGCAGCACATTCGTCAACGCGTCCGCCGGCTCGGGGCTGAAGAGCACGAGTCTGTGGTTGACGCCGATTACGGCGTATCAGCTGGCGCTGGGCCGGGCCAAGGGCGGGAACGTCTTCAACTCCCCGGACCGCACGAAGCCGTACACGCTCATCCAACACAGCCAGAAGTTCGATGCGGGTCTCTTGGATATTCCGCCGGCAGTGCAGAAGGGCATCGATCTGGTTTTCGAGCGGTGAGTTTTCTGGGGTGTGATTGTTTGTGTGGAGTTCTTACCGTTGTCTCAGGGTACCGCCGTCGGAGGGAGTGCCGCTTTGTGAGTTTCGCTGCCCCTCCCGTCGCTTGATTCTGGCTGAAAGATATAATACAGACGTCAACGAATGCGACGTCAGCCAGAACGTGTTCGAGACGTATGGCGAGTACGAGTTCTTGAAGGAAACCTACAAGAAATACGATCCAGAGAGGTGTGTTTCCGCGTGTTCTCATTTCATCGCGTTATGCTGAAGGACGGACGTAGGTTCAACGTACAACACCAGCAGGGACCTATCGGACTATAGTCGAGCACCGTCGGAGCTCCGGATGTGATGTGTGGGGAGGGCGGGAGTGCGTCAAGGTTGCGCGAGAGACAGACGACCGAGCATTCAGTACACCAGAGCGGGTTGTCGTAAGGAAGAAGTTTGAATCTGAAGAGCGCTGGACGCCGCTCATCTTTTCGGCAGCCGATGCGGGAAGGTTGGCCGAGAACGCCGCCGAGCAGGCAGTCCGTATAGTAGTTTGTGTTGAATCATCAGCGTGTTCCGCAGACCATTGATATCACAACTCAGCGATCTGTGAGTCATCTCTATACAAAGTGTTCTCATTTATTCGATCATATATGGAGTCTGTACGTTGGATTCCAAGCTAGCGCGTCATCCTCTCGTTGTCTATGCCAGATTATGGCCGGCTCCGAGAGGAAAATGACGGAACGCTGACAAAGTCCATTCCGCATCGGGAAATACCCCCTGTCTTGAGTCTCGGATTTGGATCCGCGGCACTGAGACGCTCCTGAGACCAACGCCTCTTGCTTCTTGCTTCTTGCTTCTTGCTTCTTTCTCTCTCTCTCTCTCTACCTCCTGCGAAACCAGACCAAAGCCCAAAACTGCACTCCATCGTCATGTCGTCAGTTATGTCGCCGCAGGTGAGTAAAACTGCAAAGTCCCTTGGGCGACGGCGTCTAACCTCGACTTTAGAAGAACGTTACACGATATGCCGCGTATACAAGTCCGAATAGCATCTACGGCGGGAGAGATATCTATGGCAACATATATCTGAAGGTGAGCCGCAGCTCTTTTGTCGTCCTCGAGCTGTCTATGTGAATGTCTGACCTTGCGCGCAGAGTAACGTCCCAGGAAATGCTGCATACACGAATCCGACTCCACACTCCAACGGATCCTCTTTCGCATATCCTACACCTCCAACTTCGAAAAACATCACACGAAAGACGTTTCTGTACGACGAGCGGCGAGGGCCCACTGTAACCGCACCACCTTCGAGTCAAGCCCGCCGGCGTTCTCGCAGTCGCAGTCGTAAAGGCAAAAAGAACAGGGCGACGCTCAGTCTCAGGGTCACGGTGCTCATGCGAGTCGGGATACGGGCGCACGCAGCAGCACGGGCGCGGGATTATCAGGAGAAGGAGAAGGAGAAGGAAAGGCGGGCAGACGAGGAACGGGTCGCCATCGAACGGACGAGGAGACAGGCGGAAGAGGAAGGGGCAACAGAGGAGCAGATGAGGGACGTCCTCCACCTTGCTGTGCAGACGGCTCAGGACGAAGCTCGGTTGGGGGCGTTTTTGGCGGGCAGCGCATGCGTTATAGGCGGGCGGGATAAGTTTGGGGTGGTCAAGGTGCGGACGCGGGAGACGCAAAAAACGCAGGGGAGTATTTTGGGAGGCGGGTTGTGGATGATGGAGGAGGTCAAGGTCGATGTGGATGATTGGAGCCAGGATTTTTGTTGGTCGTAGGCAGTGTGCCGGAAACCCAGCATGTCATTGATAGAAACGAGCGTATACGAGACACCGTACGTGCAGAAACCTGCAATGGATAGAAAGTAAAAACGAGTCAGCGCTCAGAGCGACACCGATCCCCCACGCGCACCACGCGCAAGGGAACCAAATCCACCACCATAACCGTCTCCAAGGCTCTGTTCCTCGAGCTCAATCTCGCGGCTTTCCTGGGTGAGTGCGCACGAAGAGCAGCAGCACGAAATGCAGCAGTCTCCGCAACCGTTTCCGTGGATGGCGTACCGTCGGCGGGTGCGTCCGCGACCGTTCATGCCGACACAGGCGCTGCAGCCAAAGACGGCGGCGACACAGTCTGTTTGAAGATGAGTGAGAGGTACAACAAGGTGGAGAGAAGGACGCACAGAGAGCGCTATCACCGCTGACGAGGCCGTCCAAAGGACGCAGGTTAACCTCGCCCTAAACCGGTCAATCTCAGCGCTTCCAGAAAAACAAGACAGTGCAACGCACTTTGGTCTCGAGGGTGTGCGTCCTGGCACGATTCCGCCCATAGACAAAGCACGGTGCGAACCACGCAATGGCGACTGCGCATGTGTGAGACTCCGCAAGGAGAACAACGAGAGACGCACAGGTAAGCGGGTCTCCAAGGCACGAGAACGGTCCATTCGACCACTCGCGCTCACCGTCGACGACGGGCAGCCCTTTGAAGTTCCTCGAGCCACCCAGCGAGACCTCCATCGCCGGCGTTGCGAGGGGCTCTTCGTCGGTGTACGGTGTCTGAGTGACGGTGTGAATTAGCAGGTTGTTTGGGGGCGAGGACGCACATCCATGGATGACTTGAGTGGGCGGGCGGGGTTGTGAAGGGAACAGGGAAGATGATTGAGGCTGTTCTTTATAAGCGCCATCAACATCAAATGCCGGGTAAAGATCGCCGTGTTGAAAGCCAAGACAAATTTGGAACAACGAACAAGCCGCATAACATAGCCGTGGATTATTATAATCTCTGCGACGCTCCTACGTCGCAAACAGCCATGCGGGAAACAGGGCAAAAGGAGAAAAAGAAAAAGAAAAGAATGCGAGATACCACCTAATCTCCAAGTCGGCGTCGAACCGACGACTTCAGCCTAGTGATCAATGCGAGAAATGTGATACTGGGGCTGGGCAGCAAGCGCAGTGGAGGCATGGTTTGTGGATATTGAGAAGGATAGGATAGGACAGGAAAAGAGTTATGGCGCGATGAACCAAGTTAAAGAGCGCTAGCCTAAGCCTGCCCATCAGTAAACTGCGTCAACAATTTCGTCTTCGGATTAGACTGGAGAAGAAATTTGGATCCCTGTCCCCGACCGGCATATATTATATACGTCAAGAGTCGGATCCATAGGCCTGTCACTGGCAGCTTGGAAGCAAAAAAAAAAGTGTTGCCCAATTTGCACAGCACCCACGCTGGAGTCGAACCAACCCACGTCAGTGACCACCCGAGATCGGACGGCGCGGACCGAAGCAAGCAGTGGATTTACCAAAGACGTCCCAGCCTGCGTTAAATGTTGGCTTGTCTTTCAGGTTTCTATCCCAGCTCAAGTATCCATGGTCAGCATGGTGATTGTCAATGGATGACTGTCCATAAGGATTGAATATATTTTGCATTTTTTGCGCGGTGCCAGTGACAGCTAACGGCAGAATCTGTTGAAAAGATTTATGCTGCCTACCTCTTCTCGCAAGCTTTTGTCCGAGTTCAGCGCTATCGAAATATTGTTCAAGCTCCATTTGGAAGGCTCCTCCTCTGCTCCTCCTGCGGCCGACGGTGCGCGGGAAAGCTTTTCCACCACGGTATCGGACGGCCCGAGAAATCCGCAGGTCGCGATGTGCCTCGGAAGTGACGAACCAGCGGGCCGGTGGGACGGCGGAGTGATAGGCCGAGGTTAGGCATGCTGTCCGTTACGCGACGAACAAGGTTTACAGACAAGAAATAATCTGTAGAGGGGGTCCCTACCCCCCCTCCAGATTTAAGGTCTATTCGACGCGGAAATGAAGCCGACAAGCTTCGGGGTCCCGATAGGTGTCCGGCTTGTGTCCGGCATCGCGTTGGAAAATGTTGTAAAATATGTTTATCGTTATGGAAAGTCACCCAATGTCCGAGGTAAAAAAAAAAAAAGTTACGGTGATCCTTTTAGTCAATGACCCAACTCGGCTTCGAACCGACATCCCATACTTCACTGAGCACATGGTATACTGCAGGATGGCGCCTATACGCACAGCGGGTCTGCGAAGGTGAAGAATGGCGCCAATAGTATGCAGTATTCTGACGCTCGAAGGGTGTATCGTACCGGTACCGCTGCGAATCCTCTCAAGCGTGTAACAGATATTCAACAGTGTCTTCTTGGAGGTAATCCTGAAGATTCCGTGCCATGACCAAATTAATCGCTGCCTTATCTGATAAGCGGGGGTTATACTTAGTATCGACTCTACAGATCCCAAAACTCCACACTCCTACCCAATACACTGTACTTCTCCAGCGGGCCCTAAACCTTCCTTGAGCGCACTGACATCGTTCGGAGACACATCCACGAACACGACCTCCAACGTGATCCGGTCCTTGACTCCTTGTCCGTCTTGCATAATTCCCAGTTCATCCCGATAGCCGCCACCAGGGAGAGAAGGCATTTGCGCCACTCGCGGAGTGAGAATCAGGGAACGGAGACTCGGCAGGAGCTCTCCCAGCGCGATACGCGTCCACACATCGTCGGGAAAGTGCTCTGTCGACGCAACCATCAGTGCGAGCGATTGGAGGGTGGGAAGACCGTGCAAGAGGGGGCAAATGTCGTTTGTTGGCAGGCGAAGGAGCATGGCGAGACATTCCAGGTTGAATTCAGAGCGCTTTTGAAAGTTCAGAAGTGCAGTCATGGCGATGTTTCCTTGCAAGCCACAGTGTTTTAACCTCGGCGCGACCAAAGACGATAGGAAAACGTCGCCTGCGCCGTTGTGGGTGGTCAGGCGGAGGCTTTCCAGGTATCCGAGGCGGATCGCTGACCCAGGAAGTCGTCCCGCCGGCGGAGAAACAGTCACCATGCAGTTTTCGATCAGCGGACATTCTGCCAGCGCTGCACACCACACGTCCACGGGACACATCGCGAACGGGAACGCCAGCGTACGGAGGTTTCTCCATGGCAGCGACACACTTGGGGCCCGTACAATTCGTTCATCCACCCCGCCTTCGTCGAAGACGTTGAAAATCGCTGCGACCGTCGCTGCGTTATTATTGCCAACTAGCTGTACGATCTGGACACAGGGTAGAACTCGACGTCGCGGAGGCAGATGGCGTTTTGGAATGCCGGTGCGGAGGCTGGCCATTGTCACGATGAATTGTCCGGCAAGTCAGAGAGAAAGATGTGGGGACGGAGAGACAGGTGTTGCAAGCGCGGAAAAGCGCAGGGTGGAAGGTCGAATAGCGAGCTTTGTCAGAGGGATAGTGGGGGACACATAAGAAGAACGAACAATTCAAGCCAAAGACAAGGCCTTCTCAGCCTTCGCAGCCCGGCGCCTCTGCTCCAAGCACACAGCCGCATAGACTTCGTTGATATGGTCAGGGAACTCCTGGACCGCGCCCCTGATACGAGGTTGCGCACTCAAACCACGGAGGAAATCATCATGTGAGGGAAAACGTCCGAAATGCTCCAGAAACTGCGCCGCGGTGTTGAGATAGTAATACAGCCCTGCAGCCTCAAATGCGATACAGGCCTCGACGCCGTCCACGTACGCGAGTGGGCGGATGGTGCCGGGTACTTTCGCAACTCGCTTGACGTAGAACTCCATCTCGCTGAGGTCGTGCCAAAGGTAATGGACGTCAAGGAAGAATATATGGCCCCAGTTCCCCCATTCGCACGACATGAGACCGAGGTCGAGGTCGGTATAGTAAGGCTCGGCGAAGACCTTCCTTTTGCGGCGAGTCTTCTTGGGCTTGGAGGAAGATTAGCAGGACCATGATTGATTTGCTTGAAGCATACGCTATTTGCAGGCTGGGCCACTGGCAAGATGCTAGGCTGCGACATGGCAGACAGAGGGCGGGTGATGCTAGTTGAATGTGAGCCAAGGAACAGTGGTAGAAGCATCAAGCAGTACTTAGAATGGCGAATGGGCAAAATTTGAGGACGGAAGAGCATACGACGCAGCGTTAGCATGGTGGCTAAAAGAAGAAGTGTCACAAGAGGGACTCACGCTGCGCGTCACGGCGATCCATGGCGGTGGCAACTGATTGTGAACGTCGCAACACACACCGGGACGAAAGAAGTGTACAAGTGTACAAGGAGTCGTGAATTTTTATTGTTTAGGAATTCGGGATCGTGGGTATATAGAGGTAGGTAGGGAGGTGGGAGAGACGGCGATAGCGCAAGCGCAGTGAAGTGTATGTACATGTACGGAGGGTCGGAGGGTGTGTGGAAGGGACGGAGGGTGTGTGGAAGGGACGGAGGGAGGGAGAGTGTGTGGAAGGGTGGAGGAAAGAAAGTCGACGTACCGCGACACAGCCTACTCGAGCCTCAGATCTCAGAGCCCACGCACTCTGCTGCCTCTCCTCCAACTCGTGTATGCGTGCCCGCAACGCCTTGCGCTCGCGCTCCTCCCCATTCCTATTGCGCTCGAGCTGCGTCTGCACGCCCCGGATCTCGGCGCTCAGGTAGGCTTGGCGTTCTTCTGGCGACGAGCCCGGCCCGGGTGCGGGTTGTGCGTATCCTTGGACGAACGGAGTGCTAGCAGCCTGAGACGAGAACGGGGCGGACCAGCCAGACTACTGGGTTTGCGTATATGGAGACGGTGGCGACTCAGACGGTGACGACGACGGTGCATCTGGCGGAATAAGTAACTCTCCTTGGCTGTAAAAGACGTCGGAAGCACTGAGGTCCGTTTTTTTCTTCAAGCCCAAGAGGTTCGAGAGTCTCGAGACATAGCTAGCCGTTGTGCTGAGGCGACTCCAGAGTAAACGCGAAAGCGTACGAAAAGGTCACGTCACTGAGTGACTGACTCGGACCTCGTTTCTTCTTCCAACGAGGCTCAACCCAAGGGCGCCGACGAGCACATCTACATACCCACTGGCCATCTTGCTCTACCTGCGACCCATCCCCGACGTAAGGCTTCTACAAGTCCACAAGACGATGATCACCCCAGCCACAGACTTGACGAGCGGCAATACTATACCTGGAGGAATCCCGACAGAGACGTCGTGCCTGCGACGAACGCGATTACCGAGATCTCGAGAACCACACTCCCGCGCGCTGGCACGAAGCTTCGGAGCAAGAGTGACAAGTGCGTCTGCTTGCTCTCTCTCCTCATTCTCCGCTAATATGTGTTTACAGAGAGCGCGACAACCCCTGGGGCTCCGGGTGTCCCTCATCATCTCTCTGTTTTTGGTCCATGCTGCTCGTGCGATGGGCAAAGAAACGCGTGCGATCTTTGAAACGGGACGCCGTCGAGCTCGTCACCACCGTCAGCGACCACGCTTTCACCGTATTCATTACCGTCGCTGTACGCCGACGCAGTCCCGCTGGTCAGCGCCCTTCTAATCTACCGAATCCGCTACTCCCTTGGCGCACGGCAATCTGTTACCGGTGGTGGAATAACGCCAGGCGTAATGCGCAGGATCGAGCGCAGCGGGAATGGCAGGAAACCGACTGTAAGAGAGACAGGTGTTCGGGAAGACGACGACCAGCCCGCAATCGTTCTCATAATCGTCACCCTCGCCGTCACCCACACCTCGTCGCCCTCGCATAACGAGAGACTACCCTCGGGACGGTCATCGACCTCTGCGTTCAGCATCAGCGATACGTCGAGAGCTGCAGACTGTATCGAGGCTTTCTTTCGGAAAGACCTCTTCATTTCCTCTCCCTCATCTGGATTCCAGGCTCGGATGTGTCGTGCCCGCCCAGTTCCCCACGACGACGTCTGCAAGCGCAGTGACGCAGGCTAGCATTGCTCGCACAAGGACCACGGCCGTCATAATCCGTCAGACCAGTGTTCTACTCAACGTTTGCCGCACTTTCCAGCAGCGACTCGGCTTGAGCGATGGGAAATGCGAAATGCGAATGGAACCATCCGCACGTCTTCGTAATCGCTTTCGCTTTACTTCCTTCCACCCACTCCTTCCTCGCTGCCATCGTCGCCCTTGCTGTCCACTCCTTCCTCGCCGCCATCGTCGCCCTCGCTTTTCGCTCTAGCAGACGTGCAGCTTGCCTCCGGCCAAGTCGTAACGATTACTTTCGACTCGGAGTCAGAGCCTACGGGATGTGCAAGTGCTTGTGCCTTCGCCATGCGATCTAAGAGAACGACTCGCATACCACAGGTCAATAACGCGACGACGAAACACGCCGTTACACCAGCGCCCGTTCCGAGGTTCCTACCACTGCTCGCCTGCGTCTGCCTCCGCTTTCGTCTGCTGGTGTCTGCGAACGCATCGCATTGGAGCGGGAGCACCTCAGCCCACGCCGGCGGTGCTCAGGCTACTCCCGGCGTTAAAGCTGCGTCGAAGTCGCTGGGCGATCATCGTGGCTGCTGCCGTTGCCGGCGGACTTCTTCGTGCTCGCCGCTAGATGGAAATGGGATGTGTTGGGCGGAGCGGCAGAGTGTTTGTCGTTTGCTTCGGGTCGGTGTTTCGTTGTCGGTGGGAGAAAAGAGAACGACGAATAGAGACTGTGGTCAGGTCGTCAAGGTGAGTTCGCCGTCTTTCTTTCTACGCTGAGCTTAATCCATGTATGCAGCCGTTCCTCGTGTGTTTCTTCCACGTTTCGGCGATGCTGCCGACTCGGAACCCTCCTTTGCGATCTCCGACAACGACAAATCGAGACAACGAAAAGACTTTCGCGCTCCCGGAGTCATCTTGTACCGGGGCTGCTTACCTGGGGACTGCTTAAGTGCGTCTGTTCTTTGCCCGTTCTCGTTCGTCCTTTTATTGCCTCAATCCACGCTCACTCAAGCCTCTTCTAGGTTCTTGCCGTGACCGACGTAACTGCATCCTCGTCGTCGTACGTCCGCATCCCCATCTCGAACGAGAAGCCGAATCGAGACGGCCGCTTTGCCACGATGCGTCTCCGAGCTCGCAACGGACTTCGAGCGCGGAAGTCGGGGAGTATTTCGGATTCGAGTAAGCGATTGTCCCGCCTTGTGTTCCTAGCTGACAAAAACTTCAATTAGAGATGGAAGGGTAGACGAAGAAAGCTGAAGCCCGTGCATACGCCACGTTTTCGGGCCTCTTTCGAATTCGACACTGCTTCCTCGCCGGTCCCACGGATGCGGTCCCGAAGTGGTCGGGAGCTCTGCCTGCATGTGGTGGTGCAGACATTCAGGCACGCGTGCTCGTTCGCCACTGGCCACTTGTACATATGCCTACGTATCATTCTCCGACTGTCTTGTCGATCTCCCCAAGTGGAAGTGCAAGTGCATCGCGTGCGTCGCAGCAGAGAATCATCGTCGCCGCCATGACTCTGGGCGTGGTCTTCCTTGCGGGAGAAATGGGAGGTGGGCCACGGAAACTCATTGCCCCATTGACACGGTCGGCGTCGAACCGACAATACATCATACATCCCAGAAACGATGTCGTCGTCCTCTGTTCAGCATGGCGCCAGCGCGTGGTGTCTTCCGGACTCGGATCTAGGCGCGCACTAGCCAAGAAAGATCGATTAAAGGAAGTGAAAGCAAAAAAAAAAAGTACTCGCTTTGATTGCGCTTTCCCTATGACCAACATCGGTGTCGAACCGACAACAATCCCGGGCCCAGAACAGCAGCGGCGTCCGCAAGTATTTATTCAGAGGGATGGCGCCGCCGCGCTGTGGGTCTACGTTCAGTTGCTCATCTTCATGCTAGGACTTGGATCCAGAGAGGTCAAAACAATTTTCACTCTGACTGAGGGGAATAAGTTAAGTGCGGAGACTCGGACTCAGACAATCGCTCCCCTTCCACCCGCCAAGAGACCAAAAAAGCTATTGACCAGAATGAAATAACCCTCACGTCGGTGTCGAACCGAGAACGTCCCTGTAATTGTTCTATCGTGTGCAATTAGTGATAGGGACGGCGCCAGCCTGGGCCGCTGTGGGGTCTAACACGTCCCGCGTCAATTCGCACTAAGTTAGTATGTACTGGCAGATGAGATTGAGTTCCTGAATTGATTATATTTATGGGACGACGGCCACGTACCTGCCCTACATGCGCGGAGACTCGGACGACCACACCGATGCAACAGGCCTAGGCGCTAGCCAAGAAAGACCGATTAAAGGAAGTCAAAGCACAAGAAAAAAATAGTGTAGGACTCGGAGCCATTATATATGACTCACGTCGGTGTCGAACCGACAACGTTGCCGCTCCGCATGTATTTGGGGGATGGCGGGCCTCTGTGGGTCTACATGCATGCTGCCTCAGTTGCTCTATGATACGTTGTACACCATTGAACGGAGGTCAAAACAGTTTTCACTCTGACTCAGGGGAATAAGTTACTAATACCACGCGCGTCGAAGTCCTCCGCGGCCCCTCCACCTCCAAGAGACAAAAAAACATTCATTCTCGCATGAAACCCTCACGTCGGTATCGAACCGACAACGTCCCAGTGATTGTTCTAGTCGTGTGCAACCACCAGTGATAGGGACCGCACCAGCCTGGGGCGCTGTGGGATCTAGCACGTCCCGCGTCAATTCGCACTAGTACTTACCGGCAGATGAGATCGAGTTCGCTGAATAAATACACAAATATAATTGGACGGCCTAAAGTAAGTACATGCGCAGTGAGACTTGCAGTGCGAGGATCTGTGTGGGCTCGGACCCCGTATGCAACGCCGATAAGCCCCCAAAAAGCCAAAGCGGAGTCCCCGAAAAAGTGGCACAGAAAGAAAGAAAATGCGATCTACACGGTAGTCCTTCCCTAACCCCACGGTCGGCGTCGAACCGACAATACATCATCCCAGAAACAATATGTTGAGCTGCAAGATGTTTAACATGAAGGGATGGCGCCAGCCTGGGGCGCGCGTGGTGTACTTGTCTTCCGGATCCCCTCCCTCACCCTCTCATATATGGATAGGTGACGACGCCGACCCAAAGCCTAAGCCAAAAAAAAAAATCAGACACCTTCTGAAGACACCCCGGTCGGCGTCGAACCGACATATACATCATCCCAGGACCAAAGATGGCTATTTAGCATGAAGGATGGCGCCAGCCTGTGGCGCGCGTGGTGTCTTCCAGATTCCCGGATCCCCGCCCTCATATCTGGACGGTCGGCGTCGAACCGACAATACTGCATCCCAGAAACCCCATAGATCTTTTGCTCTTCAGCATGAGGGATGGCGCCAGCATGCGGCGCGCGTGGTGTCTCCCAGCGTTCCCAATCTCCCGGTCATATATGGATAGGTGATAAACAACACCAGGACGAAAGAGGTGTACAAGTGTACAAGGTCGTGAATTTTCGGGATAGTGGGTATATAGGTAGGTAGGTAGGAGAGACGGCGATAGCGCAAGCGCAGTGAAGTGTATGTACATGTCGGAAGGGGTGTGTGTGTGGAAGGGAGGGAGGGAGAGTGTGTGTATGGGTGGAGTAGTCGGAAACGTACCACAATCGCCCTACTCGAGCCCCAACGCCCACGCACTCTGCTGCCTGTCCTCCAACTCGTGTATGCGTGCTCTCAACGCTTTGCGCTCGCGCTCCTCCCCATTCCCATTCCCATTCCCATTGCGCTCGAGCTGCGTCTGCACGCTCCGGATCTCGGCGCTCAGGTAGGCTTGGCGTTCTTCTGGCGACGAGCGCGGGCCGGGAGCGGGTTGTGCGTATCCTTGGACGAAGGGAGTGGAGGTAGCAGCCTGAGACGAGAACGGGGCGGACCAGCCAGACTGCTGGGTTTGCGTATATGGAGACGGTGACAGCGTGGGTGGTGGTGACGACGACGGTGGTGCGGGCATTGGCGGGTAGTCGTACGACCTCAGCTCGACAGCGTCCCGCTCCGTCGCTGGGAGTTGTTGCTCGACGTCTGCGTGGTGTTGATGGGGGTAGCCATGGGCCGGCGGCGGGCGTGGTGGGAGCGGGTACTCCATCTTGACGCTAGCGCCCGACTCGAGCGATCCCTTCCCCTTGGCCATGCTGGCTCGCTTCCCCTGGACCACGCCCACGCCCGCAGCCACCGCGCGTTTCCTTGCCCTCCGTATGAACAGGAAGCGCACCAAGAACAGGGCGACGATGGCGACCACGACGGCGATGGAGACGCCCCAGATGAGGCCGACGGGAGTATTGCGTTGTCTGTCACCGTAAGGGTTAGCAATGCAGTGGCTCGGCACGACACGAAGAGCTCGAAGACGCACTTGTCGCTCTGGAAATGCTTCGTCGGGGTCGGCCTATGGGAGTGGCTCTGGGTGATTGCATTCGACGCAGGGACGCCGGACGTCGCTGTCGGTGGGAGCGTGACGTTCCGCTCGACGAGGTAGTGTCGCCGCTCGTCGTCGTATGTGTCCGTGGGGAGCGGACCGAGTGTCGTCGTCATGCTGGGGTTTCTGGCAGCGGTGTGTTGGGTGGACGGAAGTAGGATGGAATAGAGAAGAGTGTGCGTGGAGATAAATGTGCTCGCTGAGCGGCGCAACCGTCTCCGTCGTCGAGAGCCCTTGTTAGTGGCTAAAGTGAGAGTGGAAGGAGATAAGTAACGTGACCCTGACAGATCTCGGCTTGGCGTCTCTCGCCACTCGCAACGCCGTCCTCGTCAGCGCGCCGACGAGTCTGGCGTTATGTCTCCTCTCTCCACGCTCTCCTAGTCTCCGCGAATCGAGCCACTCCGATTGAACTCTCGCGTTCAATGCACCTTTCCACTCGCCCCATGCCCAAGGAAACCGCCGCCCTCCCGTCGCTGTCCCCTCGTGCCACCACTGGCAGCTCGCTCGCAGTCCCAATCCAAAGCCGCGATATTATTCTCCTCCTGCAAATACGCAAATATACATCCTCAAACTGCCCGAATAATATTTTCTCGCGTTCGAAGCGCCTTTCAAAGTTCCATCTAAGTACTTACTCGCGCCATGTCTTGAGGTAAGTCGCTGTGCCTTTGTACCACCAGCCGATTCGCTCACAGTCCCAATCCAGAGCCGCAATAGTATTCTTCTCCTCAGGCCGCAAATACATCCTCCGCGCCCTCTACGCGAACCTTCAGCACGAATCCGAGTCGCTCCCGAATCCCAGCCAATGACTACATCCCGCTCCAGGATCCGGAATCCCTGCCGTCGCCCCACCCTCAATCGGAGAGGGACAAGCCACCGCGTAAGATTTAGACAAGTCGATATCGCAAGACCAGGCAATGTGTTTGCGGGGTTTCTCATGGAGTATGCTCTGCATCTTGTTAACGATGCAGGCGCTAGATATCTTCACTCCTCGGTGCGTTTTGACGTCTATTTTCCGTTGAGGCCGGTTTCTGAAAAAGCCGGATAGGGCACGACTGCTGAATCGGGTGTCGATGGTACCCCCTTGGTCCTCGTGCGTATGCATCCCGTTCCCGTTCCTCCTCTAACACCGTTTCTCCTCAGCCTTCTGCTGACGCTCTCTGCCGACTCTGGTGTACTAGTATTCTTTACCTCGCGTTTTCCGCTTGCTCACATCTGCCTTGCACGCCTGGCATTCAACCCTCTCTCTCTCTCTGTCGAAATCTACCTCCTCCTACTCCTTCTGTCCCTCACCCGACCCAGCAGCACCCGATTACACCACTGCGGCTCGTCGCCCTCGGCACCGCTATTCTGGGACTCTAGATCTTTGGCGGGTTGCGGGTTGCGCGGCGGTGGGCAGTGTCTGGATGTATTTTCCAATTGGAGAAACTCTGTGCGTTTCAGTTTGGTCTTTCCCAGGTCCCCAGTGCGCTCTCGATGTTGAAGGTGATATGGAATGACAGAACAGCGCCGACGGAGCACGAGCTTTAAGTTGTCAGCGCGCAGGAGTCGATGACATATTTCTTCTCTTAATAGCATCTCTCGCATCACACCTTATTATGGGAGATATACTGTCCAAAAAGTATTTGGGCATGTTTGAGAATTGACAAGTATTTTTATGCTACATGTTACATTTGTTTACATGTTCAACTTGGTTTTGTGCAACTCTGCCACTCACATGTGCAACTTTCACTCAAACAACTTCCGTCTCCACTCCATGTTCTTCTAGCGCAAGTGCAACTTTTCAGCACTCAATTTTCACGAAGGCATCTGCAACTTCGTTGAACGCAACTTTGTTTAGTGCAACCTGGACTTTACAGAAACTCAAGTGCAACATTTCCGGATGCATGTTGCTGGTCGTAACAATTACAACTTTAGATGGCCATGACAAGTCAACTTGACCAGGTGAAACTCCATCTTGCCCGGAGCCAACTTCTAACATCATGCACCTTCTCCGGACGCATGTTACTAGTGTGCAACTTTCTGCGGAGCATGTTTGCCTCCACGGACAACTTCCCGAGGGACAACTTCATCCACTCGGAGCTGAGCCATCAGTGGCAATCAGGCGGATCAGCTCGGCTACTGATCTCAGGCATCAGTCGGTAAATAGTGTTCTGCTGCAAATGTATGGCTCAAAATCACCATGCTAGGACTCATCGGATAAGACTTCCCCCCTTTCTGAGGCGCTGCACATGGCCCATTATAGCAACTGAAATCCTACAAGCTCATTGAAAAGGAGCGATGACAGTCATGATCACCGGCCTATCGGCCATCGTGATGATCTGATTGCTGGTGATCATCATCCATTGTTGGATAAAGTTCAATAAAGATGTCATCGAACCCTTACAAAGTTGCTACTCACCTGTTTTGAACATGTCTCCCAGGAGGTTGCATCTGCGGAAGTTGTCTAGCCCTGAGCTGGACTTGCAATCAAGTAAGTTGCACAGCTGAGGAAGTTGTCAAAGAGCAAGGTGCACTCAGCCAAGTTGCTTCTCGCCGATTTGAGGATGTCTTCTATAAAGATGTTACCCCCAAACTGCTTGTTGCCTTTCAAGTTGAGATGCACCCCGATAGGTTGCACTTGCACCATCATCTCCATCAAGTTGTCTTTTTCAATACCAAAAGATGGCCTGCAAAAAGATGAATCCAGGACAAAGTTGTATATGCAGGAGGGCGCCAAGTTGTAATAAAATCTCAAAGTTGTCCTCACATAAGACCAAAAATCGTAGTTGACCAACGAAAAACATGTGTCCGTTTCAGAACATGTCAAAAATACTTTTTGTACAGTATATCACCCATACCTTATCAGAATTTTCGTTCCGTATAGAAAGATCCGTGCTTCTGGCTCTCAAGCACATCAAATCTATCCATTTCAAGCCGTACTTCTTCCCACCACGCCAAATCTATCGCTCTCCTGCTGCCCTCACTCCGCCTTTGTCCTCTCCCTCTTTCCTCTCTTCCTCATGCTCCCGCTCTGTCCTCTCACCCCGTTTCCGTTCAAGTTGCTCCTCTTGCCTCAAGAGTCCACGCAATCGACGCAAGCCCTACTTGCAAGCGCTCGCATCAAGATTCAAACCCACCTTCGAGTCAAGACCTTCAAGCTCCTTGCATTGCTTGCAAGCTCGCTGTCTCCTTCAAGTTCAAGCTCGGTGTCTCCTTCAAGTTCAAGCTCGGTGTCTCCTTCAAGTTCAAGTTCGGTGTCTCCTTCAAGTTCAAGCTTGCTGTCTCCTTCAAGCTCACTTACTCCGTCGGAAACATCGATCAAACGACCCGTCGGGTGTTGGCCAGCGCGCAGACGCACAGGAACAGCGAGGCGGGACGGGTAGTGGACTTGAGATGCGGAGTTGACTCCCGAGGTGCGCTGGTCTAATAGGTGCGTCCATTTTCCGTGTATTGCCATGACTCATGTGCTGCATTCATTTGAACAACACTTTCGGAACTACACAACTACGACTCGGAAAGCACCACAACGGAGCCTTCACGCGCGCGGACAGGGCCGGGAGGCAGGTGGACTCGAGATGGGGAGCACAGACGATGTGCAACGCTGCATACATGCGTTCGTTGCTCCTCTGCATTGCCACAACTGATGGTTTGCAGCTTAAACTCATGTATTTGTTCGATTTCATTCCTTGCGCTTCAAACTATTGTGAGGTTCTGCGTCAATGCCGGCTTAAGGCTCCGCCATCTTTCGCCTTCCATCTCAAGGCCTGTCTTTGAATGGCCGCGCCGTCCGCACGATGGATGAGAACACGACAAATGGAAGGATGCCGAGGTACCTGGCGCTTTGCGGCGACAAGGCCAGCGAACAAACAGAGTACGTATCAGCGCAACACTCCATGGACAGCGGCCCACTTCGAGCACTTCCTCCGCGTTGACCCAAGTCAATGCTCCCTATACGCTCCGTGCATGTATGTATTTATGTTATTTGCTCTCATCTACGCTTTCTCTCGATTTTTCTGCAGCACACAACACTGGCCCTCAAAGGCTCCAACTCCCACGGTCACGTTCGGCACTACAAATACGACCCCGATGCCCAACCCTGCACCCGCTGCTGCGGGGCCCGTCCCCATGGACATTGACCGAGCCACGAGCAACGAACAGAGGCTCCGAGAGGCAACCTGTTGGACCTGCCTCAAAAAGGGACATCTCAGCTGCAACTGCCCGAATTGTCGCCCCCAGCAGATCCGGGCGATGTCCGAAGGAGCAGGACGCCGAATCCCCGGCAACATCACGATACCACGTTAGCGGGGCACCCCGGCAGTCGAAAACAGCGGAACTGGTGTCACGCAACTACTGGTGGCCTTCGCTAACTCAGGATGCACGCAAATATGTGGCAACTTGCCCAACGTGTCAGAAGACGAAGACGTTTCCGGCTAAACTGAGGGGAGAATTGGCACCTAATCCGGTGCCCACACGGATGTGGCAGAGCGTCTCGGTGGATCTCATTACACAACTACCGCCCTCGCAAGGGTACAATGTGATTATGGTAGTAGTGGACTGGTTGGGGAAGGGGATCCGGTTGATGCCGTGCACGAGCGACATTTCGGGAGAGGGTGTGGTGTGACTGTATCGAGACAATGTCTGGAAAGACTTCGGAATTCCAGAAGATGCGACCAGCGACCGAGGACAACAGTTTGTGGGGAACTTCATGTGGGATCTAAATCAGCTTCTAGGAATCCGATCCAACGCCTCAACGGCGTACCACCCACAGACCGATGGACAAACGGAGAGGGTTAACCAAGATGTGGAACGACGACTGGGCGGATTGGCTGAGCATGGCGGAATTCGCCCATAACGACAAAGTCAACGCAACCATGGGATATTCGCCTTTTTTCCTAACACTGGGGTTTCACCCGCGGAAATCGGTGGACCCAAGGATGGAGGTTCCTACAGAGGCGGCGGAAAGGTTTGTGTCGAGAATGGATCAGGTGCGAGAAGACGTGGCAGCGGCCATGCTCAAGGCGCAGGAGCTGATGAAGAAGTACTACAACCACAAACGACAACCCGACCCCAGGTACGCGGTGATTCGTGTGCTCAGGACTCAGGTGTGGAAACAGCTAAGACTAGGAAGAGCGCTAGCTCCAACTACACCCCCAACCCGCCGTCAGCTTTGATCCACAATGGTGCTTTACGACGAGTGCGTGCAGAGTGACAGGCCAATGCCACCTTTGTTCCATCAAACACCAAGCTGGATTCAATTCACACCGTGTCCGCAAAGCGAACAATGAGAGTTCTGGATGACGGTGCCAGGACAATGGCGCGCGGTCGTTCATGGTGGCATGGATGCAGATCTTGCATGGATTCAATGTGGCTAGCTGGTATCCGCTCCGCACAGCCCACTGTATGGATTTTTGCTGATACTAAGATGTATTCTGGCTGGACATCCAGCTGCCCCAGTATTTACAAAATATGATTTCTGTAATAATCTAATACAACTCCATCTCGATGTCGTCGCCCCCGTGTTCGGCGCTCACTTCGGGGGTATCACTGCCAACGTCACCGGTGCGCACTCGCTGGGATGGGCGCGCATCATCGCTGTCGGGAAAATCCTGAAGGGCCTGGGCTTCCTGGGCCAAAAGCCGTGCGCGATCCGCCGCATCTTGCGCCTCCTGCGCCTTGACTTGGGCGGCGTCCTCCCGATTCTTGCGCTTCCTACCAAGCTCTTCTCGCAATGTCGCCGCCTGTCGATGATGGAACCGCTCCCGCTCGGCTGAATCGAGGTAGAGCGGGATTGGACGTGTCAGATCTCGCGGCAAGACGCGTCGTAACAGATGGGTGTTATGAAATCCGGTATTGTTGATGAGGAAGACGTCGGGGCCCACATGCGCGATGACAGCCTCCGTTAACTCTGTGTTCTGGCGCTCGTGTCGGATTTGTCGTGTAGCCGTCGCGGCACATTTGCCCGTGTAGCAGTCGTGTTGAGCGTTGAAGTTGAATTGAAGGTCCTGCACATTCTCAGTATTCAGCACTAGATACTTGATTAACGAACCTTGGCGGGCACAATGTGTGTTGTAGACTCTCCATGCCGTCGGATTAGAATCGGTGTATCGTAGACTTCGTGTCGGCGGGATGTGACCTCGAAGCATTCAATAATGGTGATGACCGAAGCCATCGCCGAACTCGTTGGCGCGAGAATGTGCTTGATGCGGCCCACAGAACGATCTGTTCCCTGGAGATAGTATTAGAGTGGTCAGACTCGACACCGAAACCACGCACTTCAATGTCATAGAACACCCAGGAGTTGAGAGTACACGAATCCCCGTGTGCTGCAGTAACCTCCCGACACTCGTTCCATTCCGTGTCGATCGCGATATACACCGCGGCGTTCAAACAAGCAGCATCACAAAATTCTCGAAGCTTGTGCGCGTCGTCCTTCTCGCGGTTTCCCGGTTTCGCGCTTTGGCAGGGGAGCGTATTTGAAGTCGCCTGTATACCAGCTCAATTCACATAGTCAATTAAAGATGCAAAAGCGTACCGGGTGTTGGATCGGGATGAACTGTCCATCCCAACAGGCGCTGAAGATCTTTCTGTGTCGCAATATAGCCCCGGACAGACGCCCCAGCACGAGTCCACGTTTGTGTGGCGGGATCCTTCCAGTAACCTCCGAGAATTCGGTGTCGAGCGCCCTCCTGATCAGCTAGCTGAAGCGCAATGTCGCGACTCGGCGCCTGATGATTCGACAGAATGGATGCCGCCCGGAAGACCGCATTATGGGATTCGAAATTCTCGGTAGCGACGCCGACGAGCGGTCCGAGTTTTCGGATATCCTTGACGAGGTGTACAAGCAGATGAAGCTTGGATTTCAGGAGCATCTTCGAGGGATCAATCTCGCAAAACGCGTCGAGGACGTTAGCGACGGCAACTTCGATATCAGCCTATCGGATTGGATAAGTCGATGTCAAGAACAGAGAGCCGAAAGCGTATGCAATATTCGTTCATATTGTCAATTTCCGGGACCCATAGGAGCGCGGCTAACTGCCCTACCGCCTTCCAGGCCGTATAGTGCACGGGGTCGACGAGATCGTGGGTATGGAAGATGGACGTCTGGATGACCGTCTTGAGCTGTCGGCCAATGAGAGAGCCGGCGTATTGCATGATATACGCGGCACGAATTGGTGGAATCCTGAGGCCGGTGATGTCGGTTGCTTGGAGGCATTGCGCGAAGAGTTGTTTCGTCGCTGCGTTCCACTGGCTGTGCGAGTAATACCAGATGTATCGCACAATACCAAGGAGAATCGTATGAAGGATTTCAACCGGCGTATCTTGAGTTGGATCATGACCTGGAATGAGGGCTGAGTGGTTATACAACGCGAACACGAGGGAAACATACCCATCATCATAAAGAATGGGTTGATGATGTCGCCGTATCGCTCGTGCATTGAAGCGGCGAGCTCGTCCGCGACCTCCGAGTCGATATCTGCGAGGGCCTTGTGAGGATTTGCCTTTCGAGCAGCAGCGCGGCGCGTCTTGAACTCGGCAATCATCTGGTCGATAAAGAACTGCGCGTGAGGATCCTTGACACCAGTATCCGTCTGGTCTTCTTCGATTCGGGCCTTGTTCCCGGAACACGCCCATTCGAGATGTTCGCTGACCGTCGCCATCACGCTGTCCCAGCTGCGAGGAGTCCCTGGCTGCAAAAAAGATAAGCCCCCACTCTCTTCTGAATTGAGATGGCACGTACCGAGAAGAACACATGGTACATTTCGTTAGCGCTTTTCTCAACCTGAGGCCCACCAATCTCGCATTTGCGACATGGGTGATTGCCCTGGCTGCCCATATGACTCGAGACCTCGCTTTGCATTGGGTTGTCGGAGTCGTCCACTATTACCGTCAGCTCGAGGAGCGTCTCTTCCATACTGTTGACATCGAGCGCGACGATGGGATTATGTTGGGTCTCGCTAACAAAAACATATTAGATGTGCAAGAAACAGAACCAGAGCGGAAGAAAAACAAACTTGACGATCTTCTTGATCTCTGAGAACTGCTCTGTTACAGTCGCGTTCTGAGAAGTCGAGACGAAGTGAATGTGAGCTTCTTGTTGAAGGAGACGGCGAGGGAGACACGCGTGGGTGTAATACGCGACCCAGTACTTGTTCCAAGACTTGGAGCGGTTCCCGGAGACGTCATCCGTGAACCAGATGAGGAATGCGACGTAATACGGGCGGCGCGCGGCAACAGCACATTTAGGATTGGGGCGGGAAGCGGCATGGCCAGCATCAGTGGACCAGGTCGGGAGTATATTGAGGTCGCAAAGCACGAGAAGATTGTGCTTGAGGTCGGCGGCGGCAACCAGGATCGCGCCCGTGGCCGAAACCGTTGCGAGTCCCTGAAAAGAGCGGTCAGCATGGACCCGTCCGACGGGGCAGGGACCTACATCGGCAATATCTACGGCGTAAGCATTGGCGAAGACGTTCCCACCCTTGAGGACCCAACGGAGTGGGATTACAAACTTGCCGGACGTCATTTGAGCGAGTTCGTCGACATAGTAGTGCTGCGAGTCGGGGGCAGCCCACATTGGGCTCAGCTGCGAACGGTCCATGTCCTTGCGCCATTTGTCTGCGTGCCAGAGCTCAGAGATAATCCCATTCTGGGGGATCTCGGGGTATACGTGGATGAACCGCCGAACGAGCGGATTAGACCAGTCCTATATTAACAACGGTCAACCATTGGCACAGCGGATACCGGAAATAGACGACGTACATTCGCGACCATCTTGCGTATATCATTCATGTAAAAGACTTTGCCTTGGACGGACTTGCATTCGATTGTCGGCACCCCCGAGCCGCCAGTACGCAAAGACTCTTGAAATTTCCGAAGAGATTTGACATTGGGAACCCCCTTGACGCCGCATTCCTTCAGAATCCAAAGCCAGAGCTTCATTTGGGACTCAGAGATGCGGAGACGCGGTACGTTGTCCGCAGCATTCAAAAGGAACATCTAACATCGCTCAGCGCTTGAGTTTTGGCTAATAAAGCCTCCAGCTTACCACTTTAGAAGGATACGGAGTCCATCCTTCGTCGTCCGTGTCTCCGCTGCGCTCAGAATCGTTGAATGCTGCACCGAATTCGAGGTCAGAAGAGAGATTGGACGTGTCGGATCACTTACATAACCCGTCAAGCAATTCTTGCATCTGGCGCTCATCGTCAAGCTCCCGGTTCGCCGCTAGCTCCTCCTCACGCGATGCACCAAGCGCATAGCCCACGGCAGCCTCGTTCATGCCCCCGAACGCATCAAAGACGGCCTCCAGGCGAACTTGTTCCTTCTCGGACGCAATCTCTTCAGTGTCATCCATCGCCGACATCTGGAGACGCGCGGAACCCTCGTCCAGCGCATCCCAAAAGTCATCAGCAGCGGTAGGGAGTGACTCTTGGACGTCTGCGCGAGGAATTTCCGTCGCAGAGAGACGCAGCGTCTGCGACCCTTGCGCAGCTGGCCCAAGTTGCTGCTGTCTCCGTTCCTCGGCTTCTCTTCGCGCCTTTGCTCTGTCCTGAAGGACTTCCACGTTTCGGGTGTGCTCTTTGCTGGCCAAATGACCCTTCGCACTTCCCTTGTTCATCTCCTTCCCCGGCGGCGCGGCCTCTGCACAGATATCGCAGATGACCTTTTTGGCATCATGCAAGCATATCGTGAAGCCTGCACTGTATCAGCATCTGAGAGTCGACGACGCTGCTCACAGGCGCACCTTCAATGTGAGTTATCTTTTGATTCTTTGGCATTTGCGTTGTTTTACGAAGTCAAAGGTTTGTGGTGACAGAGTCACACCGCGACTTGTCTTCCACTTCCACGCACCACTGGCTTGCCACCCAGACAAATCTTTCCATTGCCAAAGATGCCTTCCAGTCCTTCCACCCTCGCCAGCGAATACGACAACATGGACGTCAATTCCAGCCCGATCCGCCCGCGCTCGCCTCGCGTTGGCGACAGACGCACCCGTTCTGATCTCGGCGACGACAACGACGAAACTGTGCGGACTCCCTCGCGGCCCCGCTTGATGTCTTCCGCCACTGCATCCTCCAACGCCCTCGTCTTCGTCAAGCGCCATGCCGCGAACAAAAAACTCAAGCCCGAAAGAATGGCCGAAGTCGACAAATTCATGGCGGTGTGTTGAGCGCTATTATTTCTTCTCGGTGGCATTTTCTCACTCATCGACTGGCAGCTCCCTATCGATGCGATGCTCGGTCTCTTGTTTGTCGACCACATGCTCGAGGAAGAGCGAGCCCTTACAGCGGCGAAGAAAGAGGGCAGTCTCAAGATCTCGAGGGATGTTCAGGTGCGCTGGCCACACGCTCGTTTTGTCTCTTCCGTGATCTCACACCTCCCAGCAAAACATCAAGGCTCGCTGCTACGCTGTCCTCCTCGCAACCTCGACGGTCAAATACAAGGGCGACGCCTTGACCACCGCCATTTCTGTTCGTCGTCTTTCTCAAATCTGTCTGGTTATTGACTCGTCGCAGATGGCGATCGCGAAACACGGCTATGACCTCCCCGCGGACATCATCACCAATACCGCCAAATACAATGTCCTCTTTTCGAACGTCTCCAAACAGCTGACGGAGGCGCGTTCGACAATTAAGAAAGATGTGCGTAAATTCTCGACATTCACATCACGCGCTGAGATGAATATAGATCTACAAGTCCTTCAGCATCCCGGCGCCGCAGAAGGGTACAGCAGCTCCCAAAGCTCCCAACTCTAGCCCCGCTCTGCACCAATCACTCCATGCGTTTGCAAAGACCCTCGCTCGACATCTGGGCCCCGAGTTCAATATCACGTACGAGTTCGCTGCCCGCGCTGCTTTGCTGGTGAGTTTTGTTCTTTTTGTGAGCTACTGCGCTCAAACGACGACAGCGAAAGGCATTCTTGCGTGATCAAGACGAATCGTTCTGGGGCAGTCTCGAGGATGAGATCGTCGCGATTCAACGGGTTGCTGATAGCAGGGCCGCGGAGGCGAAGGACAAGCTCCAAGACAATCCCGATGCGACGGATTGCTGCACCGAGGCTGCGGAGCATTTAGCCCGGTACGTGCTTCTTCAGAATTATCTCTCCCTTCTCTAATCGGATTCGTAGCTTGTTCAAGACAATCATGTCGACGGATCGCAAGACACATGGCCCGTTGACCAAGGAGAAGGATGGGATTGACGCCTTGCCCCGAGCTGGGCCGGAGCTGGTGGCCGACGGGGCAGCGGAAGTAGTGTAGAATTGAATATATGATCATTTTCTCCTCTTTTGTGCGCGACGAACATGGTTAGAATCCACAAATTAAACGGTCAGAATTGGTGAGTTCCCAAGGGCAGCTCCAGGTGCAAAATACACAAATTCAGGACTGAGAATTGCGTTGAATTGAGCTGAGAGCACTTGCTGGAACCCATGCGGATTGAAGGGCATATCCTGCACGCGTTGCGGGGACAATACAATGAAGCATTCACATTGCATCGAGCATAAAGAAACAAAGAATTTGGATTGAACAAAGCACTGGTGCTACGGGGTACTGGGAATTACGTAGAATCTGCTTCCGAATCCTCTTTGTGCCATATGAATATCGGGCTCAAAGCACACAACATCATCATTGTGGCTTTGTCCTCGCTTTCATCACGGTGCCACCCGGCGGCAGGTTGGCGGTGTAACCAAAAACCAACAACCAACCACCATCAACCTGCCGAGTCGTCGTCCTGACAGCATATGCCAGCTTAAGGGTGCTCAGGAATCTGCTCTACAGAGTGCCCATGGAAAGAGATGGTGCTTGTCCCTCTGAGGGAACAAGCAGCACATGAAAGGTACAATGAGGAACAAGCTAGGCCAAGGAGTGTACAACGAGTCTCTAGTCCAAGCAAGGCTCGGAACAAGAGGGAACTCGAGGTTTGGATGTAAAGCTTCCCAACTGTAGCGCAGAATATGGTAAAATGTCCTCCTAGCCGCTTTAGACGTACAGCTGGGCAATCTCTATCTCAAGGAGAAGACCAAGCTCGATGTCCTTGCGCTTTCCAACCCCAAAATATCTCTCCAATGTCTTATTTCACTAACACAACCCAACCAAAGCTTGTTCCGCAACCATGTTTCTTATTCTGCCACTCAAATCCTTATTCGGCCACCATGTTTGTTGTTCCCTGCCAAGTCCTGTTCGCTGTCAAGTCCAATGTCCAACCAAATCCAACCAAAACATCCATATTCGCTGCCGAAACCCTTATTCCCTGCCGTAACTCTTATTCGCTGTCGCTGTCTGCAAGTCCCAATCCAACCAATGCCTTCACGAGTCCAAGGAGCAATACAACACGCTTTAATCCCAGCCCTCAACAGTCTCAAAGCCCTCTAAACCCTTTGTCTCAACTCCAAAACACCCAGACCCTCCGAAATAGCTTAATCCCTCAGACTCTCCAACCCAGAACTTGAAAGAAGATTTATTTGTACAAGCCATGTGACCTGCCCAGCCAAACCCCTAGACCGCACCCAAAGCCCTAAGGCCGAAGAGGGGGGCCAGTTGCCTGCTGAGCAGCTACAAACAGTGCTACTTATACTTATAATAGTGCCAAGAAACCATTACAAACCAAGAGAATAAGCGAAAATGAGTAAATATGGCGCCATAGTGGCCATTTCTCCGTGTCTAGAGCGGTCCATAGTCCTTAGTAACCTCCCCCAGAGCGAGCACAGGTCTCTACATCAACCCCTAACTGTCCAAATCCGGAATATCCATGTTCCCCTTCTTCCCTGCTGCTATCCCCTCCAGAACGACAGTCCCATCGTGTAGAGCGACTCTCCAGCTTTCCAACGATGCCCAATATGTCCCCAAACGCCCAGATAGTCATGGAGAAATGCAAGGAACAAGTCTGCAGATGACTTGATGCCATAGTCGGTGCCACGGAATTGCTCCGAATTGCTCCGAAATGCGGTCAGGTGACTCCCCGGACATCACAGACTCTCATCGTCACCCACAAGTCCAACAATACTACGGAATAAGGCTTGTTCCCCGTCAACCCATCCACCGAATAAGACCAGAACTCGAACCAATGTGAAGTTGGTTGTTATTCCCTTTGAGTACATGCAGGTTGGATCTTCCTGCAATAGATGTGGGCTCTGCTAGTGGTTGTGTGTACAATGAACTCGTAGTGCTCTGCAGGCTGTCAACCCCATTGCAATCCTTGTTCACTGGTGCAGATATCTCCCAACTAGCTATTCGGGACTCATACTAGTTCTATAGACGGGCGCACTGAATAACAAGGAATAAGCATGTTTCCACGCCTACTCCAAAAAGCGGCTTATCAGCGTTTGGAGACCAGGTCCTGTTATCCGGAGAGCGCTTGTCGACGCTACGGCCAACAAAGAAATTCAATGATCGACGATTCGGATTGTTCCGGGTTCTAGCGAAAATTGGGAAGCTGTCTTACAAACTGGAACTGCCAGACACCTGGAAGATTCATCCGGTGTTCCACACGTCCCTCCTGCGCCGCTGGGTTCCTCCTTATGCGGAGCATCAGAAGCAATACAAGCCGCCTCTGATCGAAATCGTTGATGGGGAAGCACATTACGAGGTCGACAAAATCCTCCAGGTCAAGAAAGCAGGAGGCGGCCGGACCCTGCGATACTACATTAAGTGGAAGGAATACCCCCGAGAGGAGTGGACCTGGGAACCGCGGGAAGCCCTGGATGGGGCTGAAGAGGCCCAAGAGAAATTCTACACCGCCTATCCGGAGGCTCCGAAGGAAATCGTTACTCCGCAGTGTGATGCTGCGGGCGTTCGTAGAGATAGATTTCCAAAATACGGCTTTTGTACTATCAAGTCTCAGTCGGGTCGTCCTCTGGGGATTGTGTTCGCAACGGTGGAAACTGTGTTTTTAAATTGTGTGTGTGTCTGTGTGTGTCTGTGTGTGTATATAATCTGACGGGGCTAGAAAAGCTCGTGCTTGTGTAGTTCCTGTGGATGAGGTTAGTAGGGATAATCGAGTGGAGAGGCCGTTGGCCTCCGCGAGATTAATCTGTTGTCGTGGGTGGTGTGTTTATAATCGAGCGGGGAGGAATTCGTTCTCCGCTGGATTATTTTGGTGGTCGTAGATGTTGTTTGGCGACTCGAAAGCCTGCCGCGAAGTTGTTGGAAGGAAGGTGGTGCTCGATTCTCTTCGAGGCTTATGTGCTTCTCAGCAAGGAAGTCCTAGCCGATGGATGTTCGATAGTTCCGCTTGTATAGGATGGTCTGTATACATCGCACTCGCGGATTCGAGATATTGGACGGCGACCGAGCTACAGGAACTCCTCCAAACACCCTGGTATACGTCTGGGTGTCGCGGTTATTGCACGGTTCCGAATGGTGGTCGCCCTCGTAGAGCTTAACTGGCTACGCTCTCGTCCGTCAAGGTTTACTATAGCGAGCCGACCAACACCAAGCCTTATAGCGTCCAAAAAGTGGTGGAATGGTGGATAGTGGTTCCCTTTTAATTGGGCGGTCCCAATACCGGTGTCCTCAGTGTCTGTGTCTTGAAATTTGCACGGTATATTGGGGCGCAGTGAACTGTTTACTTGTGTTTACAGTTGTGGTAGATATAGTTTGTGGGTGTGAACACTTAGTTTCACAATTCCCGTGCATTTGGCCTGGGACGTCAAGTCGTGAGTACGCTCTAGACCCTTGCCAAGCGGATTGCTAATGGTTTGTAAGAAACCTGGTTGGTAAGTGTTTCATGTTTTGCTTCGTAAGTCTTGGTCGCATGGCTGTCGAACAGTTTCGTGGGGTGGTGGGTCGAAGTGTCCTCGACCGAGTCGCTTTGATCCCCGGATGCCACTGTATTTCCTGGACCTTCACTCAACTTGTCTGCCTTCCGCTGGGTTTTCCTGGGTGCCTCTACATTTCCTCGAGCTTTGCATTAGGTCTCTCGTCCTCTGCGCTATTATTTCCAGGCGCCGTGACATTTCCCTGGCACTGCAACTCTCCCCTGGACCTTGCGTTGAGCTGGTTGTCCGTCACTGGATTCCCTTGAACACCGCTGTATTGTTTCCAGTCCCGTGAGATTATCCCGCATCTGTGCGTCGATTTCTTGACCTTTGCTTCGCATTGCTGACCCAGATAGGCCCCCATCTCACTCCTTCAATGGCTCACACCACCGTTTGGTTACCCGTCTGTCATGAAACGATCGAGCAACCACATGAGCACTATATATAGTGCCAGCACCTATGACCAGGGACTTGGTCATAGTGGCCTTTTGGCTCAGTTGGGGACTGTGTGCGCTGGCATGGTTTCTCACACCGTCGGATCATTTCCGTGCCCACCTGGCTGGACTCGTCTGCAGGCGTGTGCTCGATGTCTATTTCCACAAAATGTCTGCACCTATTGCGTCATATGTCTCGCTCCTCTATTGTTTGTCCATCTGAGTCGTTCCTCTTCGAGTGGAGCAAGGGTTATAGGTGGTGTGTCATTCCCAAGAGACGGCGAGGTTTCCCTGCGCGTGCAGTAATCCAGCAGCCAGCCCGTTCATGTTGGCGACGTTTGCAGTGATCGTGCGAGGTTACGGTGGGGTCGAGGGCTGTGCAGACGCGGTGGCTCGTAGGTGGAATGGGATCGTATCCAGTGCGGTCGTAGGTGGAACGGGATCATATCCAGGCAAACATTGCAATAGCAGGAGTGAGTCTCGACGGAGTTGTAGGTGGAACGGGGCTGTATCCGGGCAAACATTGCGATAGCAGGAGCAAGTGTCAACGGGGTTGTAGGTGGAACGGGGCTGTATCCGGGCAAACATTGCGATAGCAGGAGCAAGTGTCAACGGGGTTGTAGGTGGAACGGGGCTGTATCCGGGCAAACATTGCGATAGCAGGAGCGAGTGTCGTAGATTTTGCTGTATTTGAAGACGGTGCGTCCGGGAAACGTGTATTAATCCAGCGGTGGTGCTTATTGGTTTCCAGGAGCGTGTATTAAACCAGCAGTGGTGCTTATTTGGCACGCTTCATTGTCCTGAGGTGCGTAATAATCCAGCGGTGTTGGTGAACGGGTTGTGTTGTCGGTTGGCCATCTTGGTCTGGCATCCTAAGGCTTGTGTGGCGTGGCCCAGCTATCTATTGCCCTCACAGCAGGCTGGAGAATTGTGGGACCTGACAGAGAACCCAAGCGAAAAATGGGGAACCCGACGGCGAGATCAAAGAACCCGCTGATACGACACCGAGCCTACAGGCGTTGAGGACCTCGCCTTGAACGGAGGGGGTGATGTCATGACACCATCCCTATCGTCCCTTCCTCAACCCTATCCTTCGCCTCTGAGACATTACAACCTGATCGTTGGAAACCGATTGACTTCAGTCCCTGATCATATTAACCCTGGTTGCACGATCAGGGAGCCGTAGCTGTAGTATAAATGATATGAATCCTGGCACCTGCCAGGCGGACCGATGGATTCCAGCCTGGGTGTACCCAGCCGCTGGGAGCTCCCACATCCTCCTCACCTGGTGCATGCGCAGCTCGGCAGCCCCTCGGCAGCCTACCAGCGCCTTGGTTCTGCTCGGCGGGGTCCATCAATCACTGCCCACCGCTTGGGGGTGATTGGGCGGTTACGGGTTTGCTCCTACCGCCACTACCCGCTTGCTCGCGCTGCCCCGCTGCTCGCGCTGCCCGCCTGCCCGCGGTTCTGCCTGCCCGCCGCCGCGTACCTTCGACTCCCACCTCATCCCTCGACTCCGCGCTTACCTCGACTCCGCGCTTACCTCGACTCCCGCGCTTGCGGCTTTGCTCCGCCCTCCACGGTTGCTCGCTGCTCGCTCCGGCCCGCCCCGTACCTCGTTGCCTTTGGTTCGTTGCCTTTGGTTTCCACCTCATCCCTCGACTCTTCTCGGCCTTGCCTTCTTGCCAATCTACGTTTTCGTTGGCACGATTTGGAAGCGTTTCTAGGTGGAATTTGCGGTTGGTTGGCGGGCTGGCTCATCCGTACGCCGATTGTCTTTCTTCTCTCTGTCTTCTGCCTCATTTTTTTTTCAGCCCTGCAACGGCGTGACCCTCGCCGAGCAGTCGTAGCCATCGCATTGGTCTTTTTGCCCTCATCTTCTCCCTTACGCATATCCTGCGCATTTGCATGTCCTCGTCCGTCTCCTCGCCGTCTCCTCTCCGCCTGGTCTCCTTACGATACGCATTCCGCATTATCACCTGTTTTCTTATTAGTCTCCGTAGTTGTACAGCTCTGTCTTTAGTCGTTTAGCCCGTGTCTTGTCAACACTGCTCTTTGGAAGAAAAAAAAAAACCCCCTGAATTGACTATATTGACCCTCTTCGCGCGATTTTGCACAAGTCCCATGTCACGTGACAGCACCTAGCACCGTGAATGAAGAGAGAGAGAGAGAAAATTTAGCAAGTCGTGTTCTCTATGTAGATTACAGAAAGGTACAAGAAAGGTATGTACAAAAAGTCCATATTACTACAGTCTGCGATGTGTCGAGAAAAGATATAATACGAGACAAGAATCAGCGAGAATCAGCCACCGGTTCGTCTGCCACGACCTCGCCCAGCGGCGGGCTTGGGCTTCGGACGCTCTCGTAGTCTGGCGGCGGCGGTAGAAGCATCCCGCTTCAACTCCATCAGAGCCCACAGCACATCCGCCGTTGCCTCCTCGTATCCCGACGAGGAGGGCAGCTTTTGCAGAGCCAATTCCCGCCCCCAGCAGTTGAGTCCAACGACGGCTTGGAGCATTCCAAGCTTCCCCGGCGCCTGTATGCCGTTCCAAACCCTCCCGGAGACTCCCAGCTCGCCGTCGTCGCTGCTCTTTCGCCAGGGCGGCTCCAGCGTCGCCCACCATTGCTTCCACTGTGTTTCGTAGTCGGCGAGGCTCTTGATGCGAATGGCCGGCTTGTCAGCCCATTTGCGGTCGTTCTTGAACCAAGCGGCCAGTTGGGGAGGCCGACCCGTCGTAGGAAGCTTTCGGCCCGTGTCTTGGAATTCGTAGAGGGTTTCGAGTTCGACGAGCGCAGTGACGGCGGTGCGATAGTGCTCGCCCAAGTCGGCTTTTGAGAGTTCCTTGGCGGTACGGACGAGCCAATTCGGAGCCTTCTCGGGTATCTCGACGCTGAAAGGGTGCCACGTGTCGGACGCTGAGCTGCTGAGCCGACGTCGCTTCTTGCCTCTGCTCCCACCCACATCGTCCAACCCTTCGCTTTCCGGATCCTCGGGGGCGGAGGCCATGTCCACGTCGGTCGGCTGGTCGTCGTCGTCAGTTGTTGGCGGAGGGTCGTCACGACCAGAGGCTTCGCCGTCGTCAGGATTGAAGACGACCGACTGGTCGTCGATTTCCATGACGTCGGAGATCGGTGAAGCTCCGCGAGACGCAGAGCCCAAGCTCTGGGCATCTCCGAAGACACTGCCAGTGATCGTTCCCGCTCGAGCAAAACGTTCCCTGCGTCGCGACTCCTCCTCCTCCAGCCGAGCCCGCTTCTGTGCTTGAAGACGCGCTGCCTCTGCCTTTCCCTCGTCGCTTCTCGCATACGCCACCAGCGCAGCCCCCTCTGCCTTCGCTGCCTCCTTCTGCCGAGCCATGGCTCGTTCTTGAGCTTCGGCCTTTTTTGCCGCGGCTTCCTGGATCGCCTTCTCCTTGGCCGCAGCCTCCTCCTCGGCCTTCTGCTTCGCAGCGGCGGCCTCGTTGATGCTCCCGGGAGTCGGTGAAGCCGCTGCAGCCGCTCGAGTGCGAGGTAGAGTAACTGGAATCTTTTTTTTCGCTACAGCTTTCGCCTTCGCCTTCCCTTTGCCTTTCTGGCGGGTCGAGACAGTGTCGTCGTCGCTGAAGACGTCGGAGACGGAGGTGATGCTATTGTCGGTTTGATACCCCTCGTCGTCCTCGTCCTCGTCGTCAAGCACATACTTCGCCGCCTTTAGCACGTCAACGAATCCCGCCCCAGGATCTATCGAGGTGCCAGCCGCGGGGCCACCATGCTCGGGCTTTTGCGCCTTGCGAATATCTTCGGCGGCTATGGGACGAGGAGGGTTAGACCAGGGCAGCAACGTAGAATGACGGCATACTAAAGCAGGTCTTGAGGTACTGCTTGAAGAACGGAATGAGGTCGTCGTTGTACCGTTTCGAATCGAATTTGGTGAACCCGACAGGACGAGGAGCGTTGTTTTTGCCAACTGAGATACTGAGATTTGATGTCAATGAAAAATAACTTTCAAGCGTGAGTGGGGACTCACGCAATAGTGGCGAAGGGGTCGTTTTCCGGGAGGCCTGAGACGGGGCCACCCATTAAGGAGAAGATGCGAAGGCCAGTCATGGCGTGGATCTCTTTGAAGACCTCGGTAATGAAATCGCGTATCTCGCTGATTGCGCTGGAACGAGCGTCAATGGACATTTCTTAATGAAAACAGAAACTTACCGGTCGCGCCAATCCGCGTCTGTTGGATAGCCCACGGTTTTCAGATGCGTCCACGCGTCCACGGCGGACGCGGACTCAGCCCGTCGACGCTGGTCGTAACCGGCCTTCAAAGTTCCCGTCGGGTCTTCATTGAACATCTTCTCCATCAGGGTCCGCGCGACGTTCGTCCGCTCGTTGATGTCGATGGTCTTCTTTTTCTTGCCGTTCTCCTCGCCGTCGTCGTCAGCTCCCCCGGCCAAGTTACGGGCAGCCAAAATGCGCGCAACCTCGGGAGCGACCAGCCGCTCCTTCTCCTCGTAAAGGAACTGCTGGACCAGGCTGCGAGCCTTCAGAGGCCGCTTGATGCACCGCATACGATAGAATAGTCGAGTGAAGGGGGAGTCGAGGCTGAGATTGGCTCGCGAGAACTTGTTGGTCATCCGACGCGCACGGTACTTGAGCCAGCGTTGAATGCGCTACATCGAGAACGTTGCAGTGGGCGGACAAATCGGAGCGGCAGTGGGCAAAAAAAATGAGAATTGCGAGAAGAGGCCAAGACGTTAGAAGTGTGACTAAGCAGTGACAGATGGCATACCGCATTGAGCAACTGGATCCGCGCGAACTTGGCTTTGCGTTGCTCATCCGTCAAGTCCTCTTCCACCACTGGCGCATATTTGTCGTACGGAAGCAACTCTTCGGGCTCTTCGTTGTCACCCACGGTCCAGGGTATCCGCGCGTGAAATTCGTTGCAGATGCTGTCAAGACAAGCGCGCTCGGCCCGCCAACCCTGCGCAAGGGCGTCCATGTACTCGGGCAAGCGAGGGAGGAGGATCTCTGTCTCACGTACACCATCCGCCCAGAATTTGAGATTGCGTCGTTCGGCTTTCGCCTTGCGAATGAACTTCGTCTTCAACGGCATAGTTGCTCTGCTCCACTGGGATTCATTCAGTCAGTTCTTTATTGCGCAAACAAGGTAAGCGAGTCGTGAAAGCACGGCTCACCTTTGATTTGAGTGTGGGCAGCAGCGAATTCGAGAACAGCGGCGACAACCCTGGCTGTACTTCAGCATCAACGCTTCCTGTATACGGAGCTCACTTACAAGGGCGAAGATTATCCGTCGGGGTCCGCGAGCAGTCGGGAGGGAGATCTGTCGGTCTAGGCTGTTTCTCGTGGATCGGCCTCGTGTGCAAAGGGGAACGACGGTGGTTTCTTTTGGAAGGCAAGCAAAGGGGGGGAAAATCGAGAACGGCAGGCGAAGTCAACGTTCTGAGTTATAAAACAGGACCAAACACGGTGGTATCATCAAATAAAAGCGACCCTTCCTCACATCTCACTTCAGATCTAACCCCAATCTTCGCTCGGGCTGCAGCTCAACAATCGAAATGGCGACCACCTCTGACTCCCCAATCCGTGTATGTATGTCCCCTTCCTGCATGCCCAGCTCACAACCAACACCTTCCAGGTCATTGCTTACTACCCTGTCGAAGGGCCTGTCGTCCGTCGAGTCTCTCTCGGTGTCAGCATCGCACCCCACACAATTATTTCGAATCGTCCCGCATTGGACTCCCTCTTTGGCACCAGTCCCATCGGATGCCCCCACTGCCCCAAGCCGTATTTCATGGTAGAAGACGTCCCCGATGCTGCGTTCACGATGCTCTCCACTTGCCCTCACGCTGGCGAAGTCAAAAAACGGGATGGGGTGACGAACGTCGCCGTCCGTAATCTCCTTCTTCCCAATACCCGCGCGCTGGTCGGACCCATTGTTATCTGCAAACACGAACGCTCGACGAAGGAGGTTCCCGACGGGCTCATGACCCTCCTCGACGTCACTGAGGCGGACTTGCTGCTCGTGAACGAATTCGTCGTGAGGTATTGTTTCGCGTCTTTCGTTTCCTCAATCTAATTTTCTGAGCACAGGTACACGGAGCTCATTCAGTAGTCTTTTTTTTCTTTGCGTCGTGCCCCAAATAATGTCATTCTGATTCTCGCGCCCCAATGTTATCCTCCCTGTCGCTACGAATCTATCGTCAACTTCGCGAAATCTGTTGCCGTCACTGCCTTGTTCTTTCTCGCTTACAACTGTGTCGCCAACTTCCCGGATCAACTGCATGGCCAACTTCACGGAATCTATTCTTGCCGTCACTACAAATCTATCACCAACTTGGCGGATTATTGTATCACCAAAGGTACGGAATACTTATCATCTCCCAATCATCTCCCTACTCGCTTTCGTCCAACATGTCCTCCAACGCCTCCAGCCAACGCACCAGCACCCGCGAACGGGTGACCGAGCTCGAAGACATCGTGGTTCAGCTGCAGCGCCAGATCGCTGCCCTCGAACTCCGGCATCGGTGTATGCTCTTCTGCTCCTGTTAGAGGACAAGGCTCATTATTGTGTTTCAGCTCTAGAGCCGACTGCCCGCGGTACGCCGCCGACGGATTTATGCCGATCTTGATGTTGATTGGTTCCAGATGCCAGTGTTCCTGCTCATCCGCCGACCGCGCCTGCCAGCGAACCAGCCCCCGAGCCTGTCCAAACCTCCGTCCCTGCATCTCCGAACACAGCGTCTGTTTTGTCGCTGCCCAGTTTCCCCAGCTCCACAAGTTCCTCCCTGACGACCGGCTCATCAACTCCCGTTTCGGCTACCCCGGATGGCGTCTACGTATATTCGTCCCGTGCTCAACCGCCCACCCCGACGACCAGTTGGGCGGAGGCGCACGCAGGTTCTCAGGGCCGACCGGGTGGGCAAGCCAGGCGTATCGACAGTCCAACTCGGACTCTGCAGCGAAAGCGGTCTAGCGCTTACCATGTCGTCTTCCGCGGACATGAGATTGGCGTGTTTCACAAGGAGTGGTATGAATATTATTAGTATCATCTGATTCCGTCCTTACCGTTGGTCTAGGCCCCGCGTCCAACGCGCTCTGACCGGCTTTCGCTGTGCCGTTTACAAAGGCTACGATCAGCAGATCGATGCCAACACCGCGTTCGCCAACGCTCAGCGTCGCGGCTATACGTCGACCAGGCCACAGGCCGTTGGGAAATGGGCAGTGGACTTGGACAAGATGCCCCTGCCCGTCCAGCACGATGATCCTCAGGTTGTCGGCTCGGAGCGGCTCCTGGGTCGCTGCGATGGCGAAGCTTGGTATGTCGTCTTCAAAGGCGCTAACCCAGGGGTTTTTTCCCACCTAGTGAGTGATTCATTCAGTCCAGGTTACCACGCGCTGATAGATGATCAACAGCATTGAGGCCGCGCTTAACACGAGCGGCATCTCGTCCAGTGGGCATTTGTCCAAGCCGACGTTTGTGGACGCCCTCGTCACCTTCCGCGATGCCGAGCGCGCTGGCAACACTGCCCGCGTTACCGAGTTGGCACAAGTCGAGTAGCTGGGCGTCAACGAGTCGAGTAGCTGGTGTGCGTAGTATTTGAAAAAAAAAAGATCGTTTTTGCGGGTATGGATTGTGATGTATGATTCAAAAGAGCAAACAGACAGCAAGAGAGCGACGGAGGAGAGCGACGGAGGAGAGCAACTAGATAGAGGTGGAGCGGGAAAGAGAAGTGAGAGATTGTGCAGCTTCCTGCCGGGCACGGCGGTCCTGCTTTCGCGCCCCCAGCCTCCGTGCGATAGCGCTCGTCCAATGCCCTGAGCGCATCATCCTGGGCTACCTGCTGGTGGCGCATCTGGCGGCCTGTCTCTCGTGCAAGCCAAGCGTTCATGCCGTGCCGTTCCATGAACTCCCTGAGACTTGGGTTTGAAGGACACACATGCGAAAAATACTCGACGTACTTGTCTCGTGCTATTCGCTTGCGCTCAGCGATCTCGGCGGCATGTCTGCGGGGAGTCTGATGAGTGACGGCGGGACCTGACTGAGCTTCAGCGCACCGTTCTCGATACTGCTTACTCCTCTCTCTGGAGCGCTGCCTTTCTTCCTCCGACGCCTCCGGAGGAGAGGACTGCGAAGTGGCCTCAGAGCGCAATCTAGATCCAAAGGTCAGCTAGCAACAACATCCAGTAGGCTTTCAGCGCACCTTGCCATACGCTCTCGCGCCTTGGCGCGAATGGCCTCGCGATTCCTGGGTTCAGCTCAGACGACGACGACACCAGATGGTAATCCTTACTTCTCTCTGTATTTTGCAGAGGCAACTCAGCGGGCGACAATGGTAGATGCCGGACGGAGCGTGCGGACTTTGCAGGTGGAGACCTTCTCGCTGGGCGGCATCGTGGCGGTTGACAAGCAGTGGTGTGATGAAGGTCACCATTGGGTCACACAGACTTCCCAACGCCAACCACGGCGACGAAGAAAGATCTGAGGACGAGGAAAGGGTTTCTGAAGAGGAGGGAAGGTTGTTCGTGAAGAATCAGCGCATTAAAAATAAAATAAAATGACCTCATGCCCAAGTCGACCAAGTTCTTCATTAGAACACACTGTAACTTTCAGTCTAAATACCGCCGCAGCGACATTTCCAATTACACGCTTGTTAAAACCACAAAAAATCCCCCAAAAATCCTGAGTATAGCCAGCCATATATATAAGTATCTGGTATGGATATTGGACGCGAATGTCCCAACGCTATCGTAGATTCGTCCAACTTTTCCCAACGGACCGCGGGACGACTGAGTGATACTTATGTCGTCACGTTGGTGATACAGTTCGACGTTGGTGATACAGTTCGACGTTGGTGATACAGCTCGACGGTCCGAGGTCCTAGCTAGCGAATAATTGGTCTTCCCCCATTTGAAACAGAAAAACACATCTATTGCGCAAACAAGTAATAATTGACAAACAAAAAATCGGCATTGTAACAGCATCGGAGCGTTTTGGAGCGAAAGAAAACAAGAGTTTTGGAGCGAAAGCAAACACGAGTTACACCTCCTCCGATTCCTCCGACCCCTCCGTCTCCTCCGACTCCGGGGGATCCAGGTAGAGCCCATCGAAGCATATGTTGATGCGACTGTTGTCCTGCCATTCGGGATAAAGGGCGCGATAGGTGGACTCCAGCAGCTCTTCGAAGTCATAACAGCGCTGCGGCTCCGTGCGCACAACTCGACGACAACGGGGGCAATGCATGTCGCGGCAGAAATGATGGCGAATGCATCGGAAACAGTAACAGTGACCGCAAGTCAAGCTGCAGGAGCGTTCAGCAAGAACTTTGGAGCAGAGATAGAACATAATTACACGACAGGATGAGAGAAGAGGTCGCTACAAATGACGCAGCAGTGAAGTGGAAGACGTTCCTCGGGGCCGTTCGCGGGAGGACGAACGTCGTCAATATAGATGAGTTCTTCAGCCCAAGGATCTCCGTAGACGGGACGGAGAACAGCAGGCACTGGCAAGCGCACAGGAGGAGGAACGGCCAAGGGCACAGGAGCAGGCGCAGGCGCAGGAGCAGCCGCAGGCTCAGGCGCAGGCTCAGGCGCAGGCGCAGGAGCAGGAGCAGGAGGGGGAGGGGTCCCGCCGTAGAATTGACGAAGGTCCAGCTGGCGCCAAAATTCGTTTCGAGGCTCGGGCTCTTGCGCCGCTTGACGGAGGGCTGCAATTCTGCGGGCTTGGCGCACCAAAAGCAAGGTATCTGGGTCGGGCAGGGGCGGCAGGACTACAGCCGGGGGCTCTTGGGATTCGGGGACTGCATGAGAGTCTGAGTCCGCAGTAAAACAAGACGAATGCTCTACTTACCCGGCTTGTTCGTCCTCGGCGCCGGCCTGTTCGTCCTGGGCGCCGTCTCTGAGGAGCCGGCGTGCCTTGGCAACACGAAGAAAGTGGGCGCGACGGTCCGGGGTATCCATCCGGCGAGGAGACGCTGCAATATTTCACTCAGTCAGCGCGAAACACCATTAGTCACCGTGCTCACAAATCTCCAAGTCGTCCGAGTTGTCGTCGATATCCGAAGCGGGACCAGCTGCTGGCCGTTTTCGACGGAGAGCTTGAGGAGTTTGAACTGGCCGATGGTGAACATTGAAATACACAGCTTGCAACGGTTTCACTCACATTGGTCGGCGTCAAAGGGATTCTGTGCTGAGCCCGGACGGCAGTCGTTGGTGGGAGTCACCGCTGCGAGCTCGTCAGAAGAGAATTGGTGACTCGGAAGCACGACTCGTACGGCGAGCTGTGGAAAGCGAATGCGACATGTTTATCCTAGAGGCAGGGCAAGGTCAGAAGCGATGGACGATTGGCGAGTTATGGCTGTTATATGATTGAGAAGCGAGGTTGACGATACTACGTGCGACACGCATTGGTGATAGTAATTGCAGAAAGTTGGCGACACGTCACATCAGTTACTACCTCGCTAACCTCGCTTCGAGCCAACTTCTTGCTCCATGGAAAACTGGGCATCTCCGGCAGGCGCCCCTGGAATTCGCAATGCAGAACGTGGACTATCCTTACTGAGTTACTCACTACGCCCATCGCCTTTCGCTGTTATTATTACCTACTACTTGTGAGCCACATGCCGCGCCGTCCAAATTCTGCTCAGCACCAGTCGCAGTTGCTCATGGAAGCCCCCCCAAGGACTAGTGGAGCTGACCTGGACTCGCCTGAAACCAGTAAGCCGGGAGACGAATCGACGGCACACTGTGAGTAAATTATATTCTCTGCCGACTCCTGGTAATTCTAAAAGAGTTCCAGCTCCCTTGGCCAAGGGAGAGCGCTATGCGGAGATCGTCATGGAACCTGCCTCTCAGCCAGCCGCCCCCTCTATTGTAGTCACGTACGATATATCCTGTTGTGGCCATCATGGCCGTACTTAATCTTCGACACCGGCGACGCAATGAAATATAGAAAATTCATTCTCATACAAAAAGCGAACGACGAGGGACAAACAACGAGGGACTACACAACAGATGTCGAATCGGCTGGCGCTGCACCCTGCTCTCCTGCGGGAACGAAATAAACCCCTCCGCGAGGATCAACCGTAAGTGTCGCCAGCCATGCCAGAACGCAGTGGGTCACTCGTTCGTGTTCGGCGGCGGTGAGACTGACCAAAGGATACCTCCAAACGTTGGAGCGCCGACGTCCCCGTCGATCTTGCTTGAAGACGATGAGACCCCCGCGAGGCGTTCGGCAAGTGCTCCCTTGCGACCGCAGCAACGCAGCAACTGCACCGTTGGGCTGCAGGGGCGGATTCGCGTAGTCGTCCGGCGCAAAGTGCGGGCAGTCGATCAAAACCCCGTAGACAAAATCAAGGTCATCGAGGTCCTGGATGAAGCCGTGCAGGCAGTGGGGGCAAGCGTCGGGGCAAGATTCGAAGTTGTCGTGAAAGACGTTTTCGTAGACCGGTCGGCATCCCTCGCGCACCTCGCAGGCGGTGAACTTGACCTCCGTCTCGCCGCACTGGTACTCGGCGATAGTGATATGCGAGGGCCATTCGTTCTGCTCAAGTCAGTGTGTTGCTCAGGGACGAGAGCAAAGCCGACGAACCTGAACTGCGGATGGCGGGGGGGGAGGCACGGGCATGTCTTGGACCGTCACTCCTCCACCGTTCCACGCTGGTAAAGGTACAGGTAGGCAGGCTCGGTCATGGGATGAAGCAGGAGTGGGCCAGGTGTGGAACCTATTCTACACAGAGCTGTTTTGACCCCCAGCTGCAGGCCGCGTGATATCTTACGACCAAGGCCCAGGCGGAGGACAGGATGGGCTTGCTTTTGCCGAAAGCGATAGTCGTCAACGTTCCCCATTTCTATCGTTTGCCGAGGCGTCAACACGCCATTTGGATCATCTGTAATTGAATGCACATGCCTTCTGTTCTGATATATTGGCTGCGAATGGGTTTGTTGTGCTTCGGCTCGCCCAGATTCAATTAGATTCGGCGAAGATACATGAAAGCAGAAGCTGAGGTGAGTCACAGTATGTGACCGGCATGATCCGATGTGACGCACCTCAGATCTTTCTTACGACAAGTCTTGATTCGCGCGACACCAACTCAGGCGCGGGGGAAACAGGGGAGGAGGGGATGTAGGGACGGTGAGATCTTGCTCAGATCGTGCTCACATCGCTCATGTCAGCCCCCAGACGCGGAAGAACGCCGAGAACCCACGACCTCACCGACTATGACGATGGCCAGCGGGCTCAAGCGCGGGGTGACCAGATGGTCGAGGTCTCTATCGACGGCCAGCGAATGACGACTACCACGACAAACATTCGGCCCCTGAAAATTTTGCGCACGAAAGATTTGGCCGAGGAGGACAATCGCTTGGCAGGCTGGACGCCGATCCCAGCTCTCGACTACTCCGCTGTGTCGGACATTGCCCAGACTATCTCATCCTACGACGAGGAACCCGACCCCGAAATTCAGCAGGGCAACGCCAAACGGCCACGGTATGCTCGAGCGGTGCGTGATTGCTCCAGCGTTTTGAATTCTCACTGACGCGAGAAACCGTTTAGGACGACCCAATGGGAGTGTGGATGCTGGAATCCCAGCTCCATCTTGACGAGCTCCTGCGTCGGGAGGGTCTGGGGGATCATCTGTACTCGCCCAGATGTGATTTTTGCAACTCAGCGCCTGCGTCGCCCGTTGGTCTCTTCCGGTGCAAGCACTGCAGTGACGTCCTGCACTGCGAGACTTGCATACGCACCCGACACCAGACTCGACCTCTGCACTCGATCCAGGTATTCCGTTCGATACTAATGACTCTGCGTTTACTGACTATATTCTAGCAATGGAACGGCCAATTCTGGGAAAAGGCCACGCTGCACAAGGCTCCACCAGACTCTCCCATGACGAGTCTCGACATGGTGTTCCAGGTCGGCCACGGAGGTCTTTTGTGCGCGAACCCCAGGGAGCGTCGACGTATGACTGTCGTCGACGTTCGTGGTATCTTCGGGCTCACCATTCAGCTATGTGGCTGCGAACGAGGACAGCGCCGAAGCGACCCCATCGCACAACTCATTGCACACGGCTGGTATCCTGCGACGACGACTACTCCTGAGACGTGCGCGACGCTGGAGGCATTAGAGATGTTCCGACTGCTCAACGTCGTCGGAAATCTCAATGTGAATGATTTCATCGGGTCCCTCGAGCGGCTGACAGAGGGTGCGCGACTTGACCAAGTTCCGGTAGGTTCCTCATACTTGCTGTCATGCTTTCACTAACTGGGCGCGTCTCGTTGGCAGGATAGATACCGAGCTTTTTTCAGGATGAGTCGCCAGTACACGTATCTCACACGCGCCAAGCGCTGCGGCCAAGGTCACACGGACGCTGGGTTGGACAAAGCAGAGAAGGGTTCGCTTACTGTATCATGTTGGGCGTGCCCGGAGGAAGGACGGAATCTACCCCAGGATTGGGACAGTGTACGTCCCAAAGATCGGTACGTTCTTTTACTTCACCGAGTAGGCGGGTTCTGAGGAGAAAAAAAAATACAGATATCTGTACAAACTTATACTTGCTATGGATGCAAATTTTCGTCTGAAGAACCGGATTCGCAAGAACGAACACGCGGACCCGCCTTTGGGCGCGGGCAAAGGGTACTTCGTCATGTCGGCTGGATACAAGGAACATTTGAAAAACTACATTGCGGAGAAAGAGGTATGTAACGGTCGTTTTTCACCTTCGAAAATTTCTGATTTCGCGCGCCAGGTTAGTACATGTGCAGCTTTTGCGGCCCTTCTCCAGATGGATTCGCGTATGACGACTGGTTTGCGCGTCTCCGGTGTCGGAGGCTGTGTTTGCGCAAGGCACGGACTCGTACGGCGGCAAGGATTGGGCGACCTGCAAAAGGGAGAGCGGTGAGTGGTATTTTCATCAAGATTCATTCGACTGACGCTGTGGATAGTTATGCAAACATGGACTACATTTGTCTCTCGACGCTCGAAGATGTCGCTGTCAAGTCAGTGCTTGTCTCGTACGACATCGCGTGCCAGTGGCGCATTTTCCTTCCGGTTCGGGCGGAACGCATTCGGGCCGCAGGTGGACTAGCGACGGAGCTGCAGAGGTTTGAGATGCAGTTTGCGCTGCCGGTTTGGCATGCAGCCGCGCACGAACCGTCTTGTCAAGCGGAATACTCATTGAGTTATACGGAGGGTGTTGGGAAGACTGATGGGGAGGGAATCGAGCGGACATGGGCCGTGCTTAACCCAGTTGGATGGGCTACCAAGGAAATGGGGCCAGGTGCTCAGCACGACGCAATTGAAGACAAGGTGGATCATCTCAATTTCGAAAAGAACATTGGGCAAGGTACGTTTAAAATCTTGAAAAGCCGTTGGTGCGACAGAAGCTGATTTGGAGTACAGGCAAGGCGCTCGCAGCGAAGCTCGTCGTCGCGCTGGCAGAGTGCAAGGCTCAAGAAGCCGAGTTCGCTGAGATGGACGCCAACCTGCGGCCAGAAACGCGGAGAGCATGGGAGCGCATTTATAGCGACTGGAGAGCGGACCATAGCAAGCTCAACCCCTTCATCGTCGCCGGGGGCAAGAAAGGTAAGCGTCAAATTACTAGGATGTTCCTTTCCTAAATACAATGCACAGCGGGTCCATCTGAGAAGGAAATCATGGAGGATTTAAAGGCGGCGGAGTTGGCAGAGGCAAGGGAAGGCCGAGCGCCGTTGGTCGAGGGGAAAGTCACCGCAGCTGCATTCGTCAAAGCGGGGCTGCAGTTGGAAGAGTCTCAGTGAGTAATATTTGTCGCGGTGGTTGGGCAGACGATTAACCAGGTTCAGACGACGCATTTTGGCCGAGCTCAAAGAGAAGACTTTGGTGTCGGCGGACCGGTCCAGCCAAATCCAAGAACTACGATTCGCTCTTTTCAAGAAGCTGCAGACTTTCGAGAAGCTTCAGGAGACTTATATGCCCGGCGTAGCGTCGATTCGGGCCGAGGACGAGGAGAAGCGAGACGAGACGAAGCCGCCCCCGAATGCTGAGCATGTACAATTGTACTTGCCCTCGGACCTGTCAGCGCCGAAGCGTGCGACGGCATCTCTGCGGTCTGCGATTACGGCGGAGGCCCAGCTTCGGGCTGGCCAATGCGCGGACAGTCTCCAGTCTTTGCGTAGCTGCGCCCATACACGGCAACATCTCATTTGGACACGAAACGCCAACGCCGTCGGACAGCGTGCCACAACTCGCTACGCGGGCATGTTCTCTCGTGTCTCCGAGAGAATCGACCGAACAGCCTCGAAGTACAGGAGGGCCCGGGACGGGCTGGTCGCTCTGAAGGGCACAGCGTTCGCAGAAGCCAGGGGCTTTCTAGTCCTCGAGGACTCGGACATAGGCTCATCCTCCGGCGTCGAGAGCGACGCCATTGCCATCAAGAAACTCGCTACGGCAGACACCTTGCGATCGTCCCGCAACGAGCCTACCAAGTCGGCGATGACACGGGAAGTTTCTTGGATCTGGAGGGTGGGTGGTGGGGTCGACGAGACAGAATTACATGACTGTGAGTGTCTCTCCACGGAGTCAGATACGTTGCTAAGATACTACATCAGCCGTACGTGTGGAGTGGAGCAAATCGAAGGCGCGGCGGGACCGTTGGAGGGAAGAGGTACAACTCTGCCGAGAAGAGATGAAGCGGGTAGTGCGGTATCTGCACTGGACCCAGAACGAATGGGAACGTCGGGGGCTGCAACGGGTGGACGTAGCGCCAGACCTCGGCCACGGTATTCGAGCATATGCGGCGCGGCAAAAGAGTATTCACCTAAGAATTGGTGAGCAATTCTATGCTCATTGGAGCAAGAGCATCGCGGGGGTCGTCAAGGACACGTTGAGCGCTGACTGGAAAGGTCTGCTGGAGGGGACGGCGGAGGATCACGTCGACAACGGCGACGACGAACGCGAGGGTGACGACGACGACGGTGATGACGACGACGGCAACCTCGAGGTGGACGCTCCGGTATCGCGCTACCTGACCCGTTCCCGTGCAGCCGAGGAATCATGAGGTGGACGAGCGGGAGGAGCGGGACGAGCGGGACGAGCGGGAGGATCGGGCATCATATTCCGTAGCAAACGTCGCTGTCCGAGTGTGCCCGAGGGTTACCCGAGGGCAGCCCGAGGGTCAATACATTGATTGAATTGATGGTCAAGCTTTGGTGTGATGTCGTGACAGCCGAGGGAAGGGCAGGCGGCAAGCCAGAGGCCGAGCAGGGAGCACAGACACTCATTTGCTGGGTGTAGCCAGCGGCTGGGTGCACCCAGGCTGGAATCAAACAAAAATTCTGGCAGGTGCCAGGACTGAATCATTCCTACTACACCTAAGGGTGGATCAGGACCCTTTCTGTTGCACGACTGCCTTATATACCGTAGGTTATTATCGTCTATTCCTCCAGAGTCTTCGTACTCGTTCTACTTGCTTTCCCTGTCGGTCGCCTGTTACAATCCGCTTCCGCGGGTTCTCTCGTTCGACAACCCACTCAGACTGCCGGAAGACCACTGGTGCCAACATCCTGCCCAGTACACTTCGAGGTATGGTACGGCTGAGAATAGTACCAGCTGCTCAAATAGAGCATTGTTGTGAGGACCACAAGGTGTGTGACCATCAAGGCACTCATGTACCATTGCTGGATGTGCTGCAGGATGACATGGCGGGGCAAGGGAGGCATTGGGATGGCTTAATCGCGTTGAGATCAGCTTTATCTGCGGCTGTAATCTACATCAATCATAATTCAGACAGGCCTGACAAGGATCCAATTGCAATCACATCTCCGAAACAGCAGTCAGAGGTCGGCAGTCGGAAATGCAGAGTTGACCGAACGGACTCTTTCATCTAACTAATGGTTTTTGGACTGGCTTTCGAATGGGATCAGTCGTGACCTGATCCAATCAATAGCACATCAAATGTGACATTGCTATCACATGCATAGCACAGTTAGAAAGTTCATCCAAAAGTGCAAACCGACTATGAAAAATTTATTGCAGCCCTATCAAAAATGGCTGCGTGGTGATGGTCAGAAAATGAGACCTTCCAAGGCTTTACCTCGTATCAGAATTCTCCTTCTGAATAAAGTCCTCATTTTGTTATGCACAGTGGGGACTCAATGCGCATTGTGGACTCAATTGTTGTTCAATCATCTTGAGAATTGTACCTTTGATTTATGGTTTTGAGCTCACGTGCCAATGGTATCTCTCCTGTGATGCTGCCATCACATCGAGTGTGACATTGATCATAATGTGTCACATCAGTCTCATAGTACATGGAGTTTGAAAGTTCATCCAAAACCATTAGTTAGATGTAAAACTTTCAGGTCAATGCGACGGAAACTGACACCGCAATAGGCCAAAGAAAGTGATAACTCTCATATGCATCTTTTTTTTTTTTTTTTTTTTTTTTTTTCAAAAGTCTCATGAATTGTAGAAACAGCTGTAAACAATGAAAAGTGGGTTTATAGGTTGCTGGACGTCCAAGCAAGGTTGTGTGCTCCTCAGATGGTGTTAGGATGCTCCGCTCCAAGCAGCCTGGTCCGTTGCTCCAGCACCTGCACCTCCAGCCTCTGTGCATCTGTGTGCCGTCCCAGGTCGCTGTAGGTTACAGCAAGATTGGCCTTTGCGAGAACAGTATTTGGATGCTCTGGTCCAAGCAGCCTGGTCCGTTGCTCCAGTACCTGCTCCTCCAGCCTCTGTGCATCTGTGTGCCGCCCCAGGTCGTTGTAGGTCACAGCAAGATTGGCCTTTGCGAGAACAGTATTTGGATGCTCTGGTCCAAGCAGCCTGGTCTGTTGCTCCAGTACCTGCTCCTCCAGCCTCTGCGCATCTGTGTGCCACCCCAGGTCTCGGTAGGTGGAAGCAAGGTTTCCGGCTGATATAATGGTATCAGGATGCTCTGCTCCAAGCAGCCTGGTCCGTTGCTCCAGGACCTGCTCCTGTAGCCTTTGTGCATCTGCATACCGTCCCAGGTTCTGGTAGGTTGAAGCAAGGTTGGCCTTTGCTCGAATGGTGTTAGGATGCTCATCACCAAGAATGTCATCACTCCTCATCAACACATGTCTTCTAAACGCTTCTGCCACACTGTACAATCCTCCTGCCTGAAAGACACTCCCATAGTAAGCTTCCAATCCTGTGCCCATTAAGTCCCCCTTCTTTAATAACTGGACCAGATGCAAAAAACAATTGTATCTCTTGCATGAACTCCCCACTGCAGGCAGCAGACATCCCTAGAAGAGCAACCACTAACTTCCGTTGACCAACTGGATCATCAACCATTATTCTTGACCACTGGTGCACAAGCGGGTGGATAGAGTATGCATTGCTCTGCCACACCATGAGAGAGTAACCACAGATATCTGACATCATCTCCCCAAATGCCAAACTGTTCCACGTGGACTCTGAATTCTTAAATCTTGACAGAAGATCCAAAGCAGGCTGCAGTATATTGAGAGAAGGATCCAGTGGCCCATCTCCAGGTATATATTCAGATGCCCGTTTGAAGATCTCCTCAGTTATCCCCTCAAAGTGGATGAATGAGTATAGTTGCAAGAATTCAGCTGCAGCCGGTTTAAGCTGCTTGAAGCTCATCTCCCATGTAGTATACACAGTCAACTTGTAGTCCCCTTGGGACTGTTCAGGTTTCTTGCTCAGTAGAGCAGCCCGGTTCTTCTGATAAAGGGGTATAAAGTCTGAAATATCCTCATGCAAGCTAGGGATTCTGGAGATAAATGCCCCTGCTTGTATGATAGCAAGTGGAAAGCAATATAGCTCCTAGAAGAGCATTAAATCATATGCTAATAGAATAATTATAGGCCTACCTTGACTACTGCAACTGCCTGAGTCTTGTACTTGTCTATGTTCAATCCAGCACATTTAAGAAGGAGCACAACTGCATCATCCACTACCAAATTTGAAATCTCAAGGATTTTTTTCTCTGGACCAGTATGGGACCAGAGCTGGGGATTCCGAGATGTAATCAAAATATTTCCATGGGTACATTTAGGCAGATATGCTCCCAGGTCCAGATCGACTTTATCAGCATTGTCAAAGAGCAGCAGCCATTCATCCTGGTTCGTTTTCAGCCAGGTCTGAGCAGCTTCAACAGTGTCTCCCAGATTTTTGGCCAATGATATCTGTTTGTAACCCATTTCAATTGCTTCTTCACTGCTTGCATTGATCTTGAACTGATCAGTGAACCTATGAATAGAATAAGTTATCTTAGTCAAGGAATCATAAAATACCGTTAAACCTAGATCTAGAGTCTGAAATAAACTTCAGTGCAATCTGGGTTTTCCCAGCTCCCCCGAGGCCATAGAGCAGTACAACTGTTTGTTTTTTCTGCTCTGTTGGTTGGAAGAACTTATCCAACTGCAATAGGATATCTTTACGACCTTGGAAGAATTTCGAGGGGGGAGGGCAGTTCCTGATGAATTGCATTTTGTCTAGACAGTATCAGTATTTGCAGCCATAGAAATTTGGATAATCACCTCTGACAAATCTCGGCTGTATGATAGTCTGCCCAGGAGCCAGTGCAACCACAAGACTGTCTGAAGTTCGACTCTGAGCAGTGTTCTGTATATGCTGATTGATCATCTGGTCCATCCTGCCCCATCTTAGCACAGCTTCTTGAAAGCTGCGGATGAGCACTAGGTTTCCAGACTGCGCATCAAGATGATTGAATAGTGTCTGAACCTTGTTCAGGGGATTCTCTGTGTAATTTAAAGTTGCACGGATGGGATCTGTCAGGTGGATCCAGATTTCTTGGATCACATCACCAATAGTTTCAGCTAGAGCATGTTCGACCTGGGATCGCGAGACCTGAGGGTTGAAAGTGTCTGCAAACCAGCTAACACATGCATGAATAGGAGATAATGTTTTCTAGGTCTGACACACCTCACACCAGTGGTTATATAAGCCGCCAAAAATTGTGGACTACCACTTGGTGGAATTTGAGCACCAGGTGTCTCATTCAAGACTAGCTCGGTACTGCGGACTGCCACGAGCTAGAGGTGTTGGATACAGAGATAAAACAGTGTCTGTACACATACCTTGAGCTTCTCTTGCAAGTCTGTAATACTTCTCCCATGCAGAGCAAGTGCATTGGCGATATAACTTGGAAGGATCAATCCCTTCGCTTGTGGTTGGCGACTTGTTTGTATATTTTTGATATCTTCAACTGTGCATGAAATCCCATTCAGAAGTCTATAAGTCAGATCTTGCTAATTTCAGAGCACAGAAGACACACTGTTCGAAATCCAGACATTTCTCCTGCAATTGTGCTGTACTTGCAACTCCAGGTTGTTCTCGGATTACATGTTGAAGCATCTCAAGTGTTCTGACTATCTTCTCGCAGAGATCCTTGAGTGCTTCTTGACTTTTCTGTAGCTTCTGGACATTTTTTGCAGAAGCATCCAGAGAATATTAATGATCGTACCTCGACATTCTCCAGAAGCAGAACCACACTTCCAAAGACAACTTTTGCGGCTGGAGGAGTGGACTCAGTTGTCTCTACAGCCAGTCGTGCCACAAGAAGTAGGATGTCAAGCCACATTGTCGCCGTGTCAGAAGCGGCGCCAGTAGATGCACTATTGAAAGGTGAATCTGAGGGAGCCGCAGAAGATGTCTGGCTGGGCATGAGCCTCTTCATCCATCCACTCCGAGTCGCAGCAGTCGCAGCAGTGGCGGAGGGCTGGGGACGGTGAGGCGTGGTCATGGCGAGGAGCAAAGCAGTGTGCACGGGCGGCAATCTGTCACCAGTTGACATCCAGTGTGGAAAGCTGTCTCAATTTTGACTCTATATCTGTACCAATCACGGACATCACACGGCGTCAAATGTCTAGGATCTCACTTCCCAGAGAACGACCGCCAACGGATTTATCATCCAAAGATAGTCCAGCCATTCTCCGTCAACTGTTGGAAGCGCGAACACCTCCCTGAGGTGTTTGCCCTACACGCGTCTCTTCTCGCAGCGACATAAGACGAAACAGAGGAGTTTCCGCCGCGGCTTCATCACCACCTCTCATCCCCCGCGACGAAGGCCACCACGCAGAGAGTCGCGGCAACCACGATGATTCCCCGCTACGACGCACCATCGGCGTTTGCCGGGGCTCCGGCCAGCAGAACAGGCGCAATAGCGAAATAGAAGAAGCCCGCGACGGTGCCGAATGTCTGTACCACTTCATGCAGTGTGCCCGCCCGCTTCGTCGCATCCGATACTACTTAGCTTTGTCGTCGAGGGATCGAAAAGAGGTGGAATACGCAGCGTCTGCAGCCGTCCTCTAATGAAGTTTTCGTTAGCTAGGAACACAAGGCGGGAGCGTGTCGCTCACCCGAATCCAAGATACTCCCCGGGAAACCGACTTCCGCGCGCTTGAAGTCCGTTGCGAGCTCGGAGACGCATCGTGGCAAAGCGGCCGCCTCGATTCAGCTTATCGTTCTCGGAACCAGGAGGATTGTTGGAGATGCGGATGCGGACGGACGACGACGCGGATGCGGTTACGCCGGTCACGGCAAGAACCTAGAAGAGGTTTGAGTGAGCGTGGATTGAGGCAATAAAGGGACGAACGAGAACGGGCAAAGAACAGGCGCACTTACGCGGCCAGGTACAAGATGACTCCGAGAGAGCGAAACTCCTTTCGTTGTCTCGATTTGTCGTTGTCGGAGATCGCAAAGGAGGGTACGAGTCGGCAGCATCGCCGAAACGTGGAAGAAACACACGAGGAACGGCTGCATACATGGATTAAGCTCAGCGTAGAAAGACGGCGAACTCACCTTGACGACGGGGTCAGAGCTGGGTATGCTCGCAAACAAGATCTCTATTGGCCGTTCCCTTCCCGCCCACCACCAACGAGACACCGACCCGAAGCAAACGACAAACACTCTGCCGCTCCACCCAACCCATCCCACCTCCATCTAGCCGCGAGCACGAAGAAATCTGCAGTCAACGACAGCCACAGCGCTCGACGAGACTTCGACGCGGCTTTAACGCCGGGAGCAGCCTGAGCACCGCCGGCGTGGGCTGAGGTGCTTCCGCCCCAATGCGATGCGTTCACGGACACCGGCAGACGAAGGCGGACGGCCGCGGACGCAGACGCGAGCGATGGTAGGCACCTGGGAACGGGCGCTGGTGTCCCGGTGTGTGTCGTCGTCGCGTTATTGACTTGTGGTATGCCGAGTCGTTCTCGACCTAGAGGTCGAATGGCGACGGCTCAAGCACTACCACACCCCGTAGGCGACGACCCCGATTCGAAAGTAGTTGTTACAACTTGGCTGGAGGCAAGCTGTAGGTCTGCCAGAGCGAACGGCGAAGCAGCGACGATGGCGGCGAGGCGTGGACAGCGAGGGCGAACAGCGAGGGCGACGATGGAAACGAGGAAGGAGTGGGTGGAAGTATGGGAAGGTGAAGAGCGAAGTCGAAAGCGTAGGGATGGTTCCCATTGGCATTTTCCCCATTGCGCAAACCGAGTCCACAGTGGAAGGTGCGGCAGACGTCGAGGAGAAAGCTCGTCTAACAGGGAATGCCGACCGTGGTTCTTGTGCGAGCGATGCTTTGCCTGCTTGAGTCCGCTTGCAGACGTCGAGGGCAACTGGGCGGGCACGGCCGATCCGAGGCTGGAATCCGGCCTTTCCGAAAGAAAACCTCGGTACAGTCTGCAGCTCATCGGGAGCCTCGACGTATCGCTGAAGCTGAACGCAGAGGTCGATGACCGTCCCGAGGGTAGTCTCTCGTCATACGACAGCGACGAGGTGACGGCGAGGGTGACGAATATGAGAACGAGTGGGCTGGTTGTCGTCCCGAACGCCTGCCTCTGTTCCAGCTTCTGTATCCTCGGTCTCCTCCCATTCCCGCTACGCTCGAGCCTGCAATACGCCTGGCGTTCTTCCGCTGACGAGCCAGCACCGGGTGGATTGTCCTTGTGCCAAGGGAGTAGCGGATTCGGTAGACGGGAAGGGCGGCGACCGGACTGCGTCGGCGTACGGGGGAGGTTGAAAGCGTGGGTGATGACAGTGCTGGTGACGAGCTCGGTATGGGCATAGATGGTAGTACGACCGCAGCTCGGCGTCCCGTTAGCGGCCAACGCGCATGTCCTTGCCCTCCGCACGAACAGCATGCAGAACACGAATAATGAGACGATGAGCGACACCCCGAATGCGCCCCACACGGTGTATCGCGCTCTCTGTAGTCCGGGGGAACTCGTTAGCGGAGAATGGGGAGAGAGAGCAGCCAGACGTACTTGGGCGTTCCCGAATTGCTTCCAGCTTCGTGGTCAGCGCGCGGGAGTGTGGTTCTCGAGATCTCGGTAATCACGTTCGTCGCAGGCACGACGTCTCTGTCGAGATTCCTCCAGGCGCTCGTTATGTGGCTGGGGTGATCATCGTCTTGTGGCCTTGTAGCAGCCTTACGTCGGGTTTGGGTCGCAGGAAGAGCAAGATGGCCAGTGGGTATGCAGATGTACGTATGTGCTCGTCGGTGCCCTGCCCTTGAGCCTTGTCGTCGGAAGAAACGAGGTCAGTGACGTGACTTTTTCGACAGGTTGATACGCTTTCGCTTTTACTCTCTGGCGAGTCGGCCTCAGCACCACCGCTAGCTATGTCTCGACTCTCGAACCTCTTGGGCTTGAAGGAAAAAGCGAACCTCGGTGCTTCCGACGTCCTTCACAGCCAAGGAATCATATTCCGCCGCTCCCGCTGCACTCCCGTCCGAGTCTGAATTGGAATCTCTCGTCTCTCGCGTACAGTGCAGATGCTCACTCTGCGGCAACGGTCAACGGCAAGCGACCGGGCAACACAGTACCCTAATAGTAAAGGACCCGGCGACAGCGCGAGGTCAACCATGCTGTCGCGTCTACAGTCCACGACCATGGTCCACGGCGGGTTTCTGAACTGGCGTGTCCTCGATAAATCAAGCTCTTGCTTTGCGTGTCAGAGAACTACACCAACTTACCCGAGAGCACATTGCTGTCTGCAGACCGATTCAAGATCAAGAACTCGAAGCTGGGACTTTTAGAACTCCAAGCTAGGACTTGACTCCGCGCCTTCCGCTTCACTGTGGGAAGGACGCGCGCGTTGGCAACCCGCACGCTTTGCGGGTTACGAATCTGCACCGGCGCTGGTTACGAATCCGCAAATGTGCGGGTTGGTAACTGGCAAAAACGGTAAATGGATGCAGATTGCCAACCTGCACCGGTGCCGATTAGTAACCGGCACCGGTGCGCATTCGTAACCAGGGCCGGTGCGGGTTCGTAACCCGCACTGTTTTGCAGGTTCGTAACCAGCGCGGTTTGCGGATTAGTAATTCGCAAATCTTGCAGGCTGGTATTCCACACCGATTTGCGGGTCTAGGATGCACATTGCACTACTAGCTACTACACAATACTCTACTGCGTCCAATGACTTACCAAGAACCACGAGTGTCTTTATCTTGATGACGCGGCGCTTGAGATGCGAGTCGGCTTGTGGTATGCGTGTAGTTGTTTCGACGCTGTAGATGAGTCAGATGGAGGTGATATGAAGACAGAGCGAGGTATATCCCCCAAATACCACCCATGTCCGCGAATCCGTTATTCCGTGAATCTGTTGTCACGACGAGACACGCATGTAAGTACGGCGCAAGAATGAAAGGGAATGAAGCTGACCCGCGAAGAGTGTCCCCGGAGCGAATATCCTCCCGCGACCTCGGGCGTCCAAAGCCATGCAATCGCAAGCGCGGAGTTAATCTTCCGGAATCACAATCAGTTGACTGATAGTACGATTGGAAAGGGAGGACGACGCAGCAGGGACACCGCCGAGTGACGATGCCCAGTGGAATTGCGTTAGGCTGTGGGATAAACCGAACCAGAACAACACGTACTTCGTTGCAATCGGTCTCGTTTGAATTGGTCTCGCCAACGGTTAGCGCGCGGTATCGCGGCGGAATCGGGGAAAGGTAGAGACTCGCAAGAGTCAGAATCGTACAGCAAGGACAACGCAATAGGCACGTACCAGCAGCGACTCGGAAGGGCTGACGAGAGCGACGAGCCGAGTACCGGTACGCCGGTCTGCAAGTTACTATCAGTTCAATTAGCGTCATATAGCGAGAGAGCTCACCGAGATGCATACTGTCGAGCGGAAGGGACGAACCCATGATTATTAACACGACGATCCGCCGTCGAGATTTAAGCAAAAAACACGAACCAGTTGAAACCAAACACACCACGAGGAACGACATCGCTGGAGCGAATAGCCCTGCGTGCGCATCTGCTCAATTGAAGTGCTTTGAAACACTTGACAGAAAACTTGACTCGCGAGAACGACATCCTGCCCAGGTACGCGTCGAGAACGTCCGCTGGCCCGGAGTACAATCGATAAGAGCACGAGCCTCGTTCAAGACGCCGCAAAGCAAGGATAGACCTAGGACTCGATTAAGTTCTAACCCCTGGCCTAAAACGACACGTACTTGAGTGTTCGCATATGATTGGTGCGAACCAGCCGGGCGCGTTCAGATCGGAGTCGGCAGAATGTCTAGCAAGCGAGTCAGCATCGCGGGTTAACTGAACGAAGGCGGGAATACATAACACGGAGTGGATAGGCGAGAGAAACCCTGCGGAGACGGAGAGCGCATGCGCCGAGAGCATTCACGGCGCAGAGGTCGTAGACGTACGCCTGTGCGATACAGAGATACACACTTCCTGCTAGATTCTCGTGGATGACGACGAGCTCAGCTTGAAATGCTGCTAGCACTGCACCTCGTGAGCGAGATCCAGCGGAACTATCCGGCCGAAGGGAGGGCTTGGGGCCGGCGGTGCGTCGGAACTCCATCGAGGGAGCTAGAGTTGAGGAGCTTCCGACATGTATTGAATGGGAGTCGTCGGAAAGGCATATTATTGGGTCGAGGGAGCCCGAGCTTCGAAGAAATGGCGGAGTTGTAGCTTGTGAGTGGAATGGATGCGAGGGCAGAATATGAAAGAAGTGGCCATGGTCGTAGATTAAGCTTTGGACTGCCTACGCGTCCACTGAGATCTTCAGACGGAGAGCATGAGATATAACGACGCACCAGCCACCACCGTCAAAGGATCCATCCGAAACACAACAATATCCCTCTGCGGTAGGCCCAACGTCAACTTGTGGAGTGTAAGACTGTTCTGGACAATGTCTTGAGCCGCTGGAGCATCGACAGCGCGTCCCGCGCCAATCCCGCGCTGTGATCTTTAGGAAAGACGACACACGCGACCTGGGTCGACGGGGTGATTCAAGGTACGCCGGAGTCGGTCTGGTGGACCCTTGTAGGTGTCGCAGGAGAATGGACCGCGCTCCAGGAGCATCGGGACGCGAATGAGCAAAGTCGTTTTGCGGTGATGGAAGATAGGAGAAGAAGAGTCACGCTTGTGACGTGACATCAAACGACGCAACCTCGACGATGGATGACATGCAAGCCCAATCATCTGCGCATATACTCGGCAGCCCTCCAGTCTAGTCTCCACTTCCTTCGACTCTACGGACTCAGGCGTATGGACTCACAACTGACTCAGGCGTCTATCGAAACCCGAATTGGAAGATTGCGCGGGGATCTCGTCGTTCTTCGTGGCTGCACACCCCCTCTCACACTCCAAGTATACGCTTGAGACCGACGCTCTCACTGAGCTCACTGAGCTCACCACCTTCGCCTGGGGAGCACATTCGAGCGCGATGGCGACGTGGCAGTCGCTTTGCGACGAGCAACGGACTACCTACCACCGGCCATTCCTCTGTCCTCGCGACTAGCGCTTCTACCCATCGATCCAATCATGACTGGGCAGGAATAACTCTTGAGCAGTGGGGAAACGTTCAACGGCGCATTGGGCGGGCGGAGGTGTCGACGAATACTGGGATGATTCCGCCCCGTAGCTGCCCCGAAACATCCACAGCCATTCTAAACTGCGTGGTCCTTTCCCCATCGACCTCCACCCTCAATCTGGCGCCATTCGATGTCGTCCTCGACGACGTCTTTGCCTCTCGTCCCGACTCCTCTTTGCCCTTCGTTGCAAAGCCTTTGTCTTCATTGCGCTCTTACGGATGGCTGCGGGCTTGCTGGCTTGTTTCTTTCCCACCCTCAACGACACCTCCAGGCTCTGGCATCCGCTTGCAATCATTCGACGATGCAGCTGCCGCTGAGCCGGGATGTCCCTCTTCGTCCTTTACTAGTACTTGTATCCCGCCTCCCCCTCGGTAAACTCCTCCGCCGCCTCTTCCTTGGGACACCGCACCTTCCACATTGGTAAACACCTCCGAATTTCGATTTGCATGCCGCTGGAGGGCATGGCGGGGAATGCCATTCAAGGGCACTGCGTGCTGTTTTGGATCGAGGAGCAGTTACGACTGTGACGATGCAATGTCGCGCGCGGATGACATCGGGAAATCGGGAGAGGCGAGGAGAGTTGTTGAGAGCATGACAGGCACTTCCTGGGCTGGAAAGCGTGTCAACTAGAGCACGCCCCGGAACGCCGGATCCAAGTCTGAGTGACTGTGTGGTGTCAGCTCTTAATTTCGTCGCCCTTGCGAATGTATCACCGTATGTATGTCCCCTTCTGCTCTCTGTCTCACAACAACCTCACTCATCGTCTCCGCAGTATTCTAATTACAACGGCGTATCTGCCTCCGAGGTCCCTGAGCAAATACATACCCATCCCATCCGCTAACGCTACCTTCATTTTTTTGCCGCCGCCGCCGCCGCCGACTTCAAGTCATCATCGATCTACTCCTCCCGACCTCCCGGATAACTACGACCATCTACATTCCGCCGCCGACATGCATATCTGTCGACGTCGAGCAAAACCAGTCTGAGGGCGTTATCTCCATCCAGCTTCGAAGTGGGCTCTCTCAACGACTGCCCATAAACTGCCCCGTCCTTCCGAATCATCACCTCCCCAACCAGCGTCTCCCAGTCTCCCGCCGTCTTCGCTCTCCCTGCTCCGGCGACGACGCCTCCGAGTCATCACATCGGGAACGAGCTCGGATGCGCGACGGTTATTTCATGACTGCAAACCCCAAGGACGACTTCGACTAGCGTCTCATCGCCTACCTCGTCGGCTGAGAAGAGGGAAGTGCTACCAGTTCTTCGAAATCGTAGCCTCCGGCGCTTCCGAGGATATTGGCTACCCGCTCTTTGCTTCTGTGGGGACGGTTTCTGCTTAGTGTGGACTGGCGGCGCAGCTGGATGAGGTATGGGCTCAACGCAGGAGACGAGCCAAGATGGAGCCCCACGAGATAAGGTCCAGCGCGGACGGCGGCATTTATCGGTTTTAGCTCGGCAGATGTTTGCGCCAGGTTTGCGCTAGGTTTGCTGTAGATATCTTGTTCTTTGTACGGTGCATTCCTATTAGCCACTGTATGGTTGGTCCATAGTGGATACCGATAACACGATCTGCACCACTCCGATCGGACTTCGACGGCATAGCAAAGGATATAACGATACTGCGCATCTACCGGCATTCCAAAGATCTCTAGGCATTTACCAGGCCCTCGGATGAAGCGAAGACAATCCAAATGAATTGAAGAACCGTTGGTAAACCGCAAATCCATGCGGGACGAGAGCCAGCGACAATTTGCAAGCTGGTGAACTGCAAACGGCTAACCAGCAAATGGTTGCAGGGCAGTAAGCTGCAAATCGTTGCAGTACCGTACCCCGCACGTATTTGCGGGTCAACAACTCGCAAGCCCCTAACCTGCATTAATTTGCAGGTTGGCAAGCTGCAAATCCTTGCGGTACCGTAGCCAGCACGCGTTTTGCGGGTTGGTAACTCGCAAATGTCCAACCCGCAAATCGGTGCGGATTAGTAACCCGCACCCGTTTGCGGATCAGTGATTTGCGCGTTAGCAAACCGCACCCATTTGCGGGTTGAGTGCTTGCAGCTCCGCAACCCGCAAAAATGTACCATGTTTTCGCAGGTGCGGGTTACCAACCCGCGCGGGCTTCCCACAGTGGCTTCCCTACGAATCCAACTGACCCTTACATCATGCGTCAGCAGTCAAACCGCTTCCAATCCATCGCCGACTCCTGGCGTCCGCTCAATTCCAATCCGTCTCTACTCGCTAACCGCTGACGCACAATAAAATCGCTATCCCCGGGACCCCGACGCTGCCGGTAAGCTTGCATCGCGCATTGACGCCGACGTCCGCGCGGCGTCCCAATCGGATTGTGTCTGCAAACCAGCGAAATACCAAGACGCAAGCGATGTGCCTTGTACCGCCGAATTACGGCGTACGCTAGTATCAACAAAGCTGCAAAAGAAAAAATGAATCAATAAAAATTTTGCCACCCGTGTGCTAGCAGGTCGGGCCCGTTACGAACCGGCAAGCCTCCCACATATATGTCTTCTACATCAAGGACAATGTGCAGGTGTGAATACTCTCATTCACATTCCGAGCTTGGATACATTGTGAAACAGTGCTGTATCCACCTGCAAGAGGATACATGCCAATTGCTCAAAGTTCCAATTGCGCTAGCACTCAACCTGGACTAGTTGCTCAACTCCCGCCAATTTCTAGCTTATGCATCCCGCCGTATAGTATCCGAGCTGCGGAAACCTGCAACCTCCCTCCAAAAATGATCACCTCACACGAAGAGTACTGCTAACGAATGCTCGTATATCTTTCTGAGCCAGCAACTGACTTGCGTTGGACCCCCCGATGAAATACTGAAGCTGCAAAACAACATATATCTATAAAAAAATCTGTTCACCTAGCACCCTTCAAGTTGCTCGAGCCAGTTCCGAACCAGCAGCGTCAACCCCGAATATAATCTTTGGTGCATGGCGGTATGCATTACCTTTCGAGCTTTGATATCCTGTGAAGCAGCGTCATGTGTATATGCGTCGCAGTGAAGAGAACAGAACATAATCTGCATGCACTGATGTACATTGCATTGAACTCAGATTCGCTTATTCCTTCCCTTGCTTCAAGTTGGTGACGGTGAACATGGGGAAGAGATACGGATGCTTGAGAAGCAGAAAAAACCATCGGCACGGTTCATCGCTCGAGCCAGTTCCGAACCAGCAACCCTGCAATGTGATAATGCTACTAGTACACTGTGCAGGTTTGAGTGTCATCACTCTCCGAGACTGCATGGCTGGGAACCAGTGCTACATATATGCAAAAAGAATACTAGTCTTGGGAATATATTGTACTAGGATTCATCTGTGGTTGGTTACACAGGTGGTTCGACTTCCAAGAAAGCTGGTTCCAATCCCGGAGTTTTTTCTACGGCTTCTCCCTACAAGCTTTACTTACAGCGAGCCAACACGATTGAATTGGAGACGATGTTCAAGGCACTACATTCCGAATTTCTCAAATGTTGTTCTGGGTAAACAGTAAAATATCATTTGCACTTCAGATGTAGTTTCCCAAAGGAAAAATAAGTGCCAACGGAAGTACTATATCGGACTGTCAACCTGGCCAGACTAGGAACCTGGCCACTTGCCAATTATAAGCCTAGATATTGGGGTGTCTGCCATTTTTGTAATGAAGGAGTGGAATACAACCTATGTTGCTCGTCCATGCCAATTTTTAGCCGAAAGTGACAGGTTCCTGTCAAGTGGTGGCCCGGTTCATGTCGGGCGGCAGGGTGAGAACATCAATTTATTAACGCCGAGCAGCTGTGTCGCTTGTTTCTCCGCCAATACTTGGTCAATCCACAACTTTGTAGGCTCATTTTCATGCCACAATCTTATGCCTCCCCAGGGGCACACAAGACCCAGTCCAACCTTGTTCAACAACATCAGAATTGGCCAACACACCCCCAACTCAAACTCACCAACCTGCGTCTTGGATCCAGGCCACAGATGCAAGCTTCAACTCCATGCTTCTGCGTCTCTGCAGAACCCACCAGGATAGTTGAACCATCTATACGGTCCATACCCCATTGATCTGGTATGCTTCTGGCTCTCTTAATGCCAGGATAGTTAGAAAATGACCCTGGGGACCTTGCGAAGAAGTTCAAACGTCGGGTTCTCGCCAGCTTGCCTGTAAAGTCAAGCTACAAGCCCAGGTGAGTTCATTGACTTCCAATGAACCTTTTTTACAACTTACTTAACCCACAAGCCTTCAAACAGTGGCGCACTAGCGTCATCTAGACCCCCAGGATGCCTCCCATGCCTCAAAGAGCTCATGAGATCACTTCGTTAGAGCACATTTGTGAACTTCAATATAGGATATAAATGGCTAGAATGCATCACTTTAACCTCCTCTACACTGGGGGTAATGATGTGGGCCTTCATTAGCCGGTAGCAGTGGGATTTTCGTGGTGGCCAGGTTCCCCATCAACTGCCCTTTTGGGAAGTGCAGCACAAATAAATTCATTGCACACCCAAATCTCGGCCAACATCATCCAAAATATACTCAATCTCTTCGGAGGATGCATGCCTACCATCCAGAGCTCACAGACTGTCGAAAAGGATCCACTCGATCTCGGAATTTCGGCTAAACACGTAAGGTGGCCGGCTTCCCAGTGTGAAATAGTAAGAATTGCGGAATCGAGAGTATGGCTACTCCGCATGGATTGCGGTGACTTGGACGAAGGTCCGGACGTCAAAAACACTTTCTTCGAGTGCCGAAAAGATGGGCCTAACTGGGAATTGAACCCAGGACCTCCTCGAAAGTCACGTGACCGGAATCAGCCCTAACAAGGAATCATACTACTAGACCATCAGGCCGATGCAGAGGAGGAGGAACTTGATGTCGCTCTGACACTGACAGCCCAGCGCATCACAACACACGACGTTCCACACTCCGCCAAGATTCCCAGCTGCCCGCAAACGTTGGAAAGATTTGGCTCGAAGCCTGAGCGCAGTTGGTGATGATTTTGTGGCTACAGCCGTAACAATGCACCAACCAGTGGCACGGTATGGAGTTCAACTCTGAGATCCTCCCAGCGAGCGTCAAACATGTCAGACTCGACGGAAACATAGCGGGTACTAGCAGCTGTAGCGTCAGAAGGGTGTAACCGTGCCGAGACCAACGTCAATGTCTCGGGATCGGGCATCGTGTCGTTGAAATTGGTCGTGAGGGCGATGGTTGATGTTGTCGCAGGAGAACTTCCTGTTCAGCCATCGATGGAAGGTATCTGCCCCAGCGCACGTAGACGAGATCGGAATACGACTGCGTACGGCGAAAGGGAACTTCGGTGTCAGATCTGGAAGGCGAATATCGCGGCCGAGTCACTTCTGCTCGTCCGAGTCATACAGAGCCCGGGTTCGGTCCTGCCAGTGGACACTGGACAGCAACTAGAAGCCTGCGCAGTGTCTGAGAGAGTCCGAGTCGAGCGAGGGTCCAAGGAAGATTCACCGCAGGAAGTAAACATTGCGTTGTGAGAGGACATGCCAGTGCCAATGGGCCGCTTTCAATTATGCCATGGATCGTATTGACAGGATCACCGCCTGAGCCCTAGAGTCGAGCGCGCACTTATATTAAGCTTGAGCGCTTGAGCCCGGAAGATTCAGCAGCATTCAAGTTGACATCGATTCGAGGTGGCAGTCAGAGCGACGAAAACGCACGTGCCACCCACGTGCATTTTGGCTTCTTGTCTTCCTTCCGCCACCACGAAACACCTGGGCTTGGCTTCGGGGCTTCTTCCAACACTACTTGTCTTCTGGTTCTGCATCTGATCGGCCTTACTGGTAGCTGTAGATGTTCGTGGGCCGCGGCTCACCTTTCGGGTACCATACCCGGCAACGCTCGCGCTCTCTCTCAGTTCACGCCTATGCTACATAGACGAGTTCAAGTTCAGGCTCAAGTGCCTAGCTTGATCACGAACTTCACCCGCGTTCGATATATATATGGATCGTGTTGCCTTCAAGTTGTCTCGCCTCGAAATTTCAATTCCCTTTTGCGGCGCCGCTGGCACTCGACGACTGCACGCTACTAGCTATCCCTCCGAGTCGGAGTGGAGACACCGTTCTCGGAGGCCAAGCTCTTCTACGACGCCGTGCCGTTCTGAACACTGAGCTCAGGCTCGAGCTCGATTTACCTGCGCTCTTCTCGTATGCATTTTATTCAACCCCACTGCGTCTCGTAACGTACAACTCTACTTCTTCCCTCATAGCAATTCCGGCGTCTTGCGCTCCGCTGTCACGCAAGTACAACTTGGCAGATGCAAAGGTCTCGCGAATCGAGCTAATCCCACCGAGTCGACTCAGACACACGGTCCTCGCAACCCCCAACGCTCACCTGGAGCTCTTCTACGACGCTGTTCTGAACATTTAGCTCGGGGATTTTGCACCTGCGCTCTAGTTATTCTTCTTCGCGCATTTCATTCAACGACTCGGACGACGTACGTACAACTCTACTTCTTCTCCGGCGTCTTGAGCTCCGCTGTCCGCTGTCATGCGAAGTACAACTTTGGCAGATGCAAACTTCAAAGGTCTCGCGAATCGGTGACTCATTCCCAGTCCCACGCCATTTATTCGTGCCAGTTCCTGCTTCTGTGAGTACTGTACGTTTAATTCAAAGAACTCGACTATTGAAACCTCCAGTTTCCGTTGCGTTGCACATTGGCGCACCCAGTCCATATTTTCTTTCAATCCCCAAAACAGCTCGAACTCGAATACGGCAATGTCCCTGAATTCGGACTCGGCCTCGCACGTTCCGCCTTCAAGTTGCTGTTGCTTCTTCTGACTCTTTGGCGTGGGCTCGGTCTAGGCGTCGGTGTTATCAATCTCCAGAACTGAGTGACATCAATAATTCCTCCAGCATGTGTTTTCCCCAAGTCGCGCGAAGTCGTCAGCTGGCTAGTTACTGTACTAGATGCGCGCGCTTATCCCCAGCCGCCAGCCGCCCATCAAGGTCGCTTGGATCGTGTGATGGGTAAAATACTCTGAAGCGTCGTACGACGTCGACCGCGTCGATCCCCACATTTCCCCGCCCGTGGCATGAGAGAGGGTACTGCACTCTATGTCAAGGAAAGAGTACAGTTGTTCGAGGCTGAGTGTTTGGATCATTTTCACCGTGGCAGTAGAATAATTTCATTGAAGTTTTCAAGAATCGAAGGTGCCAAAGGCCACGAGGCTCGAGACGTCGGATCTAAGGGCGACCCGAACCGAGCGTGTTACGCTAAGCGACAAAGTGAATCACGGATTTCGGACTTGTCGCGCGGTGCTGGTGTTGGGCTGGAAGGTTGCGCGCGTTCACTCACTCCTCAGCGCTCAGCACCCACTTCCTCGTCTTAGGAGAAGTATACGACTAAGGAGAGCATAGGAGGATCCGGAATCTGGGGGCACAATTTTACCCCGCTTGATCGTCTGTTGTGGGGTCTCCGCATCCGCATCCGGACCACCGCACATCAGAGATGGGATCACGACGCGTGTGGAGCGAAATTACGTTGTTGCGGGAAGCGCTCCACTTAATAAGAGAGCTTCCTTGGGGCTTCTCACCCACTCTTCCTTCCTTCCACCGACAACAATGTCCGAGAAAGAGAAGGTCGACACGGTCGTGCACATCGAGAAGACCGAAAAGACGGCGTTTAATGTCGTTGAGAACCCGCTTCAGGTGCGTTTTCCCTTCTTCTTCCCTTCTTGCTTCTTGTTGGATGGCTGACGACAGAACAGAGGCTAACGCGGAAACAAGCGGTCGACGACGCCGAGGAGTTCTGCAAGACGCACGGGCTCGAGGCACACATCCCCCTATTCCGAACGGCGGCGCTCGTGGCGCGGGACCCGGACAACTTCGAGGGGTTCACGGAGCTCAAGTCCGACGAGCTCGAGGCGCTCGTGTATGAGCGGGACCACAAGTGGAGCGGCCCTGGGTTGATGTGGTATTCGATTATCCTGTGTGCTGTCGGCGCTGCGACCCAGGGCTGGGATCAGACGGGCTCCAACGGCGCTAATCTGTCGTTCCCCCAGGAGTTTGGTATCGCGGGTAAGGGTCGCGACGAGTGGATTGTGGGTGCGGTGAATTCTATCATCTTCTTGTCTGCTGGCTTTGTGTGCGTTTCCTTTCTTTCTTCGTTACGAGCAACATCCTAACGTGTCGTCAGCGGAGCATGGATCGTCGACCCGCTGAACCACTACCTTGGCCGTCGCGGTGAAATCTTCGTCACCGCGCTTTGCCTCTTCGCGACCCCCATCGCCTCCGGCTTCACCCACACCTGGCAACAGCTCTTCGCCGTGCGCTTCGTGCTCGGCATCGGCATCGGCGCCAAGAACGCCACCGTCCCCATCTTCTCCTCCGAGCTCGCACCGGCGCGTATCCGCGGCGCGCTCGTCATGTTCTGGCAGCTCTGGGTGACCTTCGGCATCTTTGCCGGCTTTGCGGCCAACGTGATCGTCAAGGGCACCGGCAAGATCGCGTGGCGGCTGCAGCTTGGTTCGGCCTTCATCCCCGCCATGGTGCTGGCCTTTGGAATCTGGTTTTGTCCGGAAAGTCCGAGATTTGAGTAGCTCTCGTTGCGTTCTTTACTGCGTACTGATATGGATTTGCAGGGCTGATGAAAAAGGGCAAGCACCTCGCCGCGTTCCAGTCGTTCCAGAAGATCCGCTCACACGACATCATCGCCGCACGCGACTTTTACCACTCGTACATCCTCTACCAGGAGGAGCTCGCGCTTGCCCAGGGCGCCAGCTACTTTGCCCGCCTCAAGGACTGCTTCACCGTCCCGCGCATCCGTCGGGCCAACTACGGCGCCACGACCGTCATGCTGGCGCAGCAGATGTGCGGCATCAACATCATCTCCTTCTACTCCTCCACCATCTTCGCCAACGTCGGATACACCACCGACCAAGCGCTCTTCGCGTCGCTCGGCTACGGCGCGCTGCAATTCGTGTTCACCATCCCCACCGTGTTCCTCATCGACACAAAGGGCCGCCGCACCCTCTGCCTCATCACCTTCCCCCTCATGTGTCTCTTCCTCCTCGCGGCCGGTCTCTCGCTCCTCAAGACCGACGGCCCGCCCGCCTCGCGTCTCGGCCCCCTCCTGATCTTCGTCTACCTCTTCACGATCATGTACTCGTTCGGCGAGGGCCCCGTCGCGTTCCAGTACTCCGCCGAGGTCTTCCCCACCGTCCAGCGCGAGCAGGGCATGGCCTGGGCCGTGTTCATCAACAACACCTTTGCGGGTGTCTTGGGCCTGACGTTCCCCCGTATGCAGTCGGTGATGACGCCGACTGGTGCTTGTGCGTCTTCTTCCCTTCCCTTTCCCGCTCTTCCTTGCTGATGCGATGTAAACAGTCGGATTCTACGCAGGCCTCAACCTCGTCGCGTGGGCCATGATCTTCTGTTTCGTCCGCGAGACGAAGGAGTTGACCCTCGAGGAACTCGACCGTGCGTTCTCCTTCCCTCCCCCTCCCCCTCCCTCCTCCCTCCTCCCTGCCCCCCGCTCACCCCACCCACAGAGGTCTTCTCCGTCCCCACCTCGCAATACATCAAATACGAGTCAACCATCTGGCTCCCCTGGTTCATCAAGCGCTACGTGTTCTTCCAGCGCGGCATCCCCCGCCCGCCGGCTCTGTTGGAGCGCGTCAAGTTTGTCGATAGCGAGAAGAGCGGGGCGAGTAGCGAGGAGGAGTTGGTTAGGGCTTGAGGGCGTAGTGTTTGAGGGTGTAGGTGGGGTTGGGGGCGAGGAGGAGGGTAGGATAGAAAGGAGGTGGAGGAAGAGTGGAAAAGTCGATGATCGTTACGTTTTTTTTGTACGTTTTAACGAGACTATTAGTTATAATCTTTATGAATGTTTGAACTCTGGAGGTGTGCAGTGTGAGGGGAGAATAATGCCTTGATGTACGCTGAAGACGAGTAAAATAGTAAGATGGTCCATTGACAAGCGAGGACCTGGGCGCGCGCCTAGACCGCTGGAAACGGACACCGGGGGAGTAAGAGCGCCCGCTGAATAGTTGAATCTCAATAGGTATGTCTAGATCTCGGACGGTGCCTTCCTCATAGGGCTTGGTTCAAGTTTATCGGCCGTTGAGACCCTCACTGGCAGCGGCAGGTTCTATCCTAGTATTGTGTCCAAAGAAAAACACGTTCTCCGACCGCGGAGGCTCCGCCGAGTCCGCCATACCCGAAAACTATGAAGCCGACGCGGGTCTAAAGGGCATCTCGGGCAAGGTGCTGATAAACAGGTCTGATATTGCGGTCATTGGCTCCACGCGAACGTCTAGTTCAGCTCGGCGTCAGATTCTGGACTCGGGGCGCTGGCGGCTAACTCGGAACTTGAGATCTAGATCTATAGAAGCAATTACTTACTTACAGGTAGATGAGATGTACGCGGCGAGCAAGGGGGTGTCACGATGTTACGATCAGACGTGACGCCGGTTGGTTCGCCGGGAGCCTTAAAAATATTTTTTTGAAACCTGTATATTTTGTGCTCTGCGTGGTGTAAGGGAGTTAAAAGAGGTTCAGATGAGTCTCCAAGACATGTTTGGAATGTCAGTCAGGCCTGCAACCCACTAAAGGACAACTTCCGGCTCACGTTGACCCAAAAGGGAAGTCCCATGCAATCGGATCGGCTGATGGCTTACCTGACAGCTTTGGACCAGAAGCATGTATCAATTGGGCTTCTTTACACTTAAAAATGACTTGATGAGAAGTTTTGAGCAAATCAGGAGCTACCTTGAGCCATATCTTGCCCGATTTGGTAAGATATCTTATCTTATCGCGTCACGTGGGTGGTTGGTCCGCCCGGGAGTCCTTAATCAAAAATCGGCCTAATGTATTTTTTTACTTGCCCAAGAGGCCACTACTCCGCATGGCAAACCGAGTACTTTTTTTTTATACGGCGTGTAAGGCTGGCGAGTGCTAGCCAATCTAATAAGGCTCCGGCAGTTGCAGCGTACCGTGTGATCCTGACATCGTTGTAGTGGGAGAGATCGCATCATGTCACAGTAGTCACATCATCATCATCATTCTTAGCCAGAGCCACCGAGCTACCACATTGTGGTGACGAGAGTGTGCTTCGTGCGCACGTCCTGAAGCTTACGTCGACTGCGAGACTCGACGACCTAGCGGCTCCCAGCCATCCCGCGGGTACAGGACAGAAGGAGGACAAACCCGAGTTTTTTCGTGTTGTGCATTCCCCAGTGCTTCTCTTGTGTACACTGCTATGTTTCTAGTGATTTCGAGTTTCCCCCGTGTTCCCCACCGCGTATTCCACTGTCATCGTATCCCATCCCTCCATCGAGCCGTTGCCATGTCGACCTCACCCGCTCTCCCAGCCTCCGTCTCCCGCGACATCGACCGCATCCTTCTCAAAGTCGTTCCCTGGGACGCTTGAACGGAAGGCGGCACTCGCTTACAAGCATGTCTGCATGAATTGTGGAGTCTTGCAACGAGAGTGTCCAGTCGAGCCTCTTCTGCACCGCTTCAAGTTCCCGACGCCGACGAATTCACCAAAGAGCACCTACACCAGGAGGATCTCAAGGAGCTCGATGCCGCTCACAAGAAGGTTCTCTTCGAAGTTGATGCGCGGTGGATGTATCCTGCAGAGGAGGGCAAGCCAACATCACTCCACAAAGCCTTGAAGTCTCTGTCTGGGTCTGCGCTCGAGATTGGATTCCGTCACGGACGCAGCCGCGTCTCTGCCCCTCCGCTCCCTGTATCCGCCCGTCCCGTTCCGAAACCCCGCGTGCTCGCAGACATAGCTGTTCAGACCAAAGCCAAAGTGCCTTCCGATACCCTCCCCCGAGCCCGCACCATCGAATTGGGCTGATGATTCCGCGTCGCTGCCTATCTTTTCACTTTCCGTCGCTTCCCCACCGAGCAATGAACCACGGGATTTTTCGGCGCTTCGCAGCAGTACCTCAGCGCCGTTTGCCAGTCTGCAACGTCGTCGCCACCGTCAAAATGGTGCTCAGCGTCGTATGCGTACAGGAGCAAAAAATCCGAGGGACCATCCACCACCTCCGTCATCGTCGCATCCGCGTCGACCCCGTTCCGCCCATACCACTGCGAAACCGACCACTTCATCGACCCCATTGTCTACAGAGCCACTGTCCGCTCCGGTACCCGACTCGTCTCAGCTCAACTGGGCACACGACCCGTGCCTGCGTCGTTTGAGCCAAGCTCTTGTTGGTTTGGGATGGATCTGGCATACACCCGGGACAGTGTGTTGTGGCTCATGTCGTTTTGGTGCAGGATGAGCTGCAGGCGACGAGGACGTCGCCATTTTAAAAGGGGGCACCTGTAGTGGGAGAGATCGCATCATGTCACAGTAGTCACATCATCATCATCATTCTTAGCCAGAGCCACCGAGCTACCACATCGTGGCCAGCCAGACACCAAATCCTCGGAATGCCCACCTCTTGTATGCACATTTGTTGCCAGCATCGGTTCTCGTCAACTTTTGGTCAATCCTATCCGCACTTCCTTGCTTCCTCGTCGTCCTTCTGCACTGCTCGTGATCACTGCACTCCCACGCTTGCTAAGTATGTCCAAGTATCTCTGATCTATGAAACTCATCGCAACCGTCCGCATGGTCTAGTCAATCTGCCCGTACGTTTCAGATTTCTCCGTCTCCTGACTCTCCTCCATAAGCCGTTGCCCGCTGACTGACTCGTGCTTTCATCGGCTACCCATCCAGTACTCTTGTTCTGAATCCTTGTCAACTTTGTCAAGCCTGTCGTCGGGCTAAGCGCAAGCAAAACCCAAACGAAACAGGTAAAGGTGACAGTGTTGCGGGTCCTCAACCAGCCCAGGTTGTGAGACAAACAACCTGGTAGTTGATAATGGGCGAGCAAATGTGAGGCAAGGGTCAAGGGAGGTGTCAAGGTCAATCTGCAACGCGAGCGGGAGCGATACGGCGTGGAACAAGGGCGATACCGGCGAAGACCAGGGCGGTTCGAGGCGAGGCGAGTCGATGCGATGGGAATGAAGGCGATACTGTAGTATTTCGTTCAATCCGGCAGCCCTGTGACCTGTGACATTTCCGGCCGAAATTTTATATTCGGCCGAGGCTCAGCTGGGCTGTGACAAAGAAAAAGCCAAGCAGCAAATTTTGTAGGGAAGTCTATGGATACATTGTAGAAAGACGAAGATCAGTGCTCAGCAGCACATTTGGCCCCAAATCTGCGCAATTTAGGCTACATCACTGATCCCGAAAACTGCCTAAATGTCGTGGATTATGACCCAAAAGCCATCCCGGTGATGACCTGCCAATGTCAAGCAAACCTGATTTAATTGTGGAAGCAAATACAGCGCCCGCCGCGGGCTCAACCGCGGCGGGGGCAAAAAAAAAACGAATGCAGGCAGAAAAAGTGACATTTTTGTAGAGGATTGAGGTATTCGGCGAAGGCGCTGGTGACCTGTGACCTGCCGAAATATTTCGGCCAAATCGCTGGCTGTGACTGTGACATGCCGAATTGAACAAAATACTACAGTACGAGGCGGCGGAATACAACTTTGAAGTCTGGCAGAGCTTGACTGAAGGCCTGGTGGGGGGGAAGGAACTTGGATTGGAAGAGATACAGGCTGTCTATTTAAGACTAGAGACTAAATGGGGAAAGATCTGGTGTTGAAACACAGATTTCTTGGATCCACTGGCTTGAGTGGATGAGTAAGGACTCTGGGCGTCGTCAGGGACGTGTCGTTTGGTAAGAAATGGATGGAAAGCGGTGGAGCAAGCAGAAAGTGTGAGAGAAAGCGGCCAAATAAAAGTAAATAGAGCAAGGGGGTGTCACGATGTCACGATCAGACCTGATGCCGGTTGGTTGGTTGGCCCGGGGAGGCTTAAAATTATTTTTATAACTTCCATTTTTTGGGCTGTGTATGGCCCAGAAATGGTCTGTAGTGCACTATTTTATCATATTTGAGACCTTCCCTGGTAATGCCGGCCCCCACCGTCGACTTTGATCTGAATTCCCATATAGGGTAGTCTTCACGTGCATGATCTGTCACCGTCCTCCTGCCATAACGCGTCCAAAACACATCGCCGCGGGTCAAGATGGGAGGGATAGCCAACCTATCGGTGGTCGGTGACGCGATTGGTCTGTTCTTATGTGGAATCAATTTGGATTCTAGGAAATACTAGCTAGTACCCCCGTCGCCGCAGGGCGGTTCATTCGGGATCCGATCTAATCGGCCCAGAAAACAACATACGATTATAATTGGCGGGGAGCGCAATGACCCCGCCCGACTCACCACCCGGAGGAATGCAGTAACGCACGATACGCTCGAAATCCGAGCCACTACATGGCTCGAAAATTCTTACGCCTGTGTAGGACTCGTTAACTCTTGAAGGCTCCAGACGAGGTTCGTCCATCATTGCCGTTAACCAATACCCACTAAAACTCCAGTCGACCTCGTCCAATCACGAGGAAGATCGTCTTCGCTGTCTAGCGTTCCAGCCCACGTTCGGAGAACGAGGGATTTGCGCAGAGATTTAGAGCCATACTTGGCCTTGTTCGTCAGTAGTCGGTCGATCGTGATTCGACGATTTATTGTCTCTTTCCACCTGTTGTGGATCTCGGTGTCATCTGGTGGGTCTCTCATGTCAATTACTCGAGTGTTTCTCAGCCTCCAGATCAGGTGTGCCGACTCGGACACGATAATTCTGAAGAAGCGGGCAAGCGACGTGTCCTTTTTCGATTGCAACTTCGTCTTCTTGATCAAGCCACAGGCCATGATCTCGCCGAAGAGGGGCTTGTTCAGTGTTTTACCTGTCTTCCGGAGCCAGAGGTCGCTAACCAGCTCCCAGATCTGTTCCTGGCCTGGTGCGTTGCATTCCGTTAGGATGTGGGTCATCGTTTCCTCACGGCCGTGACAGGCGTTGCATTTAGCTCGTTCCTCGAACCCGGAGAGGTTCTCCCAGCGTTTACCGAGCACGTATCCTTCGTGGATGACAAGCCACAGGAATTGTTTAATATTTCTTGAGATGTCTTTGTGTCTTATAGATTTCCAGATTTGCGGCCTCGACGGTATCACACCATCATTCATCTCAACCGCGTCCTGCACATACTCAACGTTGGTGTTGGTGTCTGCTCGGTCCAGTGCTGTCTGGATTTTCGGCTTTTCGGCATCGACGTTCCTGCCCGTCTTGTATGCTAGCGACTGGGTCATGGACTGAAGCCTTGCGCCTGGTAGGAGGACTTTTCGGGGGATAGTCGTGTCTATGACCTCGGCGTTCGCCTTCAAGCGTCCTTCGTCTGCGAGTTTATCGGCTTCTTCATTCCCTTCGATCCCGCTGTGGCCTTTAACCCATTTAAAGGTTGTAAGGGCTTTCCTTTCTCTAGTTCTTGAGCTGATGATTTGAAGCAGGTTGCCATTTGTGTTGTGGAGGAATCCCTCGTTCTCCCAGCGGGAGAGGAACTTGGTCATGCCGTCGACGAGGTATTTTGAGTCTGATAGGATTCTTAGGGGTACATCTTTCGGGTTCCGCTCTAGCGTTTCTTTAACTGCAAGGAGTTCTGCTGTCTGATTTGACGGGGAAAGCTCATCTGGGATGCGTATTGCCATATTTCGTTCGTCTCCGGGTCCATAGTAGGCTCCCGCGCCCGCTCTCGCGTTTGCACGTCCGTTATCTGTCGCCGACCCATCGGTGTAGACGACGATGGGATCCTCGTCAGGCTCAGGATCCATCCTTGTGTCGGGGGGTGTTGCTCCACTTGAGAGGTCCTCGGTGAACACCCGGAACGTGTCACCAAGGTGTCCGTGGGTGGTGATCTTTGTGTCGAAGAGGCGTTCACCATCCTCAAGTATGGCTTCTGGTATGTTGTCCTCCCAGTCTTCCGGTTGGGGCTTAAGCGGGTTCCACTTATCTTCTAGTGAGTCAAGCAGCATTTTCGCTTTCATGAAGCATTTGTGTGGGTTTTCGCAGTTTGGCGTGGAGGTGCGTATGTTTGTACAATCTACACAACCACAGTTTGATCTTGGACGATGCGTGGCTAGTGTCAGTGATCGTGCCATCGTCTCAGCTTCCCGTACTGTTCGGATGTGATGGTGCTCTCGCAGGCAGCGAGCCTCTTTTCCAACATTAAAGATGGTACGTGTCGCGCCAGATTTGATATGGTACCATATTGGCATCTCTCTCATTATGTCTCTAGACACCGCGAGTGCATCAAGCTTGACGTCTCGTTTATTCGCAACCTTCAGCATTCGGTCAAGGTCTGCGGGTAATGGTGCTCGCTTGCTGACGTTCCAGCTTTGTAAGAACGGGGATGTTCGTAGGTCGCTCTCCACATTATTATCTTTCCCGACTGCGTGTAGCGCAAGGATCTCATCTGCGGCGTAGGCCCATAGGGGTCTGTCTGGGCCAAAATTCAGGTAGGATTTCAGCCACATTAGTGAGATTGCCTCGTTCCGGGCAACAATGTCTAGCAGGTTTCGTCCTCCTCCTTCCAGCGGTGCGTAGACGGTTTCTTTGTTAACTGTGACCATTGATTTATCATTCCATAGGAACGCGCGAATTCTCCGCTCGAGTTTCTTCTCGATTACCTCGGGCATGCCTTGCGCCATTGTGAGGAATTGTGTTATTCCCCCTACCACCATCATGACAATTACTCGTCGGCCTTCCATGGTTGGGTGTCCTCGTCCCCATTGGTCTAGGGCAGCATCAATCTTCTCAAAGTTCGGGGTCCATGTACTCGCATCCTCAATGTGGTTTCCGATCATAGCGCCGAGGGATCGGACCGGCTCCCCATCTTTGGCTATCTTTGCATTTGCGGGCATCTTCGTGCCGTCTCTGCCGTTCACGCAGCGCGTCGTGCGCATTCTCTCGCGGTATTCCGGGGTGCCGTATGGAACCACTTCTGTCTTGTTTATGTTGAATTTTGCACCGGAGGCGACACACCATTCGTCAAGGATGGTTTGGAGCTCTCCGAAGTCGTCTCCCTCATTTAGGTAAACTAGTGTGTCATCTGCGAATAGAGTTGCGATAATTCTTTCTTGTACTTCTTTGAGCTTGAAGCCCTTCAGGTCAGATTGTCGTAGGGACTCAGCGAGGAGCTCTATAGCTAGGTCGAAGAGCAGGCAGGAGAGCGGGTCTCCTTGGCGGACTCCTCTGGTCACTTTGAAGGAGCGTTTGCTCCGCACTCCGTTTACCATTACAAATGTATTCGCATCTGAGTAGAGGGATTTAACGGTGTTGATGAATTGTGGAGGGATGCCAAAGGCTTCGAGGGCCCTCCATAAATAGTCGTGCTCGATTTTGTCATAAGCTTTCTCTTGATCCAGAGCCACGACGACACCGTTTACCTCGGTCGCCTCTCCGAGCTCGATTATTCGCTTTGTCAGCCATATCTGGTCTTGGATCTTACGTCCAGGGACAAACCCTGCTTGCGCGGGGTGAATCAGGTCCGTCGCGACTTTTGCGAGCTTAATTGTGAGTGCTTTGGTGAACATTTTATAGTCGGTATTCAGCAGTGAGATAGGGCGGTAGTTGGCAATATCCGACGGGTCGTTCTTTTTATATAGCGGTGCCATCCAGCTCTCGGCAAATCCTGTCCCGCGTACTACGCCATGTCGTTCGATATCGTTGAAGACTGCATGGAGGGTCCCGATAATGTCGAATGCGGGTTTATTCAAGGATTTTGCTGTGACGCAACGGGAGTTGAGTGTGTTCCACAGCTCGTATGGTATTCCGTCTAGGCCCGGGGCTTTGTTTTTTGCTGATTTCTTTAGGGCATACAGAACGTCTTCGTGTGTGAGCTCCTTGCTTAGGAGCTCATTTTGCTCTTCTGTGGTTTTCCTAGTTGCCCTGCTCAGGACCTTCTGCATTTTCTCCTCTCGCTCATTTCTTGGGGTGTTCCTTTCTGCAAACTGGAGTTTATTGTGGTGGCTGCGTGCGATGTCCGCCATACGGCCTGGGTTGGTCTCATACTTTGCGTCTGACTCGTCGTCTGGCTGTGCGTCAGGCTTCACAAGTCGACGTATCATTTCTTTGGGTTTCCTGGGCTTGTTTTGCGACATCCAGTATGAGCTTACTGTGTCAGCCTCCGTTCTCGTTCTTGTCAGCGTCGTCAAGCGGCTGTCGTTGTGCCGCTTAATCTGAGCTGACGCCAGCTCCTCTGTGAGCACTTCGGCTGCGAAGAGTTTTTCCTCTATCGGTATAGTTCCATCATTGTAGATTTCAGCAAGGTGGTCTTCGAGTATTTTTATTCTGTACTCTGCGGTGGGTATCGTGATTTTTGCTCGTGCTCGCGCTTCATGCCTAATGTTCTTCTTGAACTCGGCCCAGGCCGTTTGTATATTCTGTTGCTCGTTTCGCTCCGAGGCCTGGATTCGGGCAATCTCGTCTTGTAGTTTGAGGCCCTCAGCATGTATGAAGGTACGTAGTCCCTTGTCCGTGTTCAGTTTGGGCGGCCACGACCATCTTCCAGGTCCTGGAGCATACGTTCCAGCATGCGAGATTCGAACAGAGACCATTCTGTGGTCTGTTTTTATGCCGGTCGTCCTGATTTTCCACTCATATGCATCGTGAAACAGGGCTCGTCTTATATATGTCCTATCGAGGCGCGAGTGTGAGGATTCGGCTTGACGGCGGGTCTGCGTGTAGGTGTAGTCCAGTACAGCTGGGAAAGTGCAGCGCCAACCATCAACTAGGTGGAATTTCTCCTTGAGCTCGTCAAGCGCAGTCACACAGCAGGACGGGTCGCTGTGCGCTGGCAGTCGGTCCATGGCATCTTCGACCATATTTGTGTCTCCAATCAGCAGGTCACATTCCTCCGTTGGGTTGTCTGTAAGAAATTTATTTATTTTGGTCCAGAAGGCAGCGTTCTCGGTGGCAATATTGGGAGCGTACACTCCTAGAACATTTAGAGGTTTCTCGTCGTGGGTTTGGACCTGTACGAGCATGGCGCGGCCTGGGACGACCACAGTTGCTTTAAGTTTGTCAATCTTATGTAGGTCTTTGTTAATTACAACAGCTAGGCCACGGCCGTTGGGTGTAATTGGGTCTTCCGTGTATCTGATCTCAAGGCGTTTGTCAAGGATGTTGGAGATTGCCTCGTGTCTTTCAGCGTTTAAGTGTGCTTCGCCAACAACAAGAATTCCCAGCTTGTTCTCTTTCATGAGCTGATTAATGTGCCACCATTTGAAATTCGGGTGCCATGGGTTAAGCGAGCCCACACCTTTCATGTTAATTGCAGCCACTGTTGAGTACGCTCTTAGTTTCTTGTTCCCCGTTTGTTCGTGTGCTAGCGGTGGGCCAGGGAAAATACGGTCATGGTCAAATTCCTCCGGAGGTTCGTTCCTGCGGAGGTCTCCGATGATATCATCGACAGACATGCCTTGAGGAAATTCGTCGGGTTCATCCGATTCGTTTGAGCCGCTGGCAGTGGGTTGTGACTGTGCCGGTTGTGTCTGTATCGGACGGAGGAACGGCGAGTCGTTGTTTTTCTGTGAGTTAGCTGTATCGCCAGAGCTCAAATCGAGTACATCGGTGGGTAGAACGCGTCCAGCGTTTTGTTGGGTCTCGTTCAGAGGCGCTGGCACACCCGCTTGTGTCTGCGGTGGCTGGATGCGTTCAGCATCGTCGAGCAGTTGCTCGTCGCGCCAGTTCATGGCGGTGGTATGCGGCGCGTGCAGCGCCGGGGTCCCTAAGGGCCCTACCGTGGTGTTTGCGATACGTGTTGGCGCCGGTACATAACCCGACGGCTCAAGGTCGCGCGAGTTTCCCTGTACGACACCGTCACGTGTTCGCGAGGAGCCCTCCTCCGCGGAAATGCGTTCATCGGCAGGTCGATGGTCAGAGGCGGAACCTTCGTTGCCTCCCGCATCTCCGTACGTGTTGCCTGTGCCGGTGTTTTGCGTCCTAAAGTTTTGGTCAGTTAATGGGGTTGGTGGAATTGGAATTGGTGGTAGGCTCTCTCGATGCTGCAACATGCGAGAGGACACCTACCGGGGGGGGGTTGTTTGACTTTGTGCACACGGCTCTCCGGGGAGACATATACACAAAAACAAACTGCCAGGACTGCTGGCCAGCGGACCCCGACCTAAATAGGTCCCGCCGTTGTTGCGCGGAGAAGTACACCATATGCGAGCATATAGTATACTTCTCCACGCTTCCCCTGCCTCCGTTTCCTGTCCCCTCTGTAGCAGCAGACGGTCAGTAAATGTGGCGGAGGTGGGTTGCGTGGCCCCATGTCGACTCACGGCTTCTTCTGAGCCCGGACTCAGGTATAAAGGCAGAGGACGTATGTATTGCATGTCTATATACGGCGGTTTGTATCGAGCGCACTCGGCTACTAACGTCTGTTTCCCCCACGGAAGCCACCGCGTGGGTTGCCGCCGCGTCCACCGTTTTGGCCGGCCGGCTTCTCCTTCTGTGCTAGAAGTCCCTCGCTATCCGCCGAAAGCAGGTGTCGGGGTCCTGACCACGCCGCGGACTGGACGAAGGAGCAGCCCTCGAAGCGGTGGGTGTCGAGGCTGCACATGAGGCAGAAGGGATGGGGAATGTCGTTCCGTCTCGACGCCTGCCAGCCGATGGGAGTAAACGTGGTCTCAAAGTCCTCGTATATTTGTGAGCGGATGGGGGTACGGATGTCGTCCCAGACGTTCATGTGGGTGGTGCATGGTTTCATGAGGAGGACGAAATGCGACCGGGTGCCAGCCTCGACATAGCGCACAAAGACAGAGCGCGCTACGGTGAGGATGCGGGATTCGGCCGGACCGCCAAGGTGTTGGGTAGCGAGCGCGATGCGCTGACGGGCGAGGATGGAGCCGGGGGTTCTGCCAGTGGTTATGGACTCGGCTGCGAGCCAGCGGAGGCTCTGGATAACGGACTTGTCGTTGGATAGGACGGAGCTATTGAAGTGGCCGATGACCCAAGTGAGCATGAGGGGGTCGATACGCATGACGTGGACGGCGAGGTCGGAGGCGATTGGGAGGGTGTGGAAGCCAACAATTTTGTCGCACATGGCCTTGTCCTTGACGTTGACAATGACGGAGCGTGCTCCGGCGTATTTGTCGCGGATGTCCTTTTCGTTCTTCTTCGAAGGAGGGCGTTGAACGATAAATTTCGCGGCCTCGTCGAACCCGACGACGGAGCCGAGCACGTTCTTGATTTTGTCGGTGATCCCGTCGTACCAGCGGCTAGTCGTAAAGTCCCCGCCGAGGAAGAGCGTCACGATGACGCGGTCAGCCGGTGGTTCGCGTGTGTACGCGTCGATGAGGTCCGGGTTGTAGCCGGCGAGGAGACGGTTGAGTTGGATGTGCGGGTATTCCCATTCTCCGCCAATTTGGAAGGCAGGGACGGGGGAGCCTGGCTCCAGAACCATGGCCTCCACTATCTTGTGGGGGCAGAGCTCCATGTCGAGGGGTGGCTCAGCGAGGAAGGTTTTCTTTTCAAGTGGGGCGGCGGCGTCCGTCATCACAACGTCGTCGACGAGGATTTGTTGGTGGGGTTTGGGTGGGGGAGTCCGTGGACGACCGCGAGGGGCAGGCGAGGGGGAGACGGGGCGTTGGAACGTGGGCTGGTAGTGCTGAGGGCCGCGTGGAGTTTGTTCTACAAGGGAGTTGGCAATTTGGCCCACTTCGAGTTCGTCGTCGTCGTCGTCGTAGGATAGCGCGCTGCCAGTAGATGTGTTGAGGCCGTGGGCTTCGCCAGTAAGCGAAGGGCGTCTCGAAGAGGCAGACGAGGTGGGCCGGGATGGCGAGTATGGGCGATACGAGTGGGAACTGGACGACCTAGTAGTCGAGCGTGAGCGGGATGGCTGGGTACGGTCGCTACGGTGACCGTGCTGGCCTTTGGGTTTCCGCTGCTCCAGCTCTGCTGGGGTTAGTGGGTGTGGGTGCGGTTGGTGGGCTCGTACTTGTTGGTAGCTGGTGTGGAACGTGGAGGTGGGGTTGAGGTGCCGTCGCCTTGTACGAAAATTTCCATCATTTTTAGCCGAGGCCACGTATGCGCCTTGAGGCCCGTTGGACGGCGACAGCGTCGTCCTCCGTGTATGTATACGGCAGTCGGGAGGAGGAGGTAGGTTTCTGTATTAACGTGTGTACAACAACGAGGCCAATAAGAGGCGGCCCGCGTACAGCGTTATGGCTTGGCTGACAGCCCTTCCCCGTGTGTCGAGGGCCCCGTACTCCACCGCAGTGGAGTCGAGGAGGACGCGTCCAGCATCCTGTAGTCGAACCCGTCGACGACGGGAGCTTGTCCGCCCAGCCAATCCACTGTGACATGGTGGTGGTTACGGATCAAGTTCCCCCCCGATTTGGTCTGTTCTTCGCACTATACATCTACTCAGCGTCTACTGGGTAATCTCTTGTGCTGCCCTGGGTGAGCCGAGGTCTTCTTGTTTCGTGTTCCGAGCTAAATCACAGTGTACTTTGCATTCTGTGTGTCAGCGGAGAACCCCTTAACAAAGCGAAGGAAGTCATAGATCTAATTGAGTACCCTTGTGTATTACTTGGAATGCTTTGGGCGACGCCTTTGATGGAAATTTCCTTTTTAGGCATATCTTATCTTATCTGATCATCACGTGGTTGGGTGGTCCACCGGCCGAGGCTTAAACTGAAAATCGGCATAGGGTAGGGACTTAACATCGTGGCACCCCCTTGAAATAGAGCGCGAGGCTCCAGGCATTGATCCTACGCTTGGTTCGATTCATCAAAGATAGGTACTGGATTGCATTTTTGCCATCTCCGTCCCATTTGGGCACGACAGACAGAGGCAACTGGTATCCGCATGGGGGAGGACGAGCAAGAGATGGTCGTCGTTAAGTTGCCGGACACGTTTGATCACCGGATGATGCACGTGGGCGTGCTCGTTCCTGGCTCTCACGTCCATCCTTGGTCGCCGGTGCTGTCCTTGCTGGTCCGAATAGCCGGTGCGCCGACTGTACGTGAATGGCGGATGGATGCTGACGGTTCACAGCACTCGAATGTCTCGGTATGAGGGCAGCGCGAGAGCCTGCGCGTCAACTTGAACGTGCTTCGCGCTTTGCAGCCAGCCTGAGCGCTTCCTCGTCGACGATATCTGATCCTCAATCCAGCGTCCTTCGTTCTTCGTCGCTGCCTCGCTTCGACCTTCCATCAACCTTTCAACTGCTTCGACGATCGTCTCACTCTTCCGAGTCTTTGTCGACCGTATGGGAGTGCTTTTGCCGAGCTCAAAGACGGAAGCACATCTAATCAACTGCGCGCGACTGTCCGATGACACCAGTAGAACCCGAATACCGGTACCGTCAGTGGTACGTCCGTATTCTCTCGTTTGAGTATGCCCATCCGCGACACTAGTATAGGCGCCGGCGCCGCATTACTATCGGACACCGAACTCAACCAGGATCCTCTGTCCTCGACTACTTCTCCCAGCAGTACATTCCGCATGACTTTACATCTGGTCTACGGTGCGAATGGCAGGATGGCGTTTTCCTGAATTTCGGATTTCCTGTACCTCCTTCTCCTCGTATAGCTCGACTTGGACCTGCACTTCGAACAGTGGGTTGCGCTTGATATTCCATGTGATTTCACCGAGACGAATATCCCAACTCCCGTTTCTTCTCGAAAACGCCGCCGACTCGTGCAACGACTCATCTCCATGGTCCAACCGGCGACTTCCGAAAGAGGAACTGGAAACCTTTTGGTACACTGTTCTCCTGTTCTTGCGCTTTTCTCTGCTAACCCATCTCAGGTATCGAGGACCAGGTTGAGCGCACTTGAGCACGGAAACACCTTAATCCAAGGTGCTTTCAAGTGTTCCCCGTGTGTCTGTTTCCATCTTTCGTCTTGACCGCTGCTGAAACAGACCCAGATTTCTTGAAACACGGCCCATGGTCTCGCCTGGCGTGTGTATGGTCTCTTCATCCTCTTTTCTCAAGCTCGCGTCTGACTCCAATCTCCTGCTTTTTGTGCCAAGACCTTGTTTTCTGCGGCTCGTTTGGCTGCGACTCGAAGCTGCCAATCACCGCTGCTTGTCCGCATCTGCACGCTCATCGCTACTCTCTGTTTCTTGGTCAACAGCGGTGCAAATACTCGGTCTTTCCGTGCCAGCTCTGCATCATCATCACGTCTCTCACAAGCTCGCTAGTCTCACATCCAATTCATCGAGAACCCATCTGCTATGCCGGTGGCTTCGGGCACTCGCTGCTGTGGTCCCAAGTCAATTCAAATCCGAGTCTGGATACTCCGGTTCAAGTCTCGTAGCAGACCCGACTCGTCCAGCGTCTCTTCGCGAACGTCCGCTACACGCTCCTCCAAGTCGCCGAGCGAATCCTGTACCCGCCAAGTCGAGTCCTCAACGTATCCCAGGCCGTCTCTAATGCCTTCTACCTGGGCTTCGAAATATTCGTTTCGAGCACCAAGAATGCCTTCCTGCTCTATATTCTTGGCTTCCAGGTCTTCCAATGCGACTCGAATTGTGCTCAGCTCTGCGCGCGTCTCTCCAAGCGCGCTCCGCAATTCTACCGTCTCACTCCAGAGTCCGCCGACTGCGTATATCGATCGACCACCGCGACGAGTCGGATAACATCTCTCGAAGCTCGATATTCTCTCCCTATGCACATGCAGGTCGCGATCTTAGTTCTTTCGCTGTTCTGTGCATCTCTCCGCAGTGTTTGCTGTCGTCTTCTGCTGCTTTGCAATCCATATCCACGACCTGCCCGAAAACAGCAAGCATCTCAGAGGGTAACTCGTCCGATTGCTCGCTGCTCAACAGCAACTCGAACTCGATTTGTGAAGACACTATCGAGCGTCTTCAAATATCGGTCGCATGCGTCCCGATTCGTCAAGACCGCCGGCTCTCTCTGGAGCAACCCACCAAGAGTCAAAACTGCCAAATCATCTCAGCTGTCCTTTGTCTTCACCTACTCCCTTGAAGAGTCGACAGAGCTCGTCCAAGCTCGCCAATGTTCCTCATTCTCTTCCCGCCATCTCTGGGTATAAATGCGCAATCTCTGCGCCAAAGTCGGCATATGAGCATGAAGAGTTGTATGTCTGCATCTCCCGCCAGAAAACCGCTTGCTGACGGGGACTCGGAAGTAGCTGGACAATAGCGCTTTCCGGTCCACCCCCTCCAGGAAATCCACCAAGTCGTCAACAGCATCTGTCGTGAACTTGGGTCGTTGACTCTATCACTGGCATGGGCACGGAAGGAGAAACACGGAAGGAGAAGGGATTATGTGTGCATCGTTTATCGTTCCAAGGTTGTGTATACTGCGCGTAGTCGTCGAAATAAATAGATCATGTTCGCCGTCAGGTCCACTGGCACCAGCGTGCCATACATATTAAATAGTAGGATGTGAGTGTGGGGTAAATGATGGACATGTGGATCGTTCGCCGGCTTGCTTTCGTTGTCGTTTGTCCAGATGAGTTCTCGCAGGTGAGCACTCCACATGAAACGCGGAGGACGAGCACAACCTTCAGATGCAACAATTATCAAAATACATCCATAACAATGCAATGTGAGCTGCTGGCACAGTTTCAGAATATTTCAATGGCTAGTTTTGATTGTAGTAAAATTTGGTCGACAAGTCACAGATGTCACTTGGTGTGACCTAGGCGGGCATCAGGCGGGCGTCGGGGGCAGGCGTCGGGGACAGGCGTCGGCAAGGGGATTCAGGTGATGGCTGGGTGATGGCGCGTGGAAGGCTGATGCAGGTGATGAGGACGATGCTACGACGGCGGCCGCCGTTGACTAAGATATGCTGACGAGGAGCACAGCCGCTAAAGAGACTACAAAAAATGTAATGAATTTGAAAGAAGACTTCAAACAGAAAGACTTCAAACACCATCAAAAGTATACAATTCTTGAGGCGTCAAGGGTTTTAACGTCGATACGAAACACCCCTTTACAGGTGTGTCATAAACGATTACTAAAGTACTCGTAACTAAAGTACTCGTAAACATCGTGCCACCCTTTCGGCGGCGATAGCAGTATATGAACATGAAGGGCCCTGGATCTTCCCCCACCCGACCTTGCCCGGCCGAGATCAATATATCTTCACCCACTCCCAATTGTCCGCGAGGTCCCAGTCGTTCGTTAATGTTCAAGTTATTTTCGCGTCATCCCCCGAGTTTCAATAGATAGAGAATAAGTTAGCCTGCGCGGGTTGGAGAGTTGGATCCGATATACTGGGGTCAACCCAAAAAAAAGACGGATAATTGAAGGAAATGGACCTGGCGACGGAGCTGAGTGAGCTCAACCTAGCGATTGTGTCTTTAGTGGAAGCAATTAGAGGTATATAAAAAAACACGACTGACGTTCGCGGTATTCAGCGATTCGGAGACAGTGGATAGTTTGTCGTCCATTGCACCGGATATATGATTCACTCGAACCAGATAAACTGCTTGCGTTGCTTGCATCGCGACCTAAGTCAATTTCAGAGGTCCTCATACTTTTCGAGTTACTCTGAGCGCGTACGTTGAATGCATCGTGAGCAGATTGAAGGTTCGCCGCCAATCTATCGAGAAGTGATTTGTTTTGACGAAGATGAAGGAGTCGGCGCCTCCATCCGTCCCCTGACATACGCTCCAGAGTGCGCTGAGAGTCCGTGAGAACGCTGACCGGAGTATAAGCATTCAAACAGAGTGAAAGGCGACAAGGACATACGCCTCGAACTGAAGAATAGGCTCGAGTACGAGAGGCGGGAGCTCTGCCGAGATTGAGGGGCTTGCCGAAAGTGCGTTGTGCATGGCATTGAGAATCGACGAGGCGCGGAATGCAAGGGCTTCGACTTGGTCCTTGGATGCGCTCACGCTCTGGCGTGTTGCAGGTGAGGAGCTGGCTCTGAACAAAATGTAGGACATACATCTGCGAGGTTCCAAAGTCCAAGCGCCAACCCGACCGAGGATTTCAGCGGTGGAAAGATGTCGACACCGTCTTTCATGACCTCGAGCCAAGTACGCAGTACGTCCGTCGTGAGAACGATATTCGAGACACGGTGAGGATCCGGTGGCCCAGGCACAGGTGTATCATGGCGCCGCCGCTTGAGTCGGCGCATCGCGGTAGTTTGCCCACTGGCTGGGAGAGACCCATGGATTGCAACGCTTTATACAGACCAGAACATGCCGTCACTGCCGCTCCGGCCAAAGGCTGTAGAGAAGCTGTAAAAGCTGTTTGATCTGTGCTGCAGGAGAACCTGGGGGGTGATGGCAGTGCGAGTCAAAGAAATCCGGAAAACGTCCGATTTATTGCTGTTTTCAAGTTTGATGTCGGATCGAGTTTGGGACAAAAAACTTTTGGGGCGGGCGCCTGTTCGAATCAGGCAGGGCGCCAATCATTTTATTTACCGTGTACCACGACCGAGTCGCGTCTTGCGCACGACCACCACATCCTTTTTGCCCAGAACCACGTCCCACTCGACCCCCGGCCTCTACACCTCCGCCCACCGACGTCTTGGACGTTCAGCGCGACAGGCTCGTCGTCGTCGCTGTCGTCTTCGACCTGAGCCACTCAAGCCAGTCAAGCCAGCTTGGACTCGCCTTCTCCCTCTCCACCCATCCTGGGCCCGTACCCCGGTCCCTCCAACGCCCTCTCGACGCTTTCTAAGCTTGGTGAGTGTCATCGTCGTCGTCGTCGACATCGATATTGACATCGATGGCTGATGTACATTTGCAGACTCTCGTTCTCGCTCGGTTTCGCTCCGCTGCAGCCCAAATTTCGCCCAGCTCTCCCTCAGCATCTCTAGTACAGCCCTCTCGAGTTCCAGACCCAGTGCGTTATTCATTGGGCGTCGTTGTCGTTGTCACTGACACCACACCCACAGCTCTGTTCTTGCACTTCCTTCTCCACTTCCCTCGGCAACAGACCATCCCTGCTCACCTCAGCATGCCATATCGCACCATTGAAGACTCCGCAAAGCGGATTGCTGTTCGTCTCGTCAAACGGGGCCGCGACACGCGCCATGAAATCGCAGACATCTGCGACATGTCTACTCGCACCATTGACCGCGCGGTGGCTCAAGATCGCGACGAGGGTTTTGTTGGCAAGCACCCCGGTCGAAAACGCGGGCCCAAGGACATCCTGATTGCCAAAGACGTAGAACTTGCCCTCCGCTTTGTTGACCATAATCCCACACGCTTTCTCTCCGAGCTCAAAGACATTCTCGAACGATACCGCTACATCTCCGCCAGTGAGGCTACCATCCATCGTATGCTCAAGAAGCGCCGCATTAGCTTGAAGAAAGTACAGAAGATGGCGTCCGAGCAGACGGCGGAGGCTGAGGCTGATTTTGTCGTCCGGATCGCCGAATATCCCGCCCATTACCTCGTTTGCGTTGACGAGATGTCGAAGGATGACCGAACTTATGCGCGCACTCGTGGACGCTCGCGACGGGGACAGCGTTGCAAGGTCTACCAGCCGTTTGTGCGCAAGCGGCGCTTTACGGTCATTGGCGGGATGGCGTTGGATGCGGGTATTATTGCTTCACGGGTCATAGAGGGCTCTTCAGATCGCGATACCTTCCTCGACTTTCTTGAGGAAGATCTGGTGCGTTCGCATTCTCACCCGTTGTTTCATTCGCTGACCGACACCATAGTTGCCCACCATGAATCCATATCCAGGGCCACGGTCTGTCGTCCTGCTCGACAACGCGAGGATTCACCATTCCGAGGAGGTCTATGAGCTGGTTGAGGCGTTTGGTGAGTCCGTCGCATCCATAGATCGTCGTTGCTCATTCTCGGAAGGGTGTCGTCTCGAATTTCTGCCCCCGTATTCACCACACTATAACCCCATTGAGCAGGCATGGTCTGCAATCAAAGCGTACCTTCACAGAATCGGTATTAGCCATTTTTCTAACGCAGAAGCATATTACGAACTGTATCATGCCATGGACGTTATCACACCAGAGATGACTTGGGGCTGTTATCGACACTCCGGTTACTTGTAGTGCATTTCGATACAATGTTTCTGAACAACTACAATTTACTTTTACTTGGAACAAAAGTGATTTACTACAACTGAATCTTACCAGCCTTCCATTGGCCTTCACGATGCCGCAACTCCGCTCGCTGACCCACCGAATCCAAAACTTTGTCCAAATCAGCGTTCTCGAGGTATGCCAAGACATGTGGTCCGGAGAGGTGAAGCGGAGCCAACTTGGGATACAAGTGCTCGATTCCTGCGGCACGACAGAATTGCTCCATGGTCATGTCGGGAGCTGGTGCAGGTGGTGCCGGAGCAGGAACAGGAGCAGGAGCAGGAGCTACACCATCGCGGTTGAACAGCTGCATTGCTGCACCGATTGCGGCGCCCATGGCAGTGCCAAGACCAGTAAAGTCGTTGTTGACGATGACACCGGTTGGCTGGTTCGTGTTTCGGAGGGCGTTGAGTCGGCGCGACGCAAGCAAGTTGATGTCGTCGTTAGCGGCGTCGGGCACAGCGTCGGGAGCCCGAAAGGCTTTGTCATTCGGAGGGTTCTTGACGTCGACTCCCTCCATTCCGGCCTCCTGTTGTGCGAATGAGTGGAAATAAGCGTGAAGATGGAAACACGAACCCATAACGACGCCCAGAGCTTCAATTCCTTCGGGGTGAGTCGGATATGGATACCGTTCGGAAGTATATAGCAGATGCGTGAATCACATTTGACGTCGGAGCAGCCCCACTCCCCGGACAGCTGAAGAACCCGTTCTTTGATTTTTTGTTCTTCCGGAGTGAGCTGCAGCTATCATGAGCAGGAGTGGTGAATGACATTGAAGCACGCACCGTACGAGCCTTTTTTGCGGGACGCTCATCCGTTTCGGGAGCGGGAACGTTCTCCTTGTCGGCAGGCTAAGCGATGATCAGTCTTCGACACCAAGACGAAAATGAAATGCACCGGAGCGAGCTCCTCAAAATCCAAACGAATCCCCGGGTTCCCCTTCTTCTTTGCTTCCTCAACCGCGTTATTGAATTCGTTGTCGGTGATGAGTTGCTGATTCTTGGTCGATGTATAAGGAATACCATAGGTAACAGAGAAGGCAGTGGTGCGAAGGTTTCCACCAACGACACGAAAGTTGGCATCAGGCTTGCCTGCCGCCGTCAAAGCTTCGCTCAGCACCTTTGCAAAGTGCTCGTCTTCATGCAGGAAGAGAGTGCGACCAAGACAAGTGGCCTTTTTGGTTCGTCCTTTGGTGGTGGGGATTGGGAGGGGCTGGAAGTTTATCGTGTACTTGATTCCTTTGCAATCGTTGTAAATCGAAACTGAATGCTGGGAATCAGAACAAGTGAGATGAAAGGAGCAGCGGAGACGCACCTGCACGCTCTTGCTCTTGCTCCTGCTCCTGCTCCTGCTCCTGCTCCTGCTCCTGCTCGTCGTCGCTACGATTCATCCTCATTAGCGCTTGGAATTCCTCGTCGTCTTCATCATGGTGGAAAGATTGATCGTCGTCGTAGTCGTCGGCCATGCTGGTAGAGAAGCAGATGGACATGGTGGGAGGAAATGGGAGAAGAAAGAGAGCTACGGGCCTAGTGTCAGTGACGACAACGACAACGACCAAGGTGTAACGCACCAGAGCTGATATTCAATAGAACTATACTAGGGACACTAAGGGTGAGCTGGGCGAGATTTGGGCCGCAGTGGAGGAAAATTGAGCGAAAACGAGAGTCTGCAATATACATCAGCCATCGAATGTCGATGTCGACCACGATGACGACGACGATGACACTCACCAAGCTTAGAAAGCGTCGAGAGGGCGTTGGAGGGACCGGGGTACGGGCCCAGGATGGGTGGAGAGGGAGAAGGCGAGTCCAAGCTGGCTTGACTGGCTTGAGTGGCTCAGGTCGAAGACGACAGCGACGACGACGAGCCTGTCGCGCTGAACGTCCCAAGACGTCGGTGGGCGGAGGTGTAGAGGCCGGGGGTCGAGTGGGACGTGGTTCTGGGCAAAAAGGATGTGGTGGTCGTGCGCAAGACGCGACTCGGTCGTGGTACACGGTAAATAAAATGATTGGCGCCCTGCCTGATTCGAACAGGCGCCCGCCCCAAAAGTTTTTTGTCCCAAACTCGATCCGACATCAAACTTGAAAACAGCAATAACAGCACTGAACAGCCTGTCAATGAGCACCGCGGGCAGAATTTCCAAAAGAATATGTCCGCACCGCATCTCTCCCGACCAGTTTAGCCCCGGAGCACAAAATCATGGAATTTTACCCGACTACGCAAAGAGTCGATTCGTTGAGGTTACCAGTAGATACAGCTTCACACACAAGACGTCGGATCGGACGCTGGAGCCCGACCTGTATTAATAATATCCAACGGAGTGTCGGCGAAAGCCATGGATTTTGATGTGGATATATCAGAAGCCATCTTGCACGCTTGACCAGTGCCAGTACTAATAGAGCACTTTCAGCCCATTCGTGGAGAGTCGACGAGACTGATAGTACATAGCTGTACGCTTGAATGATTGTGAGCAGAAAATTGCGAGAGCCCCAAGAGCATCGAAATCCGGATGAGATTGAAACCAGCACGGCGGACAGAATTTCCAAGAGAATATGTTCGCACTGCATCGTTGAGAAGCCCAGAGATAGGACCAGGAGCACGAAATCAGGGAGTGGTTGACAGCCAGAGTTTCGGAAACCGTCCATGGCGAAGGGAAGGGCACAGACTCGATTCCCCGAGGATTTGGCTAGATGCTTCAAATACACACAACTGCTGCCGTAGGCGGTGCGAATCAGAAAATCAGAAAAGATAGCTCGAGGTTGTCGAGACTTGACTGCGTCCAAGCCGGCGTGCCAGTGTTTGCAAGCAGCCAGCTGATCAGCGGCAACGTGAAGACAGCTTTGACTGAGAGTCGACGAGACTGTCATGAGTACGCTTGAATGATTTAATTGTGAGCAGAAAATATCATTGCGAGAGTCTCAACAGCATCGAAATCCGGATGAGAAGGCTTGAAACCATAGATTTTGGAGCGCGAGATGGTGGCAGAAGCCAAGGAGTCATAAAACATGTGACTGTCACGTGAATTTATTTCTTCTCTCGCCGACCACCACCTCGATAATTCTGAAACTTTCGAGGACGCTACGAACATCTACGAACTGCCTCTATGAAGGATTCTACTGGACAAAAGTCCATGAGTCATGCGTGAATTCGAGTGATTCATGCATGAAAGACCGTGATAGGTGCATGAGGGTGCGTGAGGAGACACGAAAAAATCTTGCAGACGTCTTCAAATTACTTTTTCAGTACCAATAGTGCTGTGAGTGGCCATGCACCAGTCATGCATGCTTCATGCAATTATTTTTCGACCTGGACAGGGAATACGGGTATTTTTGCGCATCAATTTAGCCCATCCATCCATTTCTGCTCACAAGTCCCACATTTACACCAATTATTGAGTGATTCAGTACAGATTTACGGCAAAATAACACAGTTGGAAATGTATGCGCTAAGTAGCATTTTATGCTGCATGAGTAGTCATGCATGGCTCATGCATGACTCACTCAAAAAATCACAGGGCAAACTATTGCCAAAATATTGCAAGAGGAACTAATCCGTGAGACACGCGTGAGGCTCATGCGCTATTCATGCATGATCATGCACTCTCACGATTCACTCTCCCGTGGTCACATTGTGATCACGCACTCATGCATGAGTCATGCGTGATCATGCATGATCACTAGGGTTGTGTAAGTTACATGCTTACAATTTCTTACACTGTAACTTACAATGGCCTCCCTCGAGGTCGACTAACTTACAAGGTAACTTACAAATAGTCACATGATGTAAGTTACACCGTAAGTACCCGCATGTAAGTATTGTAAGTTTCAAATTTTCATGTAAGTTACATCCTAGACACCGGGCAGCACTACCAACATGCAGACTCCACCTCAGTGGGTCCAACAATTGATGTGATGGTCAGCAAAGAGGGAGGCGACAACAAGGGCAACTCATGTAGTTGCTGGAGATCCATAGGCACTGGGGTTTGGCACCTGGGGCAAACTTACGAACTTACAAGCACCCTTTGCTGGCCGGTGTAGGTTACGCTGTAAGTTACACGTAACTTACACACTTTACTTACAGATGTAAGTTTGGGTCCACTAACTTACTCAACCCTAATGATCACGGACTTTTGTCCAATGGAAACCCCCATATGCCTCATCCTCTGTAATTCCCGCTACCTTTAGGTAACGGGTCTTATATTGCATGATTTTCAGCTTTTTGCAGGCCATCAGTCAAATGTCAATTCGTATCGCGTCAGCTCCACGGAGCCTCACACGCTGTCCCGGGCCGGACTTTCTGCTCTTGCCCTCATCTCGTTGTCCGCTACTTTTCCGACCTGTGTCCTGTTCAGTGTTCACTGGACGGAACATCCACAAAATCACTGGTACAGCCAATCGTGGAAAGCGACAACCCAAAACTTCAAGTTCCACGCCATCAGGTTCAATGCATTGTGTCTTGCGGCGTACGCAGCAAGTTGTGTCTCATCCACTAAGCATCGCCACCGAAAACAAGGATGACCCTACGGAGGGCAGCCGGAAACATGCTCGCACCACCAGTGCTCGATCGCCGCATGGTATGTGCGTCCTAGTCTTCACTAATCTTTTTGAAACATTTGGCGGTAGATCCCTCCTCGCTGAGCGTGTGGCGGGAAACAAGTTCCTGCCAGTGCATATTGCGTTGCACAGTGGGAGATTGGTACTTGCCTTGGCCACAAGACACTTTCGTGGCATCTGGGACCACCGCAATGAAATGTTGACCTATCGCGCCGTGGTTTCCATTTTGCTCTCTGCTGACATGCAACGAGCGTGGTGCCTGTTCTGCTCTCTGTTTCTCGCACCTCAAATCCAACCATATACAGGTTGAGCAAGCTAGAAGCTTCCCATCCTGGATCGTGAGGACGCCCCTACCCTGCTCCGGATACCGCCCGTGGTGTCAGCGCACTCTTCGCCTTTTAATCGGGCTCTGGAGATGCGGATTTTGGAGTGATATGCCCGGATGATGAGAGGTCAGCGGTAGCTACCGGTGGTTATTGGCGGCTACCGGTGGCCAGTGGTAGACAGTGTTGTCCGATGTTGACCAATGGCTTCCGGCGTGCCTTGCCGCCTCTTGCATCATGATTTCACATCACGGCAGGTCCACAAGCAAGCACGTCGGGCACCACTGGTTCCCGACGGGTACCGGTGGTCAACGGGCGTCCCAGCCATTTCGGAAATATATAGTTTCACATGACTCGCATCGTAACCTTTCACCATCCAATGTCGTTGGCACCCAACGGGCCTCCGGGCGAGAATCCCCTTCCCACCCTCAAGAAGACGGCACTCGAGGCTCGCCGAAAGCCGGACCTCATCGCGCTTTGCCAGCTCGTCGGCATGAGCACTCTTGCCGAAGATGGCAAGCCAGCGACGAAACCTGGTCTCGTCAGCCGACTCCAGCCCGTCCTCAGCAGCCGCGCGGCAGAATTCCACGGCCACGACCTGTGCAAGGGCCTCTTCGATGCTGTCAAGTCAAAGACTAGCAAGAAGGACCGGAAGACGAGTGCCGACAGAGCAGCCGAGAACAAGGCCGCGGCCGCTGGAGATAAGGACACGGCCCTTACAGCGTATGTCGTCGCCGATAGATCTCATCTTCCACTTACAGCGTTGAATAGTGCAGCACGAAAACTCAAGGAGAAGGTTGCTCAAGATCCACCTGGGAGTACTGCATTTCTCGACTTGGGTGGTCGGCCGCAGAAGCCCCGGGCCAGTACACCACCGCAATCCGGTTGGCCTTGCCGTCGCATCCATGCATATAATCTAACCCCTTTAGATAACAATGAAGATTCGAGCTCGCTGTCGGAGTATCCTCACAATGGCCACACTGAATCCGAGGATGACGAAGCAAAGCCCACTGAATCTGAGGGTGACGAAGCAAAGCCCAAGACAGAGACGACTCATAAACACGATGGTATGTTGGTGCAGCTCTATCCTCATCATTGCTCAAAGCTATAGTTGGTGTACGTGTTCATCGGAAGAACGAAGATGGCTTCGAGTATGTTGTTGTACCCGGAGTAGAGGTAACAAGCGTCATCGACGCTCACGGGCATATCCAGCATAAGACCATGCTCAGCGATGTCCTCCCGCGCTTCCTCGAGATAAGCACACCCATTCGCAGTATGTATTTTCTGGACGTTGAAAGGCTTTCGTCTAACGACAATGCTAGGTGACAGGAATGGTCGTCTTTCGCGAATGGGGCTAACACAACTTGCCGCCGGTGCACATAGCGACATTGGAAGTATCGAGACTCTCCTCCATGCCGCAAGCTTGAAGAAAAAACCGGCCAAGCTGGAGAGCAGCCGGATGGATGAGCTGGTGCTCGACCGCCTTGAAGACCAGTCACTTGCATGCGACTTGCTTTTTGCCCCTTCGTTGGTGGTGGGTTTACACATGCCCTCCCGGTTCCTACTTTACATGTGTGCAGGACATTTCGCGGGCATCAATAGCCAATGCAATTCCGCTGCCGCCGATGAACACTTCCACGGGCACCGGCAACCGTGTGAGTGCGAGCACCAGTCAAGCCGGTGTGTTCTCCGGTCTTGCTGTGTGTCTTGTTTGACTTAACAAGTAAAACAGGTGTCGACAGAACAACGGCAACACCTGCTCCCAAGGACAAGCATTTCTATCATCATCTCTTTTCTGTCATCGGAAAACAGACTGCGCCACTCAGTTTTGTTCGATCCACGAAGGCCAAAGATGGTGTCACGAACTACCGAATCCTCGACGAGTTTATGAATATCTTCTCGCACCAGAAGACATCGTCGGGATACCTGATTAAGCCTGGTACGTCTACATTTTATCTACTCTTTTGGTTTCTGAGCTCAATTTCTGCAAGTGCCTGGTCAGGACGCCGATCCATATGTCAACCTCTCATACACTCAAGCCCATCTGTTTTCGGCTGCTGAGATTGCGAAAAACGCCCTTCCTCAGAACTGGCGCAACATGTCAGCCTGGTCCACCATGAAGAACGATGTCGGAAAGTGGATACGCACCACGGGAACGGAGGATGAAGAATCCGGGTTGGAGGAAATGTTTGCAGAGATGCGCTACGGGGATTTTTGTGACTTGGCGGAAGAGCTGAAGCTCGAGGCGACCGGTCATCATCCGAAGGTCGTCAAGAAGGAGTCTAAAGCCATGGCTGCCCAGATTCACCGCGACAACATTCGCGTTCGCGTTGGCCTGGACCGTATTGTCAAGGGAAGCAAGCGAGGACGGTCATCTGTCAGGTCGGAGTCGGATGCGGATGGTGATGGGTCGGATACAGATTCGGATGAAAAGGCAGCGCGGAAGAACATCAGCAAAACTCAATCAGCCTGGCCCACTCTGGCCCGGGTTGGGATACTCTGGCAGCGTTGGCAGGTCTGGCGTGCTTGGGGCCAGAGCGGCCAGAATCTCGCCAGTTTTTCTTCAAACTCCATGATCACCCAGAGTGCGCCAGGCCGCCAGAATCTCCCCAGTTTTCTTCAAACTCCAGAATCACTTAACTTGCGCCAGGTAGGAAATATGTAGAGTTAAAACACAATTTCATTAGCATGGTGGTCTGCGTACTTATTGACATGATATGCGTTAAACGCATCAAGCGAGTAAGTGTGTTTGAAATCAATGGGAAGATGAGCTTCACCAAATACGGGGATCAGGTGTGCACCCCGCAGAAAACTGTCGAGGTGTACGACGGTAACCAGCCGCCGCTGTCCCTCCATCTCAGGCTCAACGATCCACATGCCCGTTTCGGGATCAGGCGACCGACCCACTTTCTTGAACCACTCGACCAGCGCGCACGGATAGGTCACGGCATCGAAATCGAACGAAAACAGCAGCTGGACCCTCACCACACTCATTCCTCGGAAGCCTGGGGTTTCCTGACTCTCGACAACATACGCGCAGTCCCGTCGCGCACCAGTTTTTTGCCACGATGGTGTTGAGCGAATCCACTCGCGACGCATACCCCGAATGCCGGAGATGTCGCTGGGAGCATAGAAGGAGGCAACGGCGGAGTGAAAGACGTGGATTTTGAGGGAGTTGAGGTCGATATCGTCGTCGTCCTCGAACGCTTCAACGGGCTGCCCAGAGTAGATCTGGTCTTCGAGAAATGCCTCGACAAGTTCAGGCAGCTGCGGCCACCCGACATGCGCTGCCAACTCGTCGATTTTCTTCGGATAGGAGCGATCTGAAGCCTTATTAGCCAGGACACTGATGAACGCAGGAATGCACATGCCTCTCGTTCGAGCCAGAACAACATTGGCATCGACCCGCAGCCCATCCGAGATCTCCTCGTCCTGCTCTTCTTCCGACGGTCGATTGTCTGGAAGCGCATTCACCTCCGATACTAACATTCCGCGTTCCACAAAGTCCGCGCGCGAGACGGCAAGTTTATCGAGACGCTGGTTTGTGAGTAGCATCTGACCGAGTGCTTCAAAGCGATTGGACCGTCTCCAGGGCTCCTTCACAGCTGTGATATGGCGGGACTCGGTCATCGACGAGCACACGCCGTTGGGAGCCCCGAATTCACGGATCTCGTCCGCATAGTGCTTCATCGAATGCTGACGGGGTAGCGAAAAGGTCTCGCGAACGCCAAGCTCGCGAAATGCCTCGCGGTGATGGTGGAACTGCCGGACAGTTTCGTCGATAACAGCAAAGCTGTCCTCGTCGAAGTCCGACCGCCGAACAAGATAACAGAAATCGAGGAACTTAGCGAGGGCTGATACGATTGAATCCGGCACAAGACCCTTGATCGCAGGGAGGTAGACCTACGCCGCCGGTAAGTAATGGACGCGGGGAAAAGACCAAACATACCTTCATCAGCGCCTTCGAGTCATCACCCGTCCACTGGCTAAATCGACGTCCCTGCTTGAAACGTCGCAGTCCAGGGAAGCCAGGTACAGCAGCAATTCTATCGAGATTGATTGTAAGCTTGACTGTGTCAGATATGTCGACGAACTACGCGTACCGGCGGTCAATCTGGTCCATGATTGCATTTGCGGTGGCAGGAGGATGTGCGACGTCCAAATATTCACCAACCCACGTTACAAGATGATCTTTGAAAGTGCCCTTGATCATCTGGTGAAGTAGATCGGGAGAAATCATCTCGTGTATATCAGCTCGCGGAAAGTCGTGCGTAAATGGCTGGGCAGAGATGAGATCAGGTTCGTTGGAGCGCAGGTACATACGATGATATCAGCGTTGATGCCATACGAGTCCCATAGTATCTTTCGATCATCGCCATACAGGTCGATTAACTCATTGGTTCGTTCTTGGGTACGACGCACGCCGATATCGCCGTCCAACTCCGTTGATGGTGCGGTGCATCTGAGAATATCGCTAAGTAAGAGGCGGACATTTGATGGAGACAGATCGCGCACTTGCAACACCAGTTTTGAACGATTCCTGCAAGCGTCACCTGCTCCGGATAATCGGCGATGAATGGACCAAAATTGTAGATGACTCGACGGAAGTGTCCATCTGGGCATTGCCGAACGACAGGAGTTGTCATCCCAGGCTTGAGGGTCGCAAGGACTTTAGCTAGCGACGCATGATACAGTTGCTTCTTGAAGAGTCTGAAATTCGGGTCGTTGTCGTCTGTCCGATCACCTATGCTGGTCAACGCCTGCAGAAGAGAAAATGCAGTAAAACTCACTCTTCGGGATGGCAAGGAAAGCGAAGGGGAGTATGGCGTCACGGTGAGCACGACGCATACTACTATGAAAGTTCCCCAACGATAAATACACCGGATGGTACTCGACATTGCCGGTCCCAACGGAAACCGTCGTCTTGTCCGCCCCGAAAAACAGTGGCGTGTACATCGATCCCTCCGTCGTCGCATCAGCCTGGTAGATATCGGTCTGGAGGATCCATTAGGATCAGGCATTATCATTTGCGAAAAGACGCACCGCATGTCGATAAGCGAAATTAGCTGACATGAAATCATGCCATCGCCGTTTTCCATTTGCGTCGAGATGTACATACGGCGTTGTGTCAAACGCACCACCGAATGCGGGATTATCAAGCATGTTCGTGGCGACAGTCTCGGGATCGCGGTACCAGACATCGTACGTTTGACGTGCCCACAGTGGCGCATCAGCAGCCTCTGTGAGCGGGTCCATCGTAAGGCATTTCCATGGTGCATCGCCGAGATGCGTAGCATCGATGGTGTCGTGCATCTCTTGGACACTGGCGAACGGCCCCAGATCACCGGTCTTTTGCTTATCCAAAGCCCAGATTCGAAGTAACTCGGTAATATGCTTGCGGGAAGACTGCTGCTTTCGGAAAGCCAGATCGGCGAGTTCAAATTGAACCTCGTCCTGGTACGGAGACCAATCGTCGGGAGACGCTGGATTGCGCTCGGGAGGTGGTGTTCCCTCGGGAAGATACTGGCCGTTTTCATCGCAGGGACGTCCTAGGAGAGATTGGATGATCGACTCAGATATGTGCCAGTGAGAACGCACCAGTCAAGAACGGATGACGTAGCCGTTGTGGACCTGCTCGAGTATCGGCATCGGGTGAGGGCGAAGGAGCCGGCGATGAGGATCCCCCCGGCGGCGACGGTGGCTCCGGTGACTCCCCAAAATCACGCCCATCGTTATCCGGCTCAGGGCTGGAAGCGCGGGGATCCGCAGATGGCTGGATAAGAGTTCCATCCCGATGAATAGAGCGGACATGGTAGGTGAGGGCGCGACTGGATCTTGGGCGCACGTTGCACCCAGGAAATGGGCAGATCGGGCGGCGTAGGATATCGGCCGGGACAGTCCTTCCGCGGGGCATGGCTGTAGGAAGCAAGCGGTGTTGGCGCGTGTTTTTTCCGCTTTGAAATCACTATCGTTGTCAGCGCCGACATTAGGTGGTCGCATCATGTGGTAATGGAGCGACGAGACGCACCGAGTCACATTTTTTTTTCACTTCCTCTCCCGTCCCCACCATGGCTGACCGCTCTCGCAGAGGCGACAAGTCCAGTGCGCGGCCCGGAGAAATCCTCACCCGTACCAAGCCGCCACGTCGCAATACTGCCACTGTTGCTCTCGAAAAGGAGCAGAAAGCCCAAGAGAAGCTCGACAAAGCGAAAGCGAAGGAGGACCAACACCTCGAAAGGGTGCGCCTTGCATCTGCTGCAGAGAGCCGGGCCCGCCAGGAAGACATTGCGCGCGCAGGGGCTGACCGCCCAGACCTTGCCGCGACTGCCTTGAAAAAAGCTGCCATTGCTGCAGCAGAAAAAGTGAGTCGTTGTCGTTCTTTGGACTTGGTTGACCTTATGTGATGCAGGCGGAGCGCGAGTCGGAGCGTGAGTCGATGGACCCGCCGGCTGAAGATCTCGACGAGCAAGACCTCGACGAGCCAGACAACTTGGAGCAAGACCCCGCGGACACCTTCGCCGCAGACGGGGACGACGACTACGTCGACGACAGCAACGGCCGTCGTGACGAGCACGAGCACGATGATCTCGGCGCCACGGGGGATGACGAGTCCGACAACGACGAGATTCAACCCAGATCAAGACTCTTGAGGCGAAGCGGGCAAAGAAGAAGTTGGACAAGGTGAGTCAAGTGTTGCCTCGGACGCTCGGGACTTACTACGCAAATTCCAGACGAGCTTGCGAAAGGAGATCCATGCGGCGTCGACGCCTCAGCAAAACAAGCGCAAAATTCCCGCGAGTGACGAACACGTCCGGTATGTTTGGTGGTTCGTCAGAGCTGTGCTCATAACCGCACAGCGTAGCAAAGAAACCAAAAGCGGCGCTAGGCGGCCTCGCTCCAGGCTGGAGAGACGTCGTGAATGCGCCCAAGCCCGCCAAAAGCACCCCAGCATCGTCCCAGGCGTGGAAGCGCACGCTGGCTCGCACGTCTGCATCATCGACCCCAGCGCCGTCGGAGGGTGACGAGGACATCGCCGGGAATGACGACGATGTTGTGCCGCAGGCCGTACGTCGTGGCAGACAGAAGACCGTCGAGACGACGTCGAAGGTGCGTGGTAACGTCCGTGCGTGAGACAAGTGCTGATTGACGGCGGGGCTAGATGGGCCTCACCTTCACACACGCCGCCACCACCCCCAATGTCAAGTCGAAGCGCAAGGCCGCCAAGGCCAAGTTCACTCGCAACCACCTCATCTCAGAGCTCGACTTCTCTCCCGAAGACATGGTGGTTTGGGACGACTCTGTGAAGACAGCGGCAGTCGACTGGGCGGCCACGAAGGAGGATATTTTCGGTGTACACAACCTCCCCACGTACGCGGGAACCATGATGGAGATCTACGAGAGCTACTTCTCCTCCGACCCGGCCTCACCCTACGTATTCAGCGAGATTCAGCACCATTTGGTGAGTCGTCACCCTTTTGATATCATCGCTTATCGTCATTCAGCTTCACACCCATCTCTTCAACTATCGCAGCGAGCTGGGGAAAGCGGGTATCTTCTGGGTCAGCGAGGAGGTCAAGAGCATGTCCCCGGCAGAGCGCGTCGTCTATGTCCAGTCAGCGCTGAAGGACTGTTCCTTCTTGTATAAGGATCCTAAAGCCATGGTGCGTGTTTATTTTCGCTCCTTCATTCTGTTAACCATCGTTTCAGACTGGTGTCTATCGCTCGACGCTTCTCCTTCGCGTCTTCGCTGTCCACTGTCGGCTCGTCGCCAAGGCTGAGCTCTCATACGGGGATCCCATTGGCGCTCTTTCCCTCTGCGCTGCTGCGGTGCGTGCTCTTCATCGACTTTCTGCTCATTCTAACGCTGTAATCAGATAGAGCGCGCACTGAAACTGTGGCTCACGGGGATATTCCAGAAGGAGGACAGAATCACTCGTGTCGGCAAGCCCAAGGCGTCAAGCTTCGTCGAAACTCCGTGGGGCTCGCATGCGGCTGCATACCTGAAGGGTATCCGGGGCCTCTCGGCCCAGAAGTGGGCGGAGATTCAAACGCTCGCGAAGGGGTATCTCCGCGGTAGTGCGGCAGCTGCTGCCGCTGCTCTGCAGTCCGACTACTCGAGCGGTACCGAGGGCACCGACATGGACGTCCGCGCTGCTATCAACATCTCCGACGACGAGCCCGAGGAGGATAGCCTGTTTGACGGCCATGGATCTGATTCGGTCTGGTGAGTGCTACGTCGTGCTCACTGTGCTCGCTCATTGCTTCCAGACAGACTAGTAGTAGTAGTACTACCATTACACACTCCTGTACGCTCTCTGGCGTCCTAATAAATATTTATGATATATCTGTATATGCTCTGGGATAAATAAGAAATCTGGCGCTGACTTGAATCCTGGCGTGATTCTGGCATACATTCTGGCGTGATTCTGGCGGACATTCTGGCAGAATTCTGGCGTATTCCTGGGGCCAAAATCAGATTCTGGTGGGATTCTGGAGCCAAATCGCAAACTGGCCCGAGAGATCGCATAATGTAGCCAGATAGAATTCTGGCAGTCTGGCGGGGTCTGGACTGCCTGGCCCCAGACGCGCCAGACTGTTTGAATTTTACTGATGAAGAAGAAGAAGAAGTCGGAGAGGTCTTCCAAGCCAAAAGAGAAATCAGGCAAGGGAAAGGAAAAGGAAAAGGCTACCTATTCCTCTGACGAACTAGATCTTTCTGACTCGGAGAAGCGTGCTCGTCGAGCACACTAGTACAGTTCTTATTTTCTGATTCAACTCAGTAGTACACTATACAATACACAGCTTGATTCAACTCATCTTTTGTGCTTACATCTGGCTGGCGAAGGCCCAAGTTGCCTTGAAATCAAAGGGAAGAAGAAGGAAAAACGAAGCAAAAAGTCAATAAAGTCAATAAAAAGCAGAGAAAGAGACAGGATTGAACGAGCGACCATGTTCCTACATCCCAACCTTTTTCAGTGCAGAGAAGCAGGCATAGACCACTTGACTATACAGACATATTAGCTGGTTTTTAACCTGTGTAACCCCCGCCCGCCATGCCCAGTGTTACAGGGTCACATCACCGACATCACCGACTCGCACAAACCTCTGCCACCATGTCTATCTCAGTTGCACGTCTCATATGGATGCTTGATCTTTTCTTTCCTCCCGAGATGGCCATGGAGCAAGCACTCTATATCATTGCACTCCTCTTCTCCATCTATCCGCTTCTACGCCTTCATCTGAACCAACGCGAAGAGGCATATCGTGGTGCACCTCTCACTGGTTGGCTGAAAAGTGTCCGGACTCTGATATATACGGCATTCACCGATGACACTTTCGATGAATTGCGACCAATTAGCACCGAAACCGCTGCAGCTTACGCAGACTATGTCTCCAATGATCTCAGTCTTCTATGCGGGTATATGGGCTTAGATGCACACGACGGGACAAGTAATGTTGATCCATGGGCTCCATTAATTCGGCACCCACCTCCCATTCTGACGACCTCTCGACTGGACTGCAAATCAACTGCAAATTCTGCCCTCCAGGACATCGCAATCGCATTCCTTCACTCCGTCGACGATACCAAGGCAAAGACCAGCAGGTCTGGCTTTTGACTCCATACTTCAAATGGATTCGGGTCCATCTCACCGTGGCTACATGCTCCAAGTGCCATGCTGATTTCTATCCCGACCGAATTACAATCCGGGGCAATGGGCGGCAGCGCTCTGAGATTCTAGAATGCGACACCGAGTTCATTCGCGTCTCGAAAAGCGGTGTATGGGTCCATCGGGAAATTGCGCGCTCCCAGGAACGTAGTTTTCGGCGGTTTCATTCCGGCTGGTCCAACTTTGCGAGTTGGCTCAATGACACAACTCACGGAACTGGTGTCAAGTTCACCAATCGCCAGTCTCAACGGCTGTTCCTTGAGCACTTTGCCCGTCGCCTACTGGTGTCTCACGGAAAGCAAGCATCGTTCTTGCTTCCTGCCCATGGTACTGCCCAAGCACTTTCAAATGCAATCCGCAACGAGCTTGGAGCAGACGGCGGTATCATTCCGAAATCGGTCAAACACGGATGCCAGGACTGTACCCATGTCAAGCGTTATGCATCGACTGTGGTTGCTGTTTCAAACTCTTCTACAGAAGTTGTTGGATCTGAAGCAGGACCTGTCGAGTTGGTGAGCTACCCTGTGTTGCTTCATTCAAGACTTGTGGGTTAATTATCGTCAACAGAATGCCGAAACCGAGAATCCATTGCCGGAGAATCTGCCTGACCAAATTGTTCACCAGGCAGAGCCGCCGGCTGGTAGTCCTCGTGGATATGTGCGTGTAATGGTCATGGATGGTAAAACAATCACGCACAAAGTAAGCTCATTGACTGCTGCTTTTCGCATCCTAGATCTAATTGTCTACAGATTTGCGCTATGGAGGATTGTAAAAACCCGCTCGTCAATTACAAAAACGGCCGTTTCTGCACACAACATCTCCACCACCGAAACAAGTGCGGCATCACAACTTGCGGTCGCCCAGTCTACTCACAGGATGCTCTGACTTGCGATGATGAAACTCATAAGGCATGGTACAAGAAATTTGATGCTCGCTTTCACCGACTTGACTTCCCTGGAGTTCAACGAGTCATCCGAAAGCAGAGAGAAATGGCTGAGCGAATTGGTCCACACGGTAACGCGCCATCGTTGAACGTGGAGTTGCCGGCTCTTGGAGATATTCCTGGGGTCGAGGTGAGCAACACTTTCCGAGCGCGGACAACATACTGCTTGGAAACTGCACAATGGGCCTGCGGTTTTCCCATTGGCTGGGGCAAATGCTACAAATCTGAAGGCGACACTCAAGTTTTGGCATTCCTGAACCGTCTCTGGCAAGACTACCTTGACTCACGCCCGAGTTTCATTGTCTACGACAAGGCCTGCGACATCCTTCGGCATATCGTTACCCAGAACCCGAACGACGACTGGCTCCGCACAACGAAATTTATTGTTGACGCGTGGCATTACATTGGCCACCGAGCATCAGATGTGCTGTGTCGGACTCGCTGCAATCCAGCGCCAATGGATGGCTCTCAGCCTGACTTGGTGTTGACGAAAACTGACGCCGACGGAGTGGTTCATCAGACACGAGCATTCAACACAGAAACTGCTGAGCAACTCAACTCTTGGCTTAATGGTTTCGAAAATCAACTCAAACAGATGACAGACGCCAACTACGACTTCTTTGTGCATGTCTTGATGATGGTGTACAGTGAGATGGTTGAGGAAAGGATTGCAGAGAAACATCGTCGGCTGCCGGACAACTTTTGGGACCAAGTTAATGGTTTGGTAGACATTAGTGACGATTAGTTACTAGCTACGCAAAACCAACTGGATTAAACCCGCGTTCTTGCATCTCAAACCGTTGACTTGCCATAACCCAGCGGCCACCGGCAGTACCCACTGGTTACCGGTGGGAATGTCGCGCCCGCCGGTTACCGGTGGGAATGCTGCCTTCGCTGGTTACCAGTGGGAATGTCTGCAAGCGTTAGCCCACCGGCTGCCAGTGGGTGCTGCCGGCAACCACTGGGCAGCTCAGACAGAGTCAGACCGCATCGAGTTCTTTGGCAGTAAACGTTGGGCTGTCAGTAACCGCCGGGAGCCATTGGGAATGGGCGGGTGCCGCCGGTCTATGCAGCCCCACAGTGAACCAGTGGCACCCACCGGTATCTGCTGGTCCCCGCCGGTAGCCGTTGGGTTTTCCGTTGGGCGCCGGCGGTACTCGGTGACATGCGTGACCTCTCCCTTTCCGGGCATATCACTGGGATTTTGACACCCTCCCGCGCCATCCCGAGTTGCCTTCTTAGCTGAAAGCGCGGGTTGGACGCTCTCAGGCCTGAATATATATATATGAATACATCTTGTTCATTTCAGTACTACGCTTGGAATACAACAAATTCATGTGATATTTGTGGGAGACTGCGAATAATTGGTAGCGGGCATTGCCGCTCGTCGGCTTTACAGCTTTATAACGGCCTGTATCTGGTTTCCTGGCTAGCTGTAGCAAGACCGGTCTTCCAAAATATTACAACTGCTGCCAGCTCGGGGCCCTTTGCGTCTCTCGAGTCCCACCGGCACCACGGAGATTCCAGACGCCATTCTATCCGGACTGAAATGCGGAAGGAAGATGCCCTGACAGATATTATGGTTGATATACTGGCTCTCAACGCACCACTGACCGACATTCTTTGGAAATTTTTGACACCACAAAGTCCCCAAAAAAGAAGGAAAAGAGAAACAATGCTCTCATAGCTTGCCGTTGCTCGTAGCTCCTCCCGTCGTGCCAGAAACAATCAACCGCCCAGTCTCCTTTTCCCGAATCTCGCAGCGCGCCACACGTGCACCGCGCGGGCGTTGGTCGACAAAAAGCGTCGAGGCGTGGACGGTGAGGACTTCGCCTCTGCGGAAATCGTCAATCGTCAACCCATACATAAAGGCAAAGGGAGCGGAAGAATAAAATGAAAACGCGAACGCACACAGTTGCGGGAGTATGCCAGTGTAGGTTCATCGTTGTGGTCATCCCAATGCCGTCGAAGCCTTTTGCGCGACCGAGAAGGACGAACGAGCCGAGAGTTGAGCTGTGTTGCCAGTGAACTCGAGAAGAGAAGAAAGACGGTTGGGTCGCACTGGTCAATAAAGAAGGCACCGCAGGCCCCGTGCATCGTACCAAATGCATTGCACATATCTGCTTCCCAGTTCATCGCCCGTCGTACGTAGGTTCTGAGGATCGGAAGAACGCACCGTCAGTAACCTCCACCTGCAGCACCACCTCCGCGCGATCCGGATTTTCCCAAACGTTCATCTCCAGCGGCCTCGACCGCTGGCCCACACTGCGCGCAAACGCACTCGGCATCGCCCCTCCCGTGATAAAGAACTTGAAGACGCTCGCGATGAATTGTTTTTCTGCGGCTGGGAGATTGCCTTGGACGTGGGACGCGTCGATTCTGGGGACGCGCGAGAAGAGTTTTTGGAGGCGGGCGGCGTCGGACATAGTCAGTGCGGGGGTGCGAAGAGCGAGGAGGCTGCCAGCGGCGCTTGGCATCAGGTATATAGCCTGAGGTATGCATCGCGCGCGGAGCCTGAGCTCGCGAGTATAACACTCCATTGAGATGCATTGAATGGCGATTTGAATCAAGCAAAGCCCGCGACGTGATGCTGTTGTTCCTGGACGCTCGGTAGATGGGACGAGTATATACGAGAAGGATGGGACTGGGACTCGGGCAATCCTGCGTGATCTGCTTGAGTCCCACTGTGATTTGTCTGCGCATCATTTCGGCATCATTCCAATCAATTCTGCCGCATCTGTTATTAAGTCCTTTCCCACGCAGGCTGACATCCGAGATTCGTTGACGCAGCGCCAGGCCTTTATGGGTACCCTCGCGTATACCCCCATCAGTCTATATAAACTTTATTCACATTTTATTTAATTATATTCTACCTGTAGGCATGGCTTTCGGCATGTCGGCTTTCCATCATTCCATCACAAATATCTCCGGTAACATCTCCGTGATTTCCCCGAGTCCCATTTTTATGTGCGTGAGTCCCACTCATCACCCATTTTAGGACTTTCGGCCGATCAAAATGGGACTCCCCCAGTCCCAGTCCCATCCTTTTCGTTACTCCTGAGATGGGACCATGAGCGTCACAGCCAGAGCTCTAGTTGAACGGAAGAACCAGAGGACGAACAGATATACGCGCTTCTTCGACCCAAAAAACAATCGCAGAGGTGTTTCGGATATTCCAGTACTGGGACCCAGCGCCCGGGCCAGGCTGTGCAGATGCGGCATTCACCGCACAACCTCCGCCTCTTCATCGGAACGGATACCTCAGGTACGAGCCGGTACCGGCATCCTCTTCAGAGACCGACCTGCGAAATATGATAGCGTTGAGGATATCCGACGACCTCGAGCCATCTGCATCTAACCAACGCGCAAAAGAAGTCGACGCAAGGAGTCCAATCCCTTGGCTAATCCTACAAATCGTTGGCAAGTCAAAATATGACGAAGAATACGCAGAAACGGAACAACGAAGGATTCTTCTTCACTGTCGAGGAACGAGCCAAGAAAGGGCAAGGGCCCGAGCATTTTTCGTCAAGAGCATATTCCGGCTTCGCCGGCCTGCTGGAGCCCGGTGTTTCGAAGTCCTCGCCCCGTCGCTTGCCGTCGACCGTTGAGATTGGAATTCGGGCGGGAGATTGCGGCAGGAGCGGCGGGACAAAAAGAAAGGATCTGGACGTCGGAGCGACAAGCCTAGGAGATTCGATGATCTCGAGACGCAGCTAGCGTTCTGCCGACTCGACTGAGACGTTGGGTGAAAGCGAAAGCGAGAGCAAGTTGGCAACTCTCTGAGCAACGCGAGTCGCACTGGCACGTCACGTCACTTACCTGCTCTTCTGGCGCATCGTACTCCGCAAACCCGACACATTCCTTCTAGAAGCCACAATGATGACGAGCTGGCGAGCGGCAATGCCTGGAGGAATTCACTAGCGAGATCGATGTAGAAATGTCGAGAGCCGCATTCATGCGCCGACACGAAGCAATTCAAGCGACGGGTGCGTCTGCTTGCTCTCTCACCTCATTCTCCGCTAATATACGCTTCCGCGGACTACAGACGCCCCGGGTGTTGCTCGACGTCGCACTGTTCGTGCGGAGGGCAAGGAAACGCGCGTTGCTGGTGTCGCTTACCCACATCACCAAGAGGCCTACGCAGGCAGGCTGGTCGGTGTCTTCTGCCGACTCTGCTAGTCCCTTCGCACAATGGCTCGGCGACGGAATAACGCCAGTCGTAGTGTGCAGGCGCGGCTCGAGCGTAGTGGGAGTGGGAGGAGCATGAGACCGAGGATACACGAACTGGAGGAGAGGTCGGCGTCGGGACGACAACCAGCCCAATCGTTCTCAAGTAATCGTCACCCTCTCCGTCACCCACATCTCGGCGCTCTCGTATAATGAGAGACTACGATCATCGACCCCTGCATTCAGCGATACGTCGAGGCTCTCGACGAGCTGCCAGACTGTACCGAGGCTTTCTTTCGGAAAGACCTCTTCGTCCCTCTCCCTCATCTGGATTCCAGGCTCGGATGGGCCGTGCCCGCCCCGTTCACCTCGACGTCTGCAAGCGGACTCAAGCAGGCAAAGCATCGCTCGCACAAGACCCACGGTCGTCATTAGCCGTCAGACGAGCTTTCTCCTCGACGTCTGCCGCACCTTCCAGCAGGGACTCGGCTTGAGCGATGGGAAATGCGGAATACGGATGGGACCATCTGCACGTCTTCGTAATCGCCCTCCCTTTCCGTCCATCCAGCTACTCATTCCTCCCCGCCATCGTCGCTGCTTCGCCGTTCGCTCTAACAGACCTACAGGTTACCTCTGCCAAGCTATTACGATTACTTTCGACTCGGAGTCGGAGCCTACGGGATGTGCAAGTGCTTGTGCCTTCGCCATCCGACCTCTCTAGGCCGAGAACGACTCGGCATACAACCAGTCAATAACGCGACGAAACACACCGGTACACCAGCGCCCATTCCCAGGTCCCTACCATTACTCGCCTCTGCGTCTGCATCTGCGTCTGTCTCCGCATTCGTCTGCCGGTGTCCGCGATCGCATCGCATCGCATCGCATTGGAGCGGGAGCACCTCAGCCCACGCCGGCGGTGCTCAGGCTACTCCTGGCGTTAAGCTGGGTCGAAGTCGATCGTCGAGCGCTGTGGCTGCCGTTGACTGCAGACTTCTTCGTGCTCGCGGCTAGATGGAGGTGGGTTTGGTTGGGTAAAGAGGCGGAACTGCAGAGTGTTTGTCGTTTGCTTGGGGTCGGTGTCTCGTTGGTGGTGGGAGGGAAGAGAACGGCCAATAGAGATCTTGTTTGCGAGCATACCCAGCTCTGACCAGGTCGTCAAGGTGCGTTCGCCGTCTTTCTTTCTACGCTGAGCTTAATCTTTGTATGCAGCCGTTCCTCGTGCGTCTCTTCCACGTTTCGGCGATGCTGCCGAGGCGTACCCACCCTCCTTGGCAATCTCTAGCAACGCCCTCAAGTCGCGAGACAACGAAACGACTTTCGCGCTCCCGGACGTCGTCTGTACCTGGCCCAGGTAAGTGTGCCTGTTCTTCACCCAATTCCATTCGTCCTGATATCCCATGCTACATAACTCGATCCTCTTTTAGGTTCTGGCTACACTCTCGGTCTTGCGACAGCAACTCTTGCCGCGTCCGACCTGACCGCCTCGGTCGTCCGTTCGTATCCACATCCCCGGCACCAGCCCCATCGGTCTCCGTGGCTCCGAGAACGAAAACGAGAGACGAGAAGCTGAATTGAGACGGCTTCCATCTGGGCTTGGCCGCCATGGGTATCCGAGCTCGCAACTGTTGGGACTGTTTCCTTCGGTGCTTCGTTGGTGGTAAGAGGGGAGAAAGGGCGAATACATCATCGGAGTCTACGCATATGTGAGCTCCCCGGCTCTATTTCCGCTCTGAGCTGAATCTTTGTACGCAGCCGTTCCTCGTGCGTTTCTTCCACATTGCGTCGATGCGGCCGATCCTACCCTCTTTTGCGATCTCCGGCAAACGCCCGACACCGGCAACGGCTTCCGAGCTCCCGGACGTGGCTCTGTCCCTGGGCTGCGTAAGTGCGCATTCATCCCTTTGTTGCCTCGATTCACGCTCACTCAAGCCTCTTGTAAGTTCTTTCCGTGTCCGACGTAACCGCACCTGCGTAGTCCCACTGTCGCAAGGCACACTGCATGCATGTGCCGTCGCGGGCTTCTTCTATTTCGCTACTGCGCCTGTTCTGCTGGCCGGAGCCCCGGCAAACGCCGATGGTGCGTCGTAGCGGGGAATCATCGTGGTTGCCGCGACTCTCTGCGTGGTGTGGCCTTCGTCGCGGGGGATGAGGGGTGGTGATGAAGCCGCGGCGGAAACTCCCTCTGTTTCGTCTTGTGTCGTTGCGGGAAGAGACGCGGGTAGGGCAAACACCTCCCTGCGCTTCCAACAGTTGACGGAGAATGGCTGGACTATCGTTGGATAATAAATCCGTTGGCGGTCGTTCTCTGTCTTAAAAATGAGAAGTGAGATCATACACATTTACACGTTTGACGCCGCAATTGGTACAGATATATTCGAAATTAAGACAGCTTTCCACACTGGATGTCAACTGGTGACAGATTACCGCCTGTGCACACTGCTTTGCTCCTCGCCATGACCACGCCTCACCGTCCCCAGCCCCCTGCCACTGCTGCGACTCGGAGTGGATGGATAAAGAGGCTCATGCCCAGCCGGGCATCTTCTGCGGCAGGTTCACATTCCAAGAGCACATCTGCTGGCGCTGCTTCTGACACGACAACAACATGGCTTGACGCCCTGCTCCTTGTGGCACGACTGGGTGTAGAGACAACTGAGTCCGCTGCTCCAGCTGCAAAAGCTGTCTTTCAAAGTGCGGTGCTGCTTCTAGAGAAAATTGAGGTATGGGTATCACTAATATTCTCTGGATACTTTTGAGAAGAATCCACAGAAGCTGCAAAAGAATCAAGAAGCTCTCAAGGATATCTGTGAGCAGATAGTCAGCACACTTCAGATGCTTTGTAGTGTGATCCAAGCTGCTCACCCAGAGGTGGCAAACTTGCAGGAGAGATGTCTGGATTTCCAACAGTGCGTGTTCTGTAGTCTGAGGCTAGCAAGATCTGATTTGATAGACTTCTGAATGGGATTTCGAGCAGAATTGAAGAGATCAAAAATATAAAAACAAGTCGCCGACAGCAGCTGAAAGGATTCATTCTTCCAGGTGGTATCACCAATGCACTTGCTGTGTATGGGAACAGTATCACAGACATGCAAGAGCAGCTTAAGGTATGTACACAGCTGCCACTGATCTATATTTGTATCTAATACCTTCAGCTTTTTACGGTCCATAATACCAAGCTAGTCTTGAATGAGACCTCTGGTGGTCAGACTTCACAAAGTGGTAGTGAATTCTCTGCGACTTTTACAACAACTGGCATGAGGTGTGTTAGAGCTGGAAAATAATTCCTCATATTCATCAATGTCTTAGCTGGTTTGAAGACACTTTCAACTCTGAGCTTTCACGATCCCAGATTGAAGATGCTTTAGCTAGAAGCATTATCAATGTAATCCAAGAAATCTGGATCCATCTCACAAACCCCGTCCGTGCAACCTTAAATCATACACATAATGCCCTAGAAAAGGTGCAAGCGCTATTCAATCATCTTGATGCGCACTTTGGGAATCTGGTCCTCATCTTTAGCTTTCAAGAAGCTGTGCTAAAATGGGGCAGGATTGGCCATATGGTCAATCACCGTCTACAGAACAATGCTGGGAGTCAAACTTCGGACAGTCTTGTGGTTGCACTGGCTTCTGGGCAGACTGTTATACAGCCGAGATTTGTCAGAGGTGATTATCAAGATTTCTATGGCTGCAAATTCTGAGATACTGTTTAGATAAAGTTCAATTCATCAGGAACTGCCCTCCTCCCTCTAAGTTCTTCCAAGGCCGTAAAGATATTCTCTTGCAGCTGGATAGATTCTTCCAGCCCACAGAGCAGAAGGAACAGAAAGTTGTACTACTCTATGGTCTTGGAGGGGCTGGAAAGACTCAGATTGCACTGAAGTTCATTTCAGACTCTGTATTTAGGTTCAGGTATTTTATAATTCTTGAACTGATATAACTTATCCTTTTCCCAGGTTCACTGACCAGTTCAAGATCAATGCAAGCAGTGAAGAAGCAATTGAAATGGGTTACAAACAGATAGCATTGACCCAGAATCTGGGAGACACTGCAGAAGCTGCACAGACCTGGCTGAAAACAAACCAGGATGAATGGCTGCTTCTCTTTGACAATGCTGATAAAAGGGATCTGGACCTGGGAGAATATCTGCCTAAATGCACTCATGGAAATGTTTTGATTACATCTCGGAACCCTCAGCTCTGGTCTCATACAGGCCCAGACAAAAAGATCATTGAGATTTCAAATTTGGTGGTGGATGATGCAGTGGTTCTCTTGCTCAAATGTGCTGGATTGGACACAGACAAACACAAGACTCAGGCAGTTGCAGTGGTCAAGGTAGGCCTATGATTATTCTATTAGCATATGATTTAATGCTTTTCTAGGAGCTATATTGCTTTCCACTTGCTATCATACAAGCAGGGGCATTTATCTCCAGAATTCCCAGCTTGCATGAGGATATTTCAGACTTTATACCCCTTTATCAGAAGAACCAGGCTGCTCTACTGAGCAAGAAACCTGAACAGTCCCAAGGGGACTACAAGTTGACTGTGTATACTACATGGGAGATGAGCTTCAAGCAGCTTAAACCAGCTGCAGCTGAATTCTTGCAACTATGCTCATTCATCCACTTTGAGGGGATCAGCGAGGATATTTTCAAACGGGCATCTGAATATGTACCTGGAGATGGGCCCCTGGATCCCTCCCATAACATATTGCACTCTGGTTTGGATCTTCTATTGGGATTCAAGGATTCAGAGTCCATGTGGAACACCTTGGCATTTGGGGAGATAATATCAGAGATTTGCAGCTACTCTCTCATGGTATGGCAGAGCAATGCAGGGTCTATCCATCCACTTGTGCACCAGTGGTCAAGAACAATGGCTATTGATTCAATTGGTCAACGGAATTTAGTAGTTGCTCTTCTGGGGATGTCAGCTGCATGCAGTGTAGGGATCATGCAAAGGATACAATTGTTCTTGCATCTTGTCCGGTTGTTGGAAGGTGGAGACTTGATGGACACAGGATTTGAAGATCACTTTGGGAGTGTCTTTGTTGCTGGAGGAATGTACCGAGTAGCAGGTGCTCTCCAAAGACATATGTGGACCAGGAGTAGTGACATTCTTGGCGCTGAGCATCCTAACACCATCCAAGCAGCAAGCAACCTTGCTTCTACCTACAGTGACCTGGGACAGTACACAGATGCACAAAAGCTGAAGGAGCAGGTGCTAGAACAACAGACTAGGCTGCTTGGAGCAGAGCATCCTAAGACCATTCGAGCAGCAGGCAACCTTGCTGCCACCTACAGTCACCTGGGACGGTTTGCAGATGCACAAAAGCTACAGGAGCAGGTACTGGAGCAACAGACCAGGCTGCTTGGAGCAGAGCATCCAGAGACCATTGGGACAGCAGGCAATCTTGCTTTGACGTACCAAGACCTGGGACGGCATACAGATGCACAGAGGCTTGGGGAGCAGGTGCTGGAGCAACAGACCAGGCTGCTTGGAGGTGAGCATCCTGACACCATTCGAGCAGCAGGCAATCTTGCTTCTACGTACCGAGCCCTAGGACAGTATGTAAATGCACAAAAGCTGAACGAGCAGGTGCTAGAGCAACGGACCAGGCTGCTTGGAGCTGAGCATCCAGATACCATCTGGACAGCAGGCAACCTTGCTGCTACCTACCGAAACCTAGGACGACATGCAGATGCACAAAAGCTAAATGAGCAGGTACTGGAGCAACGGACCAGGCTGCTTGGAGCAGAGCATCCTCATACCATTTGGACAGCAGGCAACCTTGCTGCTATCTACAGGGACCTGGGACAGCATGCAGATGCACAAAAGCTAGAGGAGAAGGTGCTGGAGCAACGGACCCGGCTGCTTGGAGCCGAGCATCCAGATACCATTTGGACAGCAGGCAATCTTGCTCTGACGTACCAATGAAATGGGTTCTAGAGAACTAGACTACAAGACCAGACTTAGCAACGCAAACTAACACAACTAAACCTGAACCCTGAATCATGGAACACTGTAAAGGGATAGACTGAATAGTGCTTTCTCAGTAACCCTACCAGCTTTGTTTATCCAACGCTCATGATCATGGTTGAACAGGATTAACTGTTTAGTACAACAAGGGAGTGCGGTCGCTCCACTCCTGCCCCGGTGCGGCCCACGAGAGCTGTGCAATTGACGTCATGCCGAGAGCGAGTTTGACATCAGAGGTAAGCTCTTTTAGAGAAAGGTAATCTTGTAAGTACTGGTGCGATACCCAATGTAATATCTGATGAACGGATGAACAAATCATACACAGATGAAGAGCAGGGAACTCACCGGAGACGAGCTTTTGATCGGATCTGATTATCTGATTATCATCATCAGGGTTGTCGAAGGCAGGAGGAGGAACACACCGAAAGGAAGTAAATGTTGAATGGTTAAAAAGATTAACTTCAAACGAATTAATGAGGCAAAGAGGGGTCGCTTAATCACTTGCAGGAAGGCGGTGGTGGATTAAATGGTGAACAGATAAACAGAAGCATGACCTTGAAGACGGTTAATCAGAACTTGTGCAACTCAATTGTCAGGCTTACTATCGGTCGGAGTTGATGATGGCGCGATTAAACAATGAATCTATGATATTTTTAATACAGCCAACATGCCTGAATACTCCTGCTTATGAGAGACAAGACACGCCGTTGCTACGCTCCGGCACAGAGCTCGAATATGGACAGATATCCACTTGAACGATGGCCAAAGAGTGGCAGAGTTAGAAGGGAAAAAAAAGTCAAACTAAAATTTCGTGATATGTTACATTTGTAGTAGTAGTTTGATGGGGGTAAAAGGCGGAGTCGCCCATGAGACCGATGTCAAATGCGTGATAAAGCAGTATAGAGTTGGCCATGGGAAAATACGGGACGTGTGAGGTCGACGCCGAGCACATCCAGCGTGAGGCCCTGACAGCTATTGAAGGTGGTGGTGTATGCTGGAGAGAGAGGGAATTGCTTGCGAAGCAATGTATGCTGCGAATGGAGTGTTGCGTCAAAGGAAATGCGAGGAATAAGCAACTCTTCATCGTCTCCCAGTGAGATTCCCGACGGACGGAGGATTCGTACCGTAATAAACCGGTAGCCCACATTGGTGACAACAACACGCGCATTTTTAACCAACCCTCGGTCGATGGAGAAGTTGCGCAGCAAACGGAAGACGCAGTTTGTCTTGACCGTTAGAGAATGAGGGGGAAGACCAGGAGGCGTATTCCTAGCCACATAATCAAGGATGCTAGCCGGAGGTACAACACCAAGTTCGTCGCCTTCTCGAAACGACTCCGCCGCAAGGTACGTTTGGAAGGAGCCTTCAACCAAGTCCAAGACAGAGCTGTTGTAGGAGTCGACCTGGCGATTTGTTGGCGCAAGGATGGCGCGCGACATACAGGCCACAGGATCTGCAAGAATGTCCGGAGGGAAAACGAAGTTGAGCAGCCCTTCTGCTGTTGTGGTACTCTCCAGAATATTCAGCGGAATCTCCGGACCCGCTCCATCTCCAATAGCGTCCACAAAGTCCGCAAAGTCGAGGTCCTCGGCATTGCGGATGGGCTCAGTGAGGCGGACGATAGAGAAATACTGCCGTAGTGGGGAGGATTTTATAGACGCGTCAATGACCTGGGCACGCGATCCTCGACGGACCACAGGACACGTTTGGCGGAAGTCGCCGAGTGAGACGAATACTTTGCCGCCGAAAGGAACATTGTTGTCCATTATCTTGCGCAGTATGTCGTCAACGCAGGCTAGCACAGCTCGATTTGCCATTGGAGCTTCATCCCATATAATCAGAGCTGCTCGACGGATGAGGTCAGCGCGAGAGCTATCCAGCTTGATAGTCGACTCGAGCAGCTGATTCTTCTCGTTGACTGGCACCTGATGAAGCAGATGAGCGTTGTAAACTGCATACGGTAAGAAGCTGATACCTTGAATGTGGAGTGCGTTGTTCGACCACCGGGATAGAGTTGGGCTGCAAAGGCAGAAGTCGCTGTTGCGATTACGATCTCGCCAAGCGACCGGAGTTTGTCGCACAGGGTGGTTACCATGGCTGTCTTCCCGCGACCTGCTTTACCATCGACGAAAACGCACAGGGGCTCCCGAGCCATGACAGCAGAGAGAATATAGGTATAGATTTCGCGTTGGCCGGGTTTGAAAATGGCAATCATGTTGTTTGCGCGCACCTCGAGCTCATCAGCCATTGAGTTCCATCGCTGTAGCTCGTGCATGACCTCCGCTGTATGAATAGTGGATTCTGGAAGCCCATAATCGGCGAGCTCCTTCCCGTATTCCTCCAGTAGGCGGCTCAACTCGTCGAGGGCAAGATTGAGACCAATCTCGTGCACACCATCGTGTTGGACTGTGAAATCGCGAGAGAGCTGTTCTTGATAGGTTTCCCAGAGAGTCGCAGGCGAGGGCACACAGTCATTTGTGAGGAGATGCACAAACAGGATGCGAAGCTGTCGAGGCGTACGCAGACTTTGAATGGCTTCGAGTACTGCATACATCGCTTCGTTGGTGTCCGCAAATAGTCCCAGCGCATTAGCGGCGTCTTGGTACGTTGCATAGAGCACATTCCCGACAGTTCGTGCATCCAGGAATGAGCGACATGGACGTGTCTGCAAAATGGTGCGTAGGTAGAATAGGTCGCCTTTCGACGGGCGCACAGACTGGATCCGGGAGAGATGAGTTTGCAGTGAGCTTCTAAGAATGACATGCTGTCGGGGGGAGCCAGAGTCGTTTGGCAGCTCCAGAAAGTAGTCGTTGCGTGCGTCTTTCCCGGCATCGTATTTGGCCAGGCGGAATATCGTGAAGTACTCGGCATAAGTGACGGTGTCAAACGCGCGAGAGATGCCATCGAGGGTAAAATCGCCAGAGGGTCGAAGGAAGTAGCAGTTAAGACTTGAAAGGACGCTCATCGTGCCAGAGCGAGCATATTGGTGATGCACCGTGGAGTCAGGAAGATGGATCGAAAGCGCTGTAACGGCCGGCGTCTTTTGTGATACGCGGAACCCCATGATGCGCCACGCGGCTTCTCCCACGGACAGATAGCGCGCATCCCAGAAGTCCTTGATCTCGTCCACGGGACCGCACTCTGGATCGGAAATTCGGTAGCGCGTTGAACATCCCGCTGAAGATATTTTGAGTTCAAGCCGTTGCAAAAATGAGGAGACTCACGTTTGTGAATATATTTGAAGAGATATTGAAACATGTGGGATGAGCTTGCCGACTCGAAGTTGATGTGGCAGCGAAACTGGCGAATCAAAGCCAGACAGTGCGGTACAACCATTTCATCCCCAGGGTGACGGCGTACGATAATGGACTCGGCCTTCGGAATCAATGGTTGTCTCGGGCTGAAGCTTGTGCGGGTAGTGAAATCGACACTTTCGAACGCCTGCCTCATTGACGCGTTGACAGTATGTGGACGGCGGGGACGTCTCCGAGGGATGAGAATGCATCATGTAGCGACGAACCAATCGAGCATCTTCCGGGTCCAAGGGAATCTCTGCTGAAATGACTATGTCAATGTCGGCTGGTTCCACACACCCCTTGGGATACTGGATGAGAATGTGGGCGTGAGGGAGGCCGCGCTTTTGGAACTCGATGCAATGAATGCAGTAGACAGGATGGCCGACGCCAGGGAACATGGTTTTGAGCGTGTTGAGCAGGAGAGCCAGTTTACGTTTAAAAACGCGAACAACAACAGTTGGAATGTCCGCAAAAGTTTGTCCAGGACGCAGCTGAGAGGTGATCTCCGGCCAGTTGGGATCGCAAGTCATTGTAATGAAGAACGTAGGATTCCCGAATGCTGCCGCGATCGCCAGTGAGTCGGAGACCTGTTCCGATGCCCAGCGCCAAGAGCCCAGAAAGGAAGAGGGAAGATAAATGTTCTCCGAGGACTCGACAACATCAGCAGATCCCATTAACGCAGCAGTCGTTCTGGCGTATACGCTGCTGATTTCCGCGAATGTAAGCCAAGCGGGATTCGAGATCACTGGCTAAACATGTCGACCATATACTCATTTGCAAGGCGACCAAATATTTGAAACCGTGGCTTCGCGCAGAAGCCGAGCACGATAATACCACATCTGCGTCGTAGGCAGATCAGCATCTGGGTGGCATTGGAGAGGTCGCCGTCGAAGCCTGTTGTCAGTGAGTCCCCAGCCAAGCGAGCCATGCGGAAAGAGCAGTGGATACGAAAGAGGCTCCCAGAATCGGCTCATTGTCGACACCGATTGGTTCTCGCCGTCCACAGTAACCACAATCAGCCTGCGGGCCTTGATCTCCGCTTGCGTCGTATTTGAATACGACATGACCGCAGCAATCTCTGTAGTGCCCTTGTCCTCGAGAATGAGCTCTACATCGACCACTCCCTCCAAACGCAACTGGCCCAATGACCGTAGGCTCCCCGCAAATGTGTTAAGACGGAGAAGAGCGCCGCGGAAGGCAGTGATCCATGGTTGAGGAATATCGGTGAACCACTGCGAATTCGAGTGGGGAACGCGAGTGGTGTCTTCAAATCCATCGTATAAGAGCCAGCGGACGGCGGAATTCTTGTGCGAAGGTCGAACGCGGTGATATACGCTGTCCCTGGATCGCAACAAAGCCAGGAGCACCGTTTGGTTTGTTGGGGAAAGGCTGCGTGGTTTCCAGGCGAAGCGAAGGATAGAATGAGATTTAACCGGCGAGAAAGCTGTGATACGCGAGGGATCATTGAGGAAGGCGTCAAACTCGGGTGGAAGAGGAGGTAGACGTTTGACGTCGAGGAATCGATTGCCTTTGGGGCCGCAACAAAAGCCCGGACGCTCGCCGGTTAGCAACACAACACCGCACGTTGGACAGCTATGAGCGACAGCCGTTTCGAACGTAGCCCCAGGACAGGTTTGAGTGAGAGGAAGTGTGGATGTGCCACGGCGATGCAGAGGGCATTGTGGGTGATACTGAGCGCAAGGTGCTGGACACGGAGAGACAGCCTGGTGGAAAGGATTACATTGAGAGTGTTCAAGTAATCAGTGGTGAACACTCACTTCGTTGAGTGTATAGACAGATGCAGTGATCGTTGCCGGGACGTTGACGGAGCTGACGCTGGCAAGATCGTGGGTGGTGGGAGTCGAGACCAAGAAAGGATCTGACGGCAGCGCTTCCGCATACGTGCGGCCACGACCTACCACGTCAACGTTGACTGTGCGTCCACTCAGCGCGCGCTTCCGTCAAGCTGCGGATGCTGCGGGCCGTCAATGGCGATGCGCTGATAATCATGCGGACGATTACGCAGCATGAGTACAATCTGTTAGATAGGCCGAGTTAGGCAGTTTCCGTCCGGACGGGCGTGCGTAAGGTCCGACCGAGAGATAGAGAGCAGGCAGCAAACGGCGAATGAAGGCGACTGTACCTTGTGATACGCGTCAGAAGTGCCAGCTTTACAGTGGCGGAGGCCAGAAGCTGTTGAATTATGCCCGAGAAGGTAACGTTGACCCCACTCTGACGTGCGCAGCAGCCAGGCAGTGTGATAGCATCAGTTTTCAGGTAGTTTCGTTCAGAGAAGGGTAACACGGAATTTTTGAGGCGATGAAAGAATGAACCTATAATGATTTAATCCAGGCTCAGTTCCGGCTAACAAAGGGGAGGAAAAGCACCTACAAAGAGACTTGGGGATCACTGGTTTTACTCAGAAATTAGCCGTGTGGCCCGGATGAATTTAGTAACACACTCACAGATTTCTACGCTGAATCGGACATCGACTCGTAGTACCAGCTTGGGCTTGCCCTGTGATGCTGTGGGCATTCATAGAGATAGATTTCCAAAATACGGCTTTTGTACTATCAAGTCTCAGTCGAGTCATCCTCTGGGGATTGTGTTCGCAACGGTGGAAACTGTGTTTTTAAATTGTGTGTGTGTGTGTGTGTGTGTGTGTGTGTGTGTGTGTGTATATAAATCCAATGGGGCTAGAAAAGCTTGTGCTTGTATAGTTCCTGTGGGATGGGTTAGTAAAGGAAATTGAGCGGAGAGGCTGTTGGCCTCCGCGAGATTAATATGTTGGTCGTTGGCGGTGTGTTTTAATTGAGCGGAGAGGAATTCGTCCTCTGCAAGATTATCTTGTGGTCGTGGATGTTGTTTGACGACTCGTAAGTCTGCCGCAGGGGTTGTCGGAAGGAAGGTGGTCCTCGATTCTCTTCAAGGCTTATGATGCTTCTCAGCGAGGAAGTCCTGGCCGATAGACCTTGTTGCGGCAGTGCAGAGTCGCATACAGACGCTTGCAGAGTGGGAACAACTCAAATTGCAGGGAGACTCAATAAAGAATGAGTTTCGTACTATCTTCGACGAAATCCCACACACGGATGATCTCCCAACGGACGTCTACTGCGAAATCTCAATCAAGGAGTCACAAGGACGCCTCAAAGACATTGATGCGACGCAGTCACCAGACCCCGCGGAAATCTCGCGAGGCATGGAGTGTTCTAATGCAGAAACATCTCGACACGGGTCGCATACGCCTTTACAATTCACCTTTCGCCTCGCCGGCCATGCTCATTCCTAAGGCGGACAAAACGGTGTTACCGCGTTGGGTGAACGATGGAAGCCTGCTAGCCATGCAGGAAACACTGAGGACGCGCAGCAGGTAAACAGGACCGGGCTGTGGATTCCAAGGACGAGGTACGGGTACAAGAGGTTACGTGACTACTGATGGTAACATCCAGTGATGTCAAGGTAAACCAACGGGTTTACACCCTCCCCAACTCAAGAACACAAACACCCCGGGAAGAAAAAAAATCCCAACAAGAAGAACCACAAGGTGTCTTTGGAACCGGCAGAATCCAAATCCGATAGGCGTTACAAGGTTCGGCCAGTAACGAGTGTCGTTGTTACCAGCAGAAACCAAACGTCCCGGCAATATGGCTCCAGCAAGCAACAAGCGACGAGAGGGCGGCCAAGACGAAGAAAGCGATTAAAGTCAACGATATGATACTGGGGAGAGTGGTGGAAGCGAAGACAGAGTCACATGGGTGGCCTGAAGTCGAAGAACCAGGAAGTGTAACTGTCCGACCAAACAAACCCCAACTGCCTGCAAGCCGCGAAGCCGACAAAGACCGCTGTCAGATGAGGGACATGGCGCCGGGAGGCCGTGGCTCGGGTGTGCAAGGTGGGACGGAAACAAGGTGGCAAGAATGAAGAAGGTGATTAAATCTCTGTTGTAGTGTAGAGGCGAGGGAAGGTGGCCAAGTGGGGCGACAGAGTAGGATGCTGGGAGCGGAGATTCTCGACAACGGCTGCAGCGTGTACGACGCGAATTGGAGAGCGGGGAGATCGTGGGGAAAGGGAGGTGCATGCCGAGTACGGGACCGAACTGGCCAGAGATGCCGGAGATACGAGGTGGATTCCATCAGAGCCATAGGGTAGGATGACGATCTTGTGTACGCTCGTTCTCGACAACGGTGAGGTCGCTCGGGATGCAAATCTGGGTGGCGGCGGAGCTCGTATGAAGGGAGGTGTGGACCAATTCGTGGGCAATTTGGCGCAGGGGTCGCGGAGAACGACGAAGGTGAACGGTGAGGGAGATGATGTGATGGTGCCAACGCTGGTGGAGCTCGTTATCGACAACGGCTAGGGCGTTCCGGACGCGATTCGGCGAGGATAGAGGGATGAGTGCAAGGAACGTACACCCCAATTTGAGCACGAAACGGTCAAGGGAACCCATCGATATGCGGCCTTCTTGGTGTGGAACGTGTCTGGCGACATCGAGAGCGACAGCGTGGGAACGAATCGAGCGTGGGAGTGGCGAGACGTCGGGAGTGGGTCCAGGAAGGTGTGTACCAAGTTTGTTGGCGATAGGTGGAGCGGTTGTGGAGAAAGAAGCCAAGGAAGACGAGGAAGAGGGAGCTGGTTGGCCAAAAAAAGGAGCCGGTGGTAGTTTAAAAAAAGTGGAAGCCTGCTAGCCATGCAGGAAACACTGAGGACGCGCAGCAGGTAAACAGGACCGGGCTGTGGATTCCAAGGACGAGGGTACGGGTACAAGAGGTTACGTGACTACTGATGGTAACATCCAGTGATGTCAAGGTAAACCAACGGGTTTACAAACGACTTCTGCGACTTGAACTCAAACACCGTCCAAGATGTCTTCCCATTGCCCAGAGTCGATGACATCCTCACGGACTGCGCGAAGGGCAAGATCTGGTCCAAGATCTATTTCACGGACTTGTTCTTTCAGACACGAGTACACCCGGACTCGGTAAAATACACGGCGGTATCGACCCCACTCGGTCTCTACGAATGGCTCGTGATGCCTCAGGGCCTTCGAAACGCTCGCTCCATACAACAACGCTGTGTTACAGTGGCCCTACGAGAATACATACTGTAGTATTTTAAACAATTCGGCGCGCCTTTTGCTTGTGACATCGGCGCCGAAATTGAGCTTTCGGCGCCAGCCATGGCTCACTGTGACCGCCGAAAAATTTCGGCGTCTACCCACCTGATTTCGGCCAGAATACCTGTCAAATGGGCTATTTTCAGCACCCGGAGGCATGAACTCACCATAGGAGTGCATTGTGCACCCACTCTCCCACCAAAAATGCCCCACAGGGGCCGGAAAAATTTTGACATTCTTGTGGGTGGCCTGGAGAATTCGGCACCCCGACCCGGTACCTGTGACCGCTGAAAATATTTCGGCGGTTTGGGGGTGGTGCGACCTGTGACCGCCGAATTGTTTAAAATACTACAGTAGGCAAATTCTGCTATGTGTACCTCGACGACCGTGATCATCTGGTCCGATAACGAGGAACAACATGCAGAACACATTCGCCTCATCTTCGCTGCGCTCGAAAAAGTCAGCCTTTATTGCAACGAGAAGAAGACTCAGCTTTTCTGCTACGAGATCGACTTCCTCGGCCACCATATCTCCCAGCGAGGTATCGAACCCGACAAATCCAAAGTTGAGCCCATCGTGAACTGGCCGACTCCAAAATCCTCAACAAATGTACGCGCTTTCCTGGGCTTGGTCCGCTTTGTGGCTCAGTTCCTGCCCGATTTGGCGCGACACACAGAGGTACTATCAAAGCTAACACACAAGTCGGCGGACCTCACTTGACCGGGGTGGAACGAATCGCACCAGGCTGCCTTTGATGCGATAAAGAAGCTGGTCATAAGCGCAGACTGCCTAACGACTATCGACCACCACAACATGGGCGACAACAAGATTTTCGTGACCACAGACGCGAGCGACACTTGTTCCGGTGGTATACTCTCATACGGCAAATCTTGGGAAACGGCCCGCCCGGTGGCTTTCGAGTCGGCGACTTTCAAAGGGGCTGAACTAAACTATGTACCCGGTACACGAAAAGGAACTGCTCGCGATCATCCGCGCTTTCAAGAAGTGGCTCACCGACCTTTTAGGTTCACCGATCCACGTCTATACGGACCACCGTACACTCGAAAACTTCGGCACCCAGAAGGATCTCTCCAGAAGGCAAGCACGTTGGATGGAAATATTATCACAATTCGACATGAAAATCATCTACACCCCAGGCGAGGACAACGCCGCCGCGGACGCACTGTCTCGGACAGACTTTGACGACAACCAGCCTATCGCAAGCATTCTCCCGCCCTTATTCGACGCAGTACAATCCCTCTCACACACCCGCATCCGCGGAATAGAAGACGCTCCGCTGATAGGCGTCATTATGGACATCACGACGGACGATGACCTATTGGAGTCGATCCGCTGTGGTTATCCGTTGGACCCATGGACCACGAAACTACCCTCTTTATCAGAATCGCTCCCGGGACTACGCCAGGACAACGGACTCTGGTTCAGGAAGCCAACAAAAGGAGTCCCATAATCCTACTAATCGTCAGAAAGTCGAAATATGTGCCAGGTAATTCAGGGACTATGAGAAAGAACATACCACTGTCGAGGAGGGATCGAACAGGGAAATGCCTAAGCGCTAGGCATTTTCTCGAGTGAATGTTAGATTCTCAAGCTCAGGGCTAAGCGCTAAACAACCACGGGGTCCAGGTTTGGATTGAATCGAACAGCAGGTTAACTGGCATGGAAGTCGACACAAGGTTTCACTAGATGCTCGAAGGGCGGCGCGGTGAGAACGACCACTGCAGCGGAAGCACGACGTTGAATAACACGAGAATGCGAGTCGTTTTTTTTTTTCTTCGAGAATTGCGAGCCGAAAAGGATGAGATTTTAAAAGATTTCCCGGATCTCTACTGCAGACAGAACGCTCCTGCCTATACGGGGTGAAAACTGGCAACAGCGCAGAGACGCCAAGAACGTACTGGTTAAATTGGAGTCGCGGCATGCGGCCGGAGGAAGCGCAGAAGTCGTTTTAGGTCCAGTGGACTGGGCTAGAGTGGAAGACCTAGCGGGCCACCGGACACACCGCGGCCGAGGGAAAGAGACAGGAAGAACAAACGGCGGAATCCGCAACCAACGACTCCCAGTATGCCATATTTTGCGGAGAGTTGTGAATGGAAGCGGTCACCGAAATGAGGCACTGAGGGATTTGCTGGGAGAGAAAGCGGGGGTTTTGCATTTATTGGCTCGCATGGCCATTGAGATTGCGTCTATCTTGAAAAAATCTAGATCTAGTCACCGTCTCACAGCTTGCCGCCGCTGTTAGCTCCTCCCGTCGTGCCTGTAACAATCAACCGCCCAGTCTCCTTCTCCCGAATCTCACAGCGCGCTACCCGTGCACCGCGCTGGCGTTGGTCGACGAATAGCGTCGAGGCGTGGATGGTGAGGACGTCGCCCCTGCAGAACGGTGAAAGGTGGGACAGCGCAGGAGACGGAGAACGCACGTCGTTGCGGGAGTATGCCAGTGTAGGTTCATCGTCGTGGTCATCCCGACGCCGTCGAAGCCTTTTGCGCGGCCCAGAAGGACGAATGTGCCGAGGGTTGCGCTTGAGGACGGAGGTGAATTCAAAAGGCAAAGGAACGATGGGAAAGAGGGGCGCACTGGTCAAGAAGGAAAGCCCCGCAAGCCCCGTGCATCGTACCAAACGCGTTGCACATATCTGCTGGCTTGAGACGACCCGTTTCTCAGCCGCATGCTCAGGTGAACGCACCTTCAGTAACCTCGACCTCCAGCACCACATCCGCGCGTTCCGGCTTTTGCGAGATGCTCATCTCGACGACCCGCGTCCGCTGGCCCACACTGCGCGCAAACGCACTCGGTGTTGCCCCTCCCGTGATGAAGAACGTGAAGATGCTGGCGATAACCTGTTTGTCGGCAGGCGGGAGATTGCCCTGGACGTTTGACGCATCTACTTGAGGGATGCGGGAGAAGAGTTTCTGCAGGCGGGCAGCGTCGGACATCGTAAGGGTGGGGGGCTGGCCTCGGCGCCGCGTATATAGCCCGAGGTATTCATCGCCGACCTGAGTTGCGAACAATCAGTATCAACGAAGTGTGACTCACAAATTCCTGCTTGGCTTCGACCACCATGATCACGAATTCTTCTGCGCCCGAAACGCGACGAGTATGCAAGATAATTCATAACTCTCAAAACCTCGCCACAGCGCTGTATACGCCGCTACTGCGCCGCTGAACGGCCACGAATCAAGGTCGTACGCCGTTACGGTGGCTCTGGTGCGAACCTTGACAACGATACGCTCACTCCAGACTCCAATGGACATTCCGTAACATCGACGAAGCCTCCAAAGGTGCGCTCAACCCTATCGAGAATATTGTGAACCGGAAAGCTGCTGGTATCAAAATAATAACAAAACTCAGCCATCCGGACGCAGCAATTAAACGATTCAGGTACCGGTGCCGCAAGCTTCCGGTCGGCAAATCCTGATCTTTCTCCAGATGAGATTTTGTGGATAGTGAACAGTGTCGGAGTGGCCTGCGCCGCGTCTCGGCAGTTCTCGACGAGCTGGTCAGCTATAGGCGATGACGAAATGAAGCAGAAGATGCCGGCGTTCTCCACCGGCTGTGGGTCGAAGAAGTGATGAACCGGAAGACGGTAAGCTCTTGCTTCTTGCGATGGGACTGTGTTCGTTTTTATCTCAGAATTTAACCCCATTCTGTGCTAATTTCAATGTATGAACGCACGATTCTCCGTGCCGCGGCTCGACAGACTTTCTGGAATGCCAGGCCTCCTGCAGGCTGTGGAACCCCCGTTGAAAAGCCAGTGCTCACGGTTCCGGTTCGGATACTTTCTTTGGTACACCAACGCCGACTCCTGGATGATCAAATCCGCGGTGAGTGTAGTGTCATTCCATCGTTCGCCTCGCTCTCACTGTGCCTAGTCTCTCACGTTGTCCTCATTATGCGAGTCCGAGTCCAGAACGAGGCTAAAAGAAGGGCTGGATTACTTTTGTCGACGATTCGACGACGATTCCAGTCATCTTCAATAATGTGTGCAGCTTTCTAGCCTTGCTCGCTGGGACGAACTCCGTGGACGGTGGCGATTGGATGCATGTTACATTTCAGTACGGGCAGAAGCGACCGCCTTTCTTGTTGCATCTACGATCTATCAACGCGCGGTGAACACATCACAAGTCGACTCGGAGGTCATATCCTCCGTTGAACCTTTGGGGTCATTGCTGGCTCTTCGCGACGGCGAACAGTGTAAACGAGTTGCATCGGACCGGGTCCGAGTCTAACTTGGAAGTTATCAGAGCCCAATTACGACCGGCTAAAGAGATCTGTAGGAAGGAGAGTACAGCGTGAACTTCGAAGGACAGCCAGTACTGCACCCGTCAGCTGTGGACCAATGTGGTACCAGCGATCCCATCCAGCCACAATCAGTGGCGCGGGACGCCAGCGAAGGGTGAGCGGGGACAAGGAGCAGGCTGCTCGGTCACTTGTTTGTGGGCAGCGAGTGCTGTTTGGTGAAGCTTAGTCTCGAGGGCGTTCAGAGGCCGCCGGCTCATGGCTGTTGCCAGGTTCGGGAACGGTCACGATATTTTCGACTCTGTTGATCACCGCAGTGATTATCTCGAGCTCTCGAACAGTCGGCGGGCCGCCTATGGCGACGATGAAGATAGCTCAAGCGCTCAAGTCGGATAACGACGCGGACATAGCTCCTTTCCAGCGTGGTTGCAGTCTACGAGTCGGAGTGAGGACTCCGACTCGGAGTGGAGAGTCAAGCTAGGACCAAATCGACTCCAGTGGGTTCTCCCGCTTTCCTCACACGACGGACGGCCTGTCACGGAGAGAAGGGGAGAGGTCTCTTGTCCGTCGTTCGGCATTCAGCGCTTAACTGTCTGTCTTTATTTTGGTAACCGTGACGGTGGAGAAGACTGATGAAATAACGCGATTGTCAAGGAGGAAGTTGAATGGTTTGGGGTAGACGCGACTGGAACGAATCCGAATATGCTACAGCCCTGCACTGTACAGAGTTTTCGAGGAGTTTCGGCTGCTAACGCCGAGAACGGACTCGTATATCAGCTACAGATAGCCGGAGATACGAGCTCGGTCGCTGCTCTGCGTCTCACGGCGACGGATGAAGTGCCAGTCGAAGGAGCTGTTCAAAAGATTCACCCCACGGCGATGAGAATCCGGAGAACTCCACTTGAGACTGGAGCCTGGCGTGAGGATTTTGAGAACCGCGGAGTGCAACAGCTGACCAGACGCTCGAGAAGCATTGATCATTGAGCGTGTTACGAGGGAGGTCTTCCATCCGACATCCGATATGTTAGGTCCCCGCGCGATCTTCAGCCTGAGATGAGTCCAAATTCAGATTCAGACGCCTAGGCATAAAAAGCGGAGATTGATTTCCAGGTTGAGCTGTCAACGATCCAAGGATGCCCGCCTCCGCCTCCGCCTCCGCCTCCGCCTCCGCCTCCGCCTCCGCCTCCGCCTCGCCCCCGCACCAGCACCAGCACCGCAGAACTGTGAGCGCAAGACGCCGCCCAAGAGCCTTTATTGCATGTGTGAACTGCAGGAAGCGGAGAGTCAAGGTGAGCGTGATGTGTGGGCGGAATTCGAAGCTGCTCGGGCCTTAGGCTGACACGGAAGGCCAGTGCAACACCCAAGACGATTGCGACATACCTTGTGAGCGCTGCACGCAGAGAGGACTGTCGTGCACGTATATCCCCGTCGCGGCCACCGCAGATCTGCCGTACCAGGGCCGACCTTCCACTGCGACGTTCACGACGTCGAAGAGAGGAAATACCGCCACGCCCCGGGCCGTTTCCCATGTCGACGTGGAGCTTGCCAAGGGGAGCTACACACCCTCGGACTCGGAATCCCTTTCTCCCGAGCCCGAGATCCAGCCTCGCACGCTTCCCGATTTCGAGACGTTCCTGCGCGAGTCACGCCCCGTCTTCGAGGCTTCCGAGTCGGACCATGGCCAGTTTCAAGTTGAGGAAGGGAAGCCGCAGCATTTTTGGAGCGGCGTAGACGGAGGAGGTTCGGGGGGAATCAAGTTGGAGCCATATCCGGAAAGCCTCGCCGCAAGCTGGCGGCGTTTACCCGGAAGCGGCGCACTGCCAGGCGCAGAGTGGGTTTTCAGTTTGTAAAGTTGGCCACTTGGCAAGAGAACTTTGAAGACAATGTGTTGTTGTATTAGTTTTTCGTAGGTCTTGGACTCTTGTAACATCGAGCACAACTTGAAGTCGAGAAACTGGCGGTAAATTCCGAATGATGGACGGAAGAGAGTGGGAGTGTGACTGTGACGATCACTTGCCGTTGCCATCAACGGCTTCATACTGCTTGTCTCCGCCCTCCATCCAAGATTCGGGGTCCGCTGTCAATCCTGTCCGCCGGTGTATGAAAGCGATTGCTGTGTATCTACAAGTGAAAGATTCCTCCCGGTGCAGTGGCTTATGCCACTGGCACCCAGCGGCGGCTGCGGGCGCTTCACTCGACGAAAACTTGCTCCCTGGAAGAAGCACCTCGATTGGCAGGCAAATGGTCAGTGAATGGTCGCATCTAGATCATGATGCGACTGCGCGATAAATTAACACATCAAGTGCAGGACTCTGGATCCAATCTACAATAACCAAGATAATATAAACTCTAGACGTCGCAAGCGCAACGATGTATAGGTACTGGCTGCTCATTGTGACCAAAGGCTGGTCAATCTATCCTTCACTGCGCCTGCGCACCACAGCGACACGGCGGTGCCGAGCAAACACACCCACTAATGCGCGGAACACAGCATCGGTGAGTTCGGCGCTTACTTCTAATTAAACATGACACTCACTATGGCTGCGTAGGTTGTTGTTGCTGTTGTTCGGGGTAGTATCCGTAACCTCGGTACCCCGCTGCATACTCATTCGCGCCATGCATCGAGGCGCCGCTGGGATAATAACCAGTCAGTGACACTCCGAGTCAGAAATGCTAAATTCCAACTGACTATGTCTGTCCAGAGGATGGAGCGGGATAGGCTGGGTAACCTGATCCGTAACCCGTCGGATATACTGCGTTCGCAGTCGATGAAGATGCGGCTCCTGGTCCCTGCTGGGAGTAATATCCCTGCGCATAGCCAGCGTGACTTGTGGGGTGTGGCGTCTTTGAGCGGGAAGGAATCGAATTTGGAGCTGGCTGATTTGGTATCCCATAGCCCGCTGCGGCGTCATACCCTGGATACGGATGAACAAGATGGATGGGCGACGTAGGCCCTGGTGTCGCTGGCCGTCGTCGAGAGCTCGAGGGCACCGGTGGGTGCATCGCCTCCTCCACAGCGGTGTCCATATACTCGCAAATCAGCCCCTTCCGGACACATCTTGCGCAAGTGTTGTCCCTTGGGTTGGAGGTCGCTTCGCACTGATTTTGCGAGTCGCGTGAGTAGAGCGAGAAGAGCAATGGGCATTCGCACCTTGATGTGTCGCTTCCTGCATGCCACACACGCCATATGTGCGCGGGGAGCTTTTCCATGGGCCTGGGACATCGTCGAAAGTGTGGAAGTGGTGGAAGCGGTTGCAGGCTCAGCGTCGTTCAGCAGAAAGCCCAAGTTCATTTTATGTGCAAGTCGCTCGGGATCCTCGCGAGCGTCTACGGTTGTACTGTATGGTCTTCTGCGATCCTGGCTCCGTTCTCCCTGGTTGAATAGAGCCATTTGCCTCGTTTTGTTCGGGCTCGGTTGCCCCCGTCAATGAGTGCCGGTGATTTGCCAACCCTGGAACGGTCCGTGGATCACTTGCAATGCTGATCTGAATCGATGTTGAGTTGACGTTTCTCGTTCAGTTCCGGGTTGCGCTGAGGCAAGGACGCAGGAGAGTACGAGGATCAAACCCGAAGGTCACCGCCAGCGAGCGTGTTCTTGGTGGCTTTATTCAACCAAACGAAGCCGCCAAGCGCGCAGTTACAGTGGGTGAGTCAACATCCATCGTTTCAGACGACTCAGCGAGACACTGACGCAGTTATAGTCCTCTACTATCAAAGGCCTGGAAGAAAGCCATGGCCATTGTACCCTACTGGTTTTTCTGCTGAAGATGGTCGACGGACGCCGAGAACGAAGGATTCCGACCGATCAGCGGACAAACACCCCATCGTCGGACTCGTAAGAGCCAAGGACAGGTTTCGTCGGCGTCCAAATCAACGACTGGCCCAATAGTCTTCATTTGATGCAGATGTGTTTCACCTTGCTAGGCACCGCAAACGACGTGGCATGATATGAAGCAATTGAGCTTGAAAGTGCTCGGTGTCACTTCCCTCTCCTTGTACAGAGTTAACGACAACAGTTTCGGGCTTGGTTCCTTGTTCTTGTGTTCTTGTTTTGGTTTTGGTCTGGGGAGTCGCTTGACGATGAGACTCCAAGTCGAGTTTGCGGGAACACCGGAGTTGATGTGATGCTGGAGCAACAGAGAAGGCCTGGTCCAATCTCGAGCAGCTAGGCCAGCTACGAGCCAACAAATATACCGCGACGGAGTTAACGGGTCATCGCGGTGACATCCGTGTCGATAATTGATGTTTCGGTCTATGAGCAAGAGCACATTGAATTGAGGTGAGTTGAATGCAACGGCGCTGGCGGGATATGACCGAGACAATTGATCAAGTACAGTATAGCCTCCAGGGACGGACGGACTCAAAAGTTGTAGAAGCGTTCCGCTTAATTGAAATTATAAGGTTTGCGACTCGCCACTCCGACGAACGGTCCTGCTCCGTTGATCGGAAGCTATTTTGTGCCGGTACCGTCGCGGGCTATTTCAAGGTGCAGTCGCGATGAACTTTCTTAGGGAATAAGGTATAGGTACTGAATCTGTTGCTCAAGTCGCGCCTCCCGTACAGCCCGAACTCAAGCCGCAGGCCGCTGCGTTCGTCGTCATTGTTCGGAAGCCACGAAGCCCGACACTGGTTTTTATTTTTATAGTTGGAGGGAAGGGCTCATAAGGCAATAAATCATGGATCGACGTCAGGGCCCGGGGTTGGTGGCTGAAGTAATTCTTTGCCATAGGTGGTCAATCCAGTACAGATCCGACGGATCATCCACCGGCGAAAGTCGGGACTGGAGTCAACGTGGCGCGCGCAGTCGCGGTATAGTTAGACATTGCGTCGCGAAGACGTGGAGTTTGCAAGAAAGACGTGGCACAGACGGTGACCCGGGAGACCACGACACCTGACGGAACAAGTGCAGCTGCCGCTGAGCCAGGGGTATTCCTGCTGAATCCAGCGAGGGTCCTTGGCCGCAGATATATCTGTACGCGTTTCGGTGTCATCAACCTCAGTTTGGTCGTCGCTCGACTCGCTCCGCAGTAGTAACGAACGGAAAACTGTACATTTGCGCGTGTTATCAGGTGTAGAACATGATACTGTTTCTCTTCAACGCATATTGAACGTCCAGCTGCGTAACCGTCGTCCTACGACGTCTCAGTATCGAGGAAGAGAGAAAGCAGGAATAGATGGATACCGATATCCATGCCCAGCATAAAGAGCCGCGTCTTCAATAACCTTCTTCAAGAACACTTTGAGCATCGCTCGGGAGTCGTCGTACATCATATGAGAAGCGCGCTTGACGCCTGCGCGGCGAGCTAGACGGCGGAGGGGACGGTCGGGAGATGCCTTCGAATGATTAATTGGGCATTCGAGATGCTTACGAGGAGCCAAACTCACCGAGAACCGCATCTCTGAGGATCATTGCCCGGCGTCTCGCCGCAGGCGAGAGAAAGAGGCGGCGTCCGCAGTTAGTTTTGCCGCCGGTAGGGCGTCGAGCCTGAGTCATAATTAAATGGACAAATGGGTTGGAAACTTGACGGCGGAGGAGCGGCAACGGCGCCCACCGTCTGTTTTGTGCGGGCCATATGGTTTGTGTGTGACTCGAGAACAGCGCTGGCGGAAGGCAGCCGGTGATTTTGATCCTTGGATGTGAGTATTTATATGCGAAGCAGAGATGCGGTGCACGCGCGTGTGTACTTGTTGCGCCGTGTGAGACGAAGCTGCGCCAGTGTCAAGTCCCAGTTGTCCGTCGCAGGATTTTATGAGTATATGAACCAGAAGAGAAGGCATGGGAGACTCTGATGAGCTAGTGCCTCTCTGCATCGAGGTCAACAAGCTCGAAGAGTATGCAGAGCTGCCAGGGCCCAGGGCTGAGCGCTGAGTCCTCGTCCCGGCCCGCGGGCCCGAGCCAAGATTGTCGACGCAAGAGTCAAGAGTCGACCTCGGCCGCTTGAGGGAGGGTTCCACTGCCATAGGCTGAGAATATGACGGAACACGACGACCGGCGAAGAACGACCGTGTTCGCAGAGCAAGCGGCTTACTAAGTAGGGGACATCATGATCAGTGACGCTGTCACGTGAGTGTGATAGACCTTCTCTCGCGCCACCACCGGCCACCACCGCCTCGAAATTGGCTGAATGCACAAGACCCGTCGTCGACTGTTCGGAAGAAAGAGAGAGATTATCACAAGATCAGAGGTGGGCAGAGCTACCGTGACGTCTCCTCCAGCAAGAGGAATACTACTAGTAATCACTTCCTTGGTGCGCGGCGACGGAGATGGTTTCCGCGAGAGTGGGTTTTCCTTCCTCTCTTGTGCTGTTAATAGTCAGACTCTGATGCTTTCACCAGCGTTTCTTCTCGAAGCCAGCACTGGATTTGAATTCATTTGCCAGTCAATCCCAACGAAGACATCGCAGACGCGCGTCGCAGCCAACTTACCGCACATTCAAGAATTCGGGCCGCTCTGCCCTGTGGCGCGCTTCTTAGCTACGCACGCTGGCATGCAAGAATGCTTTAATTGGTAAGACGGTAGCTCACTGGATTCCGACGAACAGCCTGGTACAAGCAAATGATGATGAGATCCCTCGACGGTTCTTCGTGCGTTCCATGACTCCGGACTAGAACTCACTAGAGTCTGGCGGGATGCCGGTGTAAGTTGTTCAAACTTTGTTTGCATTGAAACCGCACCGAAGGGCCGCCATGCCACCGGGTTCGCGCCCTCCGATTCGCCGCGCGCGCCAGCCCATCGTCTAATGCGTTCCTCACTCCGCCTAGTATGCCGATACCCCAGAGAAAATCCACCCATTCGATTGGTCTGGAATAAATGTGGCTCTCGAAATAAACTTGAGGTGATCTGCAGAAGGCTGAGATACTGTTCAGCCAGCGATCCATCCGCTTGTCACTTCAAGGTGATAGGCGGCATTAGACTTGACTGAAACAGATACCTCCTGCCTCCGTTGCTCCACAGTGGAGTACCACTAACGTCAAGTTTATGCGATGCGAGTTCGCGGCGGTCGAGCTGGTACTGCAGCGCAGAGACGATTCAGAGTCAGTCAAGAGCAACGCCTAACGGAACTTGGCAACAGCCGGAAGATCATCCTGTAAGAGGCAACCTTGGATCCACGCACTAACCACGCGTGGCGGTGGATCAAATGGAAGCACAGAAACGTAAACATGCTCCACAGCGCGAAACCCTCATATAACATAAACTCGGCGGTCTGTCCTCTTCATTGCCTCCCTTCAACCTCCCTTCAATCCCACTCTTTTACCCTTGCCTCTCACACCGACACCGACGATGCAGCTCTCCCTCTCCCTCTCCACCATTGTCGCCTCTTTCCTCCTTGCGGCCACTGGCGCGCATGCCTCCCCGGCCCCTGCGGGCCATGCACCGCTCACCGTCTGGGCGCCGACGATCACCTACCCCACCGAGGGTGTCGTCCTGACTGCGAACACACCCGTCAACATTACCTGGTGCGTTGCCTCCCTTGCGTCGGCTTTCTTTCTTCTAAGCTCTTACTGCAGGGACACGAGCAACGCCCCCAAGACCATTTCCAATAGCGCGATGGTCCTGCTCGGCCGTAGCGGAACGGACTATCCTTGTGCGTATAATTTATATGCACGCCACGGTCCACTCAACTTGGGCCAGTCATCCTCGCGAAGGACTTCGACCTGCGTTCCGGGTCCGTCGAGGTGACAGTCCCGTACGTTTTCTCGCGCGATGGTTATACCTTCATCCGTGAGTGCCTTTTTCGTCCTCCTCGTTGCCGATGAACTTGAACTGCGCATGTAGTCTTCGGCGATTCGGGGAATGCCAGCCCGACGTTCACGATCGAGAGCGATACCTCGGGCTGAACTTGAAGACGCTCATTCGCTAACGGAACGGACTTGACTCGTAGTAGCATCAACAATGGACTTTTTGAACACGAAAATGTTAATCTGAACGAAAATCACAGTCGTATACTAATCAACCGCTTGTTCAGAGCCTCGCATGCCACCAGACCGTCCTATTCGTGGCAGACACAACAAGCCCCTCGCCCCGCGACACTGTAACGTTCCGCGCCTTGCACCGGGGTAACTGTGCTTTCGAGTCCGGGTAGACCGAGCGCACGATGATTTCTTCCCGGAGACAGGATGTTGGATTTCCCGAGTCATTCGAACTGTCTGAATCACTAGTGTGTAAGAACAACACGGTCAGCTACGCAGCAGCGCTGCAGCAGTCAATCGGAAGCAAAAAGAAAAGAAGAAGAAAAGGTTCCCATTCATGTCCACCGTCCGCCTTCGAACGGACACTGCGACATTCTAAGCGCTGAGCCCTTTCGAGGCACAAGCCACTGGAATCGTGAGATATGCAGAGGACTCCCGGGAATAGATCTAAAACGTGCAAAGAATCATTGGCTGAAGCTCTGAACAAAATCGAGTGTTTGGAGGGAATTCAATTATTAACGACTTCGAAGGGTCAACATGCAAGAGCCCTTTTCATAATCGTCTAGGACGGATCGAAAGACTCAATCGAAAGGAAAGAAGAAAAAACTGATGGATTCCAATACAAATCCCGGTGCGATTGAACAAAGCACCGCAGCAAGATGAACACAGAAACTGTAATAATCTTGCGGGCCTAGATCCTCGATTGCGCAATTCATGTCCTCTGCCCTCTACCGTCGTCGTCAGCGGGGGTCGAGTTACGATGAATGGGAACTCACGCATCATCTGTCCAAGCTTGAATGGAGCGTCGTAAATGTTCATTTCGTCACGGCAGATGCGGAATCAGCGGGAGTGGTGATATCGGTGGTCGTAGTCCTTTCGCGTCCCGATCTGTACGCGCTTTGCGAGGTGGTGGCCACAGATGACTCGGCATCCTGACGATTGCTCCACCTTGGTGGCTCTGCGTGCATCCGGTGTTGTTGAACGTCCGCCATTTGACGTTTCCATGCTACTTTGCCATACCTCGCCGCGGCGCCGGATTCCAACTTCCGAAACTGCTGATCCATTGACGGCCAAAGCGGGCCGATCCATTGCTGAGCCTCGGCTTCGTCTGGCAAGACAACATCATAGACCGGCAGCTCGCGGATGTGGCCAGCATCGGCCTGTTTTCTGAGGTGTAGTTTCCGGAGAAGCCGTTGGAGTCTTGTATGCTTGGTCTGAGCCGCAGAGGGTAGTCTGGCCACTCCGACGTAGTTGAGAGTGTTTTGTGTTTCACCCAACGGCGAAACTAGCCCTGTATTACCAACACGGTTAGTGTTGAATGAGCATTATCATGGTCAATACGTACGTGTAACCTTGTTCGAGTTGGAAGTCAGGTCAAGACCAATCGTCTTGTCGATCTCCAGTGCATTATCCGTGAACACGTTGGGGATTATACGTCTGCAAAAGTTGCCAGTTTATTGCCAAGGGGACTCGGAGAGAGAGAAACTCACGGACGTTACCAGCATGATACCCTGTAAGCTTGGGATGTTCGCGAGGGGGCCCACTGTTCTTCTTCTTCCGCTAAACCGTTGACCTTTCGTCCCGGATCAGTGGACCAGATCATGACCTGGTTACGAAGCACGCTCCCGATATCGTTGGGAATACTGCTGGATTTATACGGTGCCTGACGGGTGTGAGCAAGGATAAATCCGGATCAATTAGAGACGGACGGAGGAGCGCTTAGATCCATCTCAAGGTTGAAATTGGAGACGGCGTCATGAGCTTTCCGAATTCATCTCTTGGCCGGCCGCCAAGTGAGGTCCCAGGACTGATAATCTTTGGTCGGCGGCGGTGTTGCATGCTTATCCCACTCGGCACCGGGGACTCTTCTCAACATGAACTTTGGCTTTCGGCTAGGGAATATGAGTTTTTTCATGGGAATTTTGCTTGTGGTCAATGCAACTCACCCGTTGGTCTGTTCGCTCTTCAACATATTACTTCCGCGCGTGTGCCTCAAGTTTCAGTGTCCCGGTTAGCTTTGCCCCGATATTCAGTTGTACCAACCGCCTGTTGTGGCTCTGACTCTGTTCGTTCTCGCCCGTTCGCTTGGATGTGAACTGGGGGGGTTTTGGAGTTCGGGAGGGATGAACCTGTGTAGTTGATGTGGTGAGTTCGCGTTGTATTAAGATCAAACAGGGTAGACACACATTGTGCACTCCCGAATGGAGTTGGGCCGATGACAAACAAACCCCATGTTGCTATATGATTGGTCCAAAGAATAGGTGTGTGATCTAGGTGCACTTTGATTTCGGCGCAGGCGACACAGTCACGAGATACGTCTGATGGTCAACACCGTTGGAACTATACACGTTCAGTATTCCATGCAGTGGGGTAGCAAGACTGAACCGACTTTGAACTTGGCATACAAGCGGATAGGTTTTACCGGTAGGTTATTGTCCTTGAGCGCAACTTCAATCATTGCAATGTGTTGTTTTGGCTCCCAAGTTCCGGCCTCGAGGCCTGTTGGCCCATGCGTAATATCGAGACTGGGAGGGGCGCGCGGCCATCTCCGTTTCAAAAGATATCATCGCCATCCTTCCCTTCCCCTTTACCCATTCAGCTGTCCTTTTGGAACAGCTCGCGCGCAGCCGAATGAGACGAATCCGAGCCTCCCCCGCAGTCTCTCCATCTGCGTTAAGTTGTTATCTGGCCGGATATCAGCGGCCAGCGGGTACTCCTCGTAAGGTCGCATGATGATGGGGAAGCCGGAAGCGTTAACGAGCTCGTGGACAAGTTCTCGCAAGCCCGAGCTGGACAGGCGAGCGAACACAACAAACCCCTCTTCGTCCGGAGTGAGCTGGTACGCAAATGGTCCGAACGCCTCGTGCACATGCAGCTGGGTAAGCAGCTCGTATTCTGCATGGGTATCTAACCATTCGCTGGCACGAGTGGGGACGTGGACGGAATAGAGAGTACCTCCGCTCGGGAGATGTTTATCCCAGGCGGAAATGTCTTCGATGAGCACAGGCATGGGGGAAGTTGTATCCGCGTTCCTGTAAGGTTATTTTGTGTAGGCGGAAGGAGGATGGGTTGCGAACTCACACAGTAGACGTTGATCGCAACACAGAGAGAAGAGCGTCGTTGGTTTCTTCATCTTCAATTGAGGTATACTGACTGGTTGCTTCGCCACTGTCGATGGTGGATAAAGCTGCTTCCGAAGCCTAAGAGTGAAGGACTCAGTAACCGGTATTACTAAGGTGAAGTGCGAACAAACCCCATCTGGCAGAGGAAGATTTGATTCGCCAGTGCTCCGTCCCTGGGACTATGACAAGCCAGTGAGCGATTGAGGACGAAGGGCATTCAAAAGCGGCCCACCTCGGACGTGTTTTGCGGCTGTGGATAATGTCTCCCTGGAGCATCAAAGTGCACCCTAGGCGTCGCAGATGTTAGTACCCGGATGTCTTCCGAGTCTCTACGAGAAAGGCATCCACCCATGGTGGTAAGACGACAAGAGCGTGAGGCGACACGCGCAAACGTGCGTCCCTACATTGATTGCGATGACGAGAGTGTCACCCGTGGGCTGTGCCAGTGGAACATTCTGCACTTCAGGAAGTTTCACGCCGAGTTTCACGCCGAGTTTTAATCGCTGTCCCAATGTTACCACATTGGCGCCTGAGTTGGGAGCTGGCTGCAGCAGCCAAGGTCCCTGTGTCCGTGGTGAACCGCAAGACGAGGCCTTGCTCGCCGCATGCCAGTTGGCGGCGTTCGGGCGGTGTACCCTTGTGGGAGTCGGAGAATCGGGAGATGGAGTCTGAGATGGTAGTTATTTGATGGACGGATGGAACATAGGTCGAAGGCCTGGTGCGTTATCGAACACCACTTTGAACGGTTCAATGCACCGATGAGTACTTTAGGAATGCGTCGTTCCGCACTGGACTTGAAGGACATGATGTTCGGAGTGTGCTGGCGTATCACGAGAAGCGGCGACCTCGCGGTACAAATGCCGGTGCGCAGACGCTGTGACGCAGGCGGTTGGTTTTTATCAACGCCAGAGTGTCGCTTCTCGTGGTGTATATTCGGTGATGTACTGGATCGATTATCCACGATAAAAACGTTGTGTTGAACTGTTGAACTTGAATTAGTCGTGACTTGTTTATAAATTACCTCGAAGACAAGCGTGAAGAACAGAGCGGCTGACTGGGATATTAGCACGTAGATTCAGGCAGTGTAAAAAAGAAGAAAGTGACAACGGAGAATGTTCCCAAGTCCGCTTCGAACGGACACGCCCACGAGAACCTCCAGAGATGTTTACTCGACAGAGATCATGGCGGGCAGTGAACTAGCCAGTGGGATTTGCAGGGGATTTGCGGAGGACTGCGCGGACGGGACGTAGCTTGGGTGAGCTTGAACTCATGATGACGATGGACGCGTAAATGCGGAAGGAAGCCTGAGACGCCGATAGCTGGGGAATCGATCTGAGGCGGCCGTACGTTCAACAAGAGCGAAAAAGTAATAGGTCCGGATATAGACCAAGGATATCTAGTAGATTAGTTCCAGAAACTCTGCTCGAATAACGGTGA
>JARIHP010000094.1:0-164336 GCA_029282125.1 Mycena amicta
GCAGTGCCAGGGAAGATGAATTACGAGTTAGCCCGGAATACTTAAGCGGAATTTTGAGGACCTGCGATCAAGGCCAACGCGGCGGCGCCGATTATCTCGAGACGATGGACGTATTGGCCCGGAGTTTATACATTGAAGAGAGGAGCTATCTTGAAGAGGGCACACTCTTGAGACGCATCCTCGAGAAATTGACTCGGAACGTTCATACCCTCCACAAGTAGGCATGAGCGTGGTTTGACGCTATCATGCTCAGTAATAAGAAGAGGTCCACAGCAGAAATGCTTCCGCCTGATTTGAAGATATAGATAAGAATACACACCCGAATATTCTCCTACTACTCCGCTTTGTCGACCAACTGCTCGACAATCTCGACCGCCCTTCGAAACTTGTCCTTGTCCTCATCACTAGCTTGCACCTCACTCGTTCCACGCCCACACCCCGCCGGTCCACCATTGCACCATTCTAGATCTTCGCTACCCCACACTATGCTTGTATTAAGCCCGTATATGTCCTCCGACCCGGGTGGCGACTCCGTTGGGAGGGACTTGAGGATGGCATGGAGCTCTTCAACGAGAGCAGTGTCGGGAGTCACGGACTTGGGCACCGCATCTCCTAGCACTCGAGTTCCCGGGGTGCGCTCGGATGTCGTTATCGCGAGAGTCGGGGCTCCATCAGCTTGCGTCATTGTAAAGATTGCCATCGGCGCAGGGGGAGCAAAGCCGCCTGTGATACCTAAAAGATCGCGTTGGTCTTGTAGGATAGAGTTGGTCGCAAAAGGGCTGACCGCGTTGGAGGCGGACGTAGTATTCTGCGGGCGCCATGATGGAGGAAAGAGAGATGCGTTGATCGCAGATCAACTGCGCTCGAGCTCAATTTCTGGTTTCTTTTTTGGCTGAGGTGTACATGTTGCATGCTATGGATCCGGAACTGCGCTGTACGATCCGTTAGCCAGCACGCGTTAGCCAGCACGCGAATGCACCCCATACGACAATCGCGGCGCTGGCTACTCGCTGAAACTACCGACATGAAGACAACTGTTTAATTTACCTTCAGACTGAGCTGCAATGAGCACTCTCGTATACTAGATAGCTGTCGCCTTCTGACTCTGGGTCCTTGGCGCCCATCGATTGCGCGCTTGGCTGGATTGCCGAACGGACAAGACCGCCGTGCGCGGGTCACAATTGAGTTGGCGGTGAACGACCCAAGGGCGCGGAAATCCGTTGGGTTGGGTGACTCGGGCTACACGGCGACGCTGGTCGAGATCTTGGAGGTGGCTTGAGGCCTAGGCCTGAGGCCTGAGGGATTGAAGCTTGAAGCTCGGGATGCGACCAAGGGCAGAAGAGAAGGTCCGAGTCACTAATCTTCGCGGCGGATCAGAGGCCATCACCGTCTATTTCGTTCTACGACTTCCTGCAGTCTCGAATCATTGCAGGAGCGATGCTATAGAATGAACTACGAAACCAAAAAGAGAATGGCGACAGCAGGACAAAACGCGGTCTTTGAGGGGATGAATGGATCCAGCATGTTGATTTCCGCTCCGAGTCTGTGGGTTGCTCAGGCCCATTCCTCTGGGTACCATATAGGCCCGAGCGTAATGGCCACGTCAACTCCAAATGCCCGCCACCTACACCATCTGAGGAAAAGCCTTCGCCACGGTTCTTTCACCATGTCAGCAAACCCAGTGGGGTCAGTGCGCTGTAACATTGTTGCGTCCACCATGTTGACGTTGTCTAGGTCGGAATCGTTTGCGCGGTTGCCTATTTCGACCCAGGCAATTGGGCAGTGGACTTGCAAGCAGGTAGATATCCCTTGCTGAACAATTCAGCGTGATTTTGTTAGGATCTGATTATGGTTTTCGACTGTTGTTTGGTCGTCCTGTTAGCGGGGCTGTTTGCGGCTTTCCTCCAAGTACAGGCCACAAGGCTGGGCTGCGTAACGGGTCTAGGTGGGGCTTGTACGGCGATAACACTGGAGAATAACAATCGCTCCAGATCTCGCCTCTCATTGCCGGCTCTTGCTTTACGACCGACCAAAACACAAGCTTATCTATCGGCGCATCGTATTGTACCCGCTATATTTTCTCTGCGAGGTGGCTATAATCGCAACGGATCTCGCAGAATTGCTAGGGTGATATTCGGAGGTTTAAGGAAATTCGATTCTAACCGCCGTCTCAGGTCTGCCATTGCTCTCGTTTTGCTGTTTCCGAAACTTGAGCTGTGGCATGCCGTTCTACTCACCGCATTCGACGTGATACTACTATTGGCTTTGCGCGATCCCCTACGCTCGACACCGGTCCGAATGTTCGAACTTCTGATTGCAGTCCTGGTAAAATCGCTCTCTCACTACTGCTGAAGCTCAAACCATACTAGGTGCTTGCGGTGCTCATTTGCATGGTCGTCGTAATCTCCAAGGTCCATGTGCGATGGGCCGACGCTTTTGAAGGCTTCGTTCCGTCGAAGACTATTTTTGGGTCAGGCGCCCTATATATATGTGCGTAGCTCTGAATATCCTTCTCCATATATAAACTCATCTGCTTTAGCTGTCGGAATATTGGGCGCGACTGTAATGCCACACAGTCTCTTGCTGGGCTCCACTCTTGCGACGCAAAATCGAGTGTCGTCGGATAACTCGCTTGACCCATCATATCCCCAAAGAGCCACTTTCAAAGACAAAACTACTGAACAAGGCCATACACTTCTTGTCCGCCTCGTTACGAAGCCCACCTCCCAGCCCACACACCACTCGGGTAAAACGGCACAGTGACCGCGAAAACAACAGCCTCGCCTTCATTCAAGCCCACCTCAACCATGCGCGATTCGATGTCGTGGGCAGCCTGCTAGGTTTCGCGATTCTGATTAACTCGATGTGCGTATTTCGTTTACCCACACTCCTCCCACCTTAAGCGCCCCAGGATTTTGATTATTTCTGCGATGGTCTTTTACTATGGCCACGACACCGCGTCCAGCGACGACCGATCCGCCAGCCTTTTCGATGTATACGATGTTATACACCACGTTGTCGGTCAAGCCGCTGCGACATTGTTTGCTGTGGCCCTTCTAGCTGCTGGCCAGGTATGTATTCCCAGTTCAGAGATCGACTTCGGCCATCTCATAAGGCCACAGAGCTCATCTCTAATTGCGACCGTCGCAGGGCAAGCGGTCGCTGAAGGCTTCTTGAATTGGCGTGTTTCGGTAGATCAACATCCTTCTTGTGATCTCTTTGCGCTGACCCCACCTTTCAGCCCATCATTCGTCGCCTGCTTACACGGTAGATCGACGTCCTTCGGCTATCCCTTTGAGCTGACCCCCCACCTTCCAGTCTCATCGCCGTAATCCCGTCCATGGCAGTTGCGATCGCTTTGGGGCGACGGGGAATCGACACCCTTCTCGTCGTGTCCCAAGTGGTCCTAGCCATCACGCTCCCATTCATCATCCTGCCCTTGCTCTTCTTCACCTCGTCGAAAACCGTGATGCGCGTGAAGAACCCAAGTCCAAGTCCGCCAACTGCGACTGCCACTGTTTCAGACGCGGAAGGGGATGCGGATGATGGGGTAGACTACAGCAGCGGGAAGATCACGACGCTTGTGGGCTGTGGAATATGGTTGATTATATTCGCAGCGAATGTGTTTGTTATCGTGAGCATGTGTATTGATGCGCGACGTTGACCATAACTACTTACGGCGCCAGCCAATATCTGAAAGATGTCGGTTTTTCTGAAGGACAGCACCGTCACGCGGGTATCATTTTATTTCCCGAGCGGAGGCTTGAGCTCTGAAAATGTGAAGCGCGTAGTCTAGCTACACCTTCGCGCTGTTGCTCAATGTCACGGCACTCTCTTCTCCCCGCACCTCTAGTTGCATCTCCCGTGGAGAAAAGCGCAAGCTACTTCGAGGACCCGTTGCACGTTCTCGACCAGTCGTGGCTGTGTGACCGACATCGTCTGTGCTCACTCCGAGCCCGACTCGGACCAAGATGAGTGTCGGTGCAATGGCCTGCGGACTAAGAAAAGAAGAAATATCTAGAAAAAGGTTCACACACCACGATATGGTACACCGGCGCAATGGATATCAAGACGGCGACCGTCGAGGTTTCAGGCGCCACGAACATCCCGATTACGACGATGATGGATGCAGGGTATATGAGCCCGCTCTCAAGGCTACAAGGTCGAGTGAGTCTTATTCTTTCGCGTTATCACTACTCACAGGATTGCCGTCAAGTTGGAGTACCTCCGGCGCGATCCTCGGCTAAGCACGCAGGATGCCCGACGAGAAATCCACCAAATACGACCCGCTGGAAGAAACTTTTGAATTCCTGGCGCGTTTTCATCAGGAAACCGTACGCACCAGCCAACGAAGAGGCAACTACATTCGTGAAAAACGTCGTTCCGATGCACACTGAAATGGCTATCCTTTCGGATGGACCAACAAGAGGGAGAGCACCGATGATGACGCCGACTAAGGTGGAGGTGAGTATTGCTTCGAGTCCGCAGCTCAGCCGTACCTATGTTGAGCAAGTATGCGAGTATCGGAAAGGCTACGGCTCGCCAACTGTATCCCCAAATGATGTAGCATCGATGGATCTATGAATCTCTCATGAAATTGTTCAGCTGCCGAGAAACCCACGCACCAGGATGGCATCTGCAAGCGCACTAAAAATCGATCTCAGCGGAACGGACCAGATAAGACGAAGGACACACTTGGCAAGAGCGTAGCGGGCCCTAATTAGGCGGACCAAGGAATGAACGATCATAGGATCGTCTGCTCCGTACAGATGGGGCGGCGTTTTCCTCAAGGACAAAACCTCGTATATGCCAGTCGTTGCAGTGTCTGTAATGAATGCCCAGGCGTATGCGGCGACGATGTGGATCGTGGAGAGGAGGAAGAGCGTGGAGAGGCAGACAAGATAAAGCTTGTAGTTGACGCGGCGGCGGGAGAGGAGTACTTGAGTCGATTGGACAAAGAGAGCGGAGTATATTCCTGTGATATGTAGCGTCTTGGCCAGTTGAATCATAAAGGATTGTGCGCACCATAGGTGAACGTGTCGATCTGTTTACATCTCAACAAGCCGTATTCGAATAAATGAACGGAACGAACCACGAGCGGGAAATACTGTAGGAAGTGACTTGACGAGGGCTCGTAATAAGAATTGATTTCAGCAAGAAGCAGCGCAGACGGGAGACACTCACCATAGTTTGGTAAGAAAGGTAGTTTCGTTAGGAACGTCAGCGACTGGATGACATTTAACTCGAAAGACACGATTAAGCGTTTTGCTGAGGGTCAAACATTGACAGATACCCATCGACCCCGAGTCTCCGTTCCCGAATCTTATTGCGCGGATGCAGCATTCGATTGGTTTCGAGATGACAGGGCGCATTGTCGCGGGGTTCCATGCCAGTGCATGCAACAATCTAAGCTCGGAGTTGATCGATATGCGGGGAACTTGAAGGGAAACGAAAATAGAGAGAGAGCTTCGAGATCTGCAGTGTCGAGAGATGTCAGATTGAACGGTCCCGCTCAAAGGTCCGGCAACGTACACAACCTTCAAGTTGGGCGTATGGAAGTCACAAGCCGAGGGAATGAATGAATTCCAACTCGGGTCCAGATACAGGGCAATCGTTTGTTTATAGCTCTGGATGCTATGCATGCAACGTTCCTGGAAAATTCAAAGAGCGGGCGTGTCGACGAACGGCCTGGACACATTGGCCAAGGCCGGAGGAACGGCGCATCCGCGTCGGCCGCAAGTGTCCGGATGGCTGCCACATCTTCTGCGGTTAGGGCGACCACAAGATGTTCAAGACGTCGGCAAGTTTTCGCCGTTGTACCTGAAATGTAACAATGAATGGCGAATGAGTCCATTGGCGTACCGGCTGGGTGTGGAGGGCGAGAAATCCAATAGCAGAACGTCGGCATGGAGAGCTCAAGCTGGTGAAAGCCAGGGCTTATATCATGACGATGAGGCTCGCTGAAAAGTGAAAATTTCTCATTTTGATGGCGCGTGTCTATCAACACGACTAAGTTACAGTTTAGCGTCTACTGAGCCAACGAGCAGCATATTGTCTCGAATACGCTTCTCTAACGAGTCCTGTTTATCCAAAGTGGTAATCTCCTGCAGCGTTTCCCTCAGCCCACCCTCCTCAACCCATCGCTCGAAGACCGCAGTATCCGCAATGAAGCTTGGTTCGTCATTCCGGCGCGCCCAAACTGCGTGTTCAAGCAAGAACAAGGCGCTTGAGACATGTCCAAACAGCGACAGGATTGTCCGCCCCAATAACGGATTGCGGGTCTTGAGGAAAGTCGCGGGCAGATCAGAGAGCGTCTTCTCCAATAGCGCGATGGATGGAGTCTTTTTGGGGGCCGAGGAGATGACGGTTTGGCCCCACTGCAATTCATGTCAGAGCTGAAGATGTGCGGAGGAGGCGTACTTGACAAAAGCTTTCGACGCCTTCACCACGACTGGCCCGGATGAGATCGTGAGCAAGAACCTCGACGGTCCCCTCCCATATTTTCTCCACAAGAGCATCGCGGATTATTCTGCCGTGCTGTTAGTTCTATCGGAACGCAAAGATAGAATGCTCACCGTCCCATCCCAGTTTCCTCCCATGTACCCCTGTCCGCCGAGCGCAGCCATACATTCCTCCATAGCTGACACAGCTTTCAGTGCAGCAAACGCCTTCACGGTCGGAGTAAGCATGCGGAGTCGCGCTTCCTCCGCCTCTCCAGTCAATCCACACTCTGTGCGCCCCAGGAGACCGATGACACCGAACAGCAGATGTACTAGGGCGCGATACAGCACACTGATCCGCGCGAGCGTCTCCATATGGGCTGGGACCGTGCTCAACAGCTTTCCACCATCGACTTCGCGGACCCCAGCATAAGCGCGGGCTAGTGAGAGACAGCGCATAAGACTTCCCACCGACGATATCGATGAATGGATCCGAGTGATGTTCAGCACCGGCGCAATGGTGCGTATGCCTGCCCCAGAAGCGCCAATGCGCCAGGCGCGAGCTCCGTTGAGCGAGAGCTCCGCTGTCGGAACCGCTTTTGTGCCGACCTTGTCCTTGAGGCGATGAAGGAGGATTTTGTTCGATAGTGGAGTGGGGAAGGTCCCGAGACGAACTGGAACAAGGAAAAGTGACAGACCGGCTGTGCCGTGGCTGGATTCTGAACGCGCAAGAGCAACGGACATGTTTCCTTCTGCAGCGCTCGAAAACCATTTAAACCCGTCAATTAGGTAGGCTAAACGCATCAGCTAGAGGACACATTCAGCCAGAAGGACATACCTGGGCCAAGGTCGCCGGGTTGAGTCTCGGTTGGCCGCGCGATGGTTTCGGTGCGAGAGACATCTGATCCACCGGTAGACTATGTATAAATGAGCAGCTGGAGCTGGAACGACGAAAAATGGCCCACCTCAGTCATCCATTGGCCGGAGATGTATGCATTGTCCGGATCTGAGCTATTCAGATTCAGCGACCAGAAGCAACGGAGTAGCGATGGCAGACCTGATCAGGCGAGGAAGCATTTGGGCTTTCATTTCGGCTGAGCCTGCAAGCTCTAACACTGTAGAAACGTCACAATCTTTCTCATCAGAGACGACGGACAATGATACCTCGCGCAGCACCGTCAGTCATTGCATATGGGCACATAATCTGTCGGCAGTCGAGCCAGCATTTTGTGAAGTTGGGGATAGATATACCACATGGCAGTCAGCGACCATTAGCAAGCTCTTGGCGAACTGCCAGATCCGACTCTTGTCCTGGAACTGACGCTCGTAGGCAATGCTAACGACCCCTTCCTTGCATGCAAATGCCTTGAGAATCTTCCAGCCTTCGGAGACTTGTAGATTATCAACACGATTTCCCCAAGAGTCGTATTGCGTCAATATGGGCTCTTTCACGAGCGGTGCGAGAGGCCGAATGACTGACGGCCGTGTTAGCTGTTTGCGAGGTGTAACGAGGCAATTGTACCGTTCACGAGCTCATCTCCGAGTCGAATGAGGTCGGGCTCGACTGTTTTCAGTGCACTGTACCAACTTATTTGCGTCCAACCGACGAGGAACAGCAGAACACTCACTCGGCTGGTAAAAGGCGCTTGAGCAGACTCGGTAAGGCGGGATCAGAGAGGTATGGGTTCCCAGTAGGTGGTGGTTGCTGAGATGTCAGAATTAAAGTGCGACCGCCGAGCAGAATTTACCTGGTGGAAGATGTCTTCAACGCGCATGACGGGGTAAGACAAGGATCGAGTCGCCGGTCCGACGTCATCCGAATCCGGACCCTGACAAAGTTGACACGAAGAACTCCTGCAATTTTGGCTCCGTTTGCCAGGCCGCCTAACGTTCACTGGCGTTCCTCGCAAGATGATGGTGGTCAAGGAGCCGATGTCATGTGCCAGAGCCCAAAAAGGCAATGTCGCCCTCTCCCTTCACTCTACCTGGCAAAAATGACAACACCTCGCCAAATAACCTCAAATATCTCCATAATAAAGCTCTGCCGATTCCAACCTTGCCAATGGTACGCGGAACTAGCCCGGCCTGCGGCGGCATGGCACACATCAAATTTGTGGTGTGGGGAAAGATTTTCTACCCCGCGTGCCTCAATTTACTTTTGACAGGCTTGTGTTTCTCGCTCTCTTGCCTCTTACCCTCATCTCACCGCGTACAACGGGCGGCAGCGCTCAACTCTCGCCGCCCTGAAGTTCCGAAGCCTGTGCTATCAGACGTCCCGCCAGACTCCGACTACGCCTGCTGAGCCAAGATGTCCCTTGCGAATTTCAGCGTTGACGACACCCTCGGAGCTGCCTTCATTGGATTTAGCGTGAGCCCCTCGACGTAGAAACCTTGGCTTGTTGCTAACCACGGCGCAGTTTTCCTGTGTTGCCTTTGGCGTTAGTTCAAATCAAGGTGCGCATGGCGCCGTCCCTGCTCGTTCACCTACCATCTTTAACACACAACCAGCGGTGACCTACTTTACGCGCTATCCAGAGGACAAGATTGGGTACAAGCTGCTTGTGCGTAGCTTCAGCAGCTACCATCACATATACTGAATGCAAAATCGCAGGTCGCGGCTGTATGGATTCTCAGCGCCATCGACCAAGCATTCATTGGACATGTTGTGTATTTCTACACGATAACGTGCGTCTTCTGGAACCCTCCTTCCAGCTATTGACCTTTGAGTTAGAAACTACGCCAATCCGCTGATCCTACTCGAGCACGTTGCCTGGACCCTTATCGTGCAGCTCACCCTTGGTGTGCGTCGTTCCCTTTATCCTCTTCTCAACCTCATAGTCCTTTAGGCTGTTATTGGGACAATCGTTCGACTGTGAGCCTTTTTTGGTCAGGTATCCGCTTCCCATGACTGATTTTCGATGAAGATGTTTCGCTCTGCGAGTATGGCGCTGTGAGTACCTCCCATTCCCATGAGGTACCGCTGACTTCAATTGCAGTCAGTCAACGGAACATCTTCGTGACTGTCCTCATTGTGCTGCTCATACTAGCTGAGCTGGGTGCGTTTTCATCGTTCCTGCCAGCCTCATTACCGATCGTTGTACAGTGCTTGCAATTAGTACGCCAACGAGCCCTTCAGACACAAACAGACAGCTAACGTACTTCTGTTCAACGTAGTCTTCACTGTCAAATGGTGAGTTTTCATGTCCTGCCGCCCTTCCTTCCCTCTCAATATTGGCCGAATAGCTTCCAGAACCCATTCTTGGCCGTCCTTCCAAAGCTCAAGCTTATGGCTTCCCTCGCTCTCGGTGCAGGGGCCCTGACGGACGTTGTCATCGCTGGAGCGTTATCCTTCTTCTTGAGGCAATATCGGACGGGATCGAGGAGGTCTGTTCTGTCTTGACCGATCTCTGCTTTGTTAGCTTATTGTGTGTTTTCTCAGAGCTGACTCCCTCGTTACAACGCTCACTGTCTATGCCATCAATACCGGCGCGTTCACAGCAAGCGTTAGCATACTGACATTGGTCTTCGTACGTTTCTCTTATCATTGCGCACTTTCTGCTCAAGACAGACAGTACGACATTCGACCGGACAACTTCCAATTCCTCGCGTTCTTCTTCATTTTGTCGAAGCGTGCGTCTTTCCCTCCGATGTGGCCTTTTCTTCTTTTGACTTCATTTAGTGTACGCCATCTCATTCTTCTGCACCCTCAACACCCGGCGCAGCATTCGCGGCAAAGGAACGGACAGGTCGGACGGGAGATCGGATGGATTCACGGTGTCGCTTCCTGGCCGCTCAGTAGGTGGGAATGGAAGTCAGCTCCAGGTCGGTCCACGGACGACCAGAGGAACTACGGGGACCATTGTCTATGGTTACCCGACTTCCGGAATGGGTACGAGCATCGGCGGCCCAGGGAGCGTAATTGGAAGCGGACATGTAGGTGGCAGCCTGAGGGTAAGTGCTCAATTGAGAGCGGGACGGTATGACTTGACGTTGTCGATCGCAGTCGCCGCCACTCGAAGCAGGCGTGCACCATGACGTATCTGCAATTTCCGACGCGCACGAGAGCGGCTCGGACGTCAAGGCTCGCGACCAGTTCGAATATGGCTACCCCGACTCCAACAAACGATACTCGCAATCCCCATCTAGCCATCACCACGACGACAAGGACGACCTCGAGCTCACTCGGAGGTCCCCCACTTCGTCGAGTGCCGCCGGTACAGCTGCTCATGCCTATGCGTACTCGCCTCCGACGTCACCTGTGTACTCGCATTCGCTCGAATCGGGAGGTGGTGGTGGGTATGGATGGGGGAGTGCTGCTGAGCGAGGGAGGAAGGGTATTTATGCGTATAGGTATGGTGGTACGAAGGAACGCGATGGAGAGTCGCAAGGGAGATGAGAAGAGTGATGTATTTGACGACCGTGGCCTTTGTCGCTTGTATTGCTCCTGTACTTTTTTTCCATTTTTGTTATCTGTTGGTCGGCTTTCTTGCGGCGATTCTTGCTCGGCGGTGGGGGAAAACCGAAAGACGTCGACAGTAAAGCACTGGTTCAGCAAGCTGCATCGGCTTCGTGGTAAGCGTGAAAAGGTCCTCCGATAAGGCGCTAATCACCCCGCTCACATGTATAGGAGTGAGATAGAACTTGGTGACGAGGCGTTGGCCTGAGTTGGGGATTTTTTTGCGGAGGATGAAGAATAATATGTCTGGAGAGCTGTAACTTCGACGCATTCAAGTGATACACGAAAATAGTCCCAGTAGGAGATTCTCGGCTATACCGTCTTCAGCTGCTTGCCGAAGTAAAGAGAGGGCGTCCAAACGCCTTGTTTCAGCTTGTTTCGTCCCAGAAAATAGACCGCTTGGACAGGGTTTACGTGGCAATGATCGGCAGCAAACCATGGCTAGACGAAGAATCGCAGAAGGCTCCTGCTGACGCGGCGATTTTGGTTCGGTGTAGGTTCGTGACATAACGAACCTTCGACCACAAACACAGCATGGTCAATCCAGCATCCGAAAATTTCATGCTCGGTTCCCCGCAGTCTGAAACGCGCCTATGGGCCTCGGTAGCACAAATCCGACACCGGGGACGGGTAAGGGCGAGGCGCTGGAGCTAACGGCATTCATATAACTGGAATGTCGCAGTTCTCCTTGCCGCCTCCATTCTTTCGCTTCGATGGGCACCCAGCTCTCACCTGCCCTTCCACCGGAGCTTGAACGCGAAATCCTTGCGCTTTGCGCCAACGATTGCCCTGCTCTTATCCCGAAACTCATTCTCGTGGCTTGGAGGGTGAAGCAATGGTGCGAGCACTCGTAAAGACTCCAGGAACTCATGCGTGCTCTAGGATTGAACCCATTCTCTACCGCACCATCATCCTTAGTCCTGCGAAGCCGCTAGACGGACATCCCATTTTCACGACGAACGCTCTCCTCGCGGGTCTCAAATCCCGTCCGGCGTTCTTTCGCGACTCGGTCCGACACCTCATGCTGCACTCTGTCTCGGAAAGTATCATCCCGACGATACTAGCCGTATGCACGCGTTTGGAAAACCTATGGGCACCCATGGCGAGCGACGCGCTCCTTGACCTTGCCTCGACTTGGAATACCGAGATCCGCTCTTCCATAAAAGACCTGTACACCAGTTTTATGCCGCTGTTGCGCACACTGCCCTCCACGCACCCGTTCTTCCGCCACCTCACGCATCTCGAAATTATTGGCATTCCGCCCCGATCGGAGCGCGTATTGTGGGTCGGCGCCCTCTCACACCTTCCGCGGCTCACACATCTCTCTTTCAACGAGGATGCGCTGATACCGATTTGCTCAGAGCTGTTGGAGCTGTGTGAGCTCCTTCAGGTGCTAGTGTCGCTTGTTGGCGATTGCACACAACAGCCGGAGCACTACGAAGAAGGCGTTCAAGACCCGCGTTTCGTCGCACTGTTCTCGCCTTGGTTTGAGGACTGGCAGCTGGGCATCCGCACAGGGGAAGATTACTGGAGCAGGGCGGAGGCCATCGTGGCAGAACGTCAAGCGCAATACAAAGCAATAGTCGTAAATTAGACGATAAGAAGTGGCTAATCTATAATTACTAGCAACGCTCCAATGCCGCTATAACCTGAATTGACACAAACCATGGGATCCCGAAAAAATCAAGTGTGGACGTGTTCGACATGAAGCGGAATATGCTGCACCCCGTCCGCTGTCTTTGGGACCAGCGTAAGCCCAAAGCACTGCGCGCGGACGGTGTCGTTGGGAGGGAGGGTGAGTACAAAGTTCCGGACGATCTCTGCAATGAGGACTTGAATTTCTTGAACGCTGGATTCGAGATGAACATCAGAGTGCTGAGAGGATGAGGCGAGACTCACGCAAAGCGCCATCTGGGAAGGAAGGATGAGACTTTGCTTGACGGAACAACAAATAAGACGTACCCAAGGCACACGCCATGACCAGCAAGGAAGGAAAGCCTGCGTTCGATGAGTCGCAAAATTCGAATTTACGGGAGAAGAATGGTCTCACAGAGAAGCATAAGGACCCAGCGCGGTACCTTTGCAGGGCTGCTCTGCCTGAAGCCAGCGCGAAGGCCGGAACTCGCGCGCATCGTCACCCCAAATCGAGCTCAACCTGAAGAAAAGCAGCGTCAGCACTAGCCAATCCATGAAAAAAGCGCCGGGGTGTACCTGTGATAGGATCCAATGGCCACATAAACGTACTGTCCTTTTTGAATCGGAATATGCGTGATCAGCTCGCCGGTGGTGGTGATGATGGGTTGGCTGAGGGGAAGAACGCAGTCTTCGGCGGCGACGCGCTCTGCCATGGGGAGGGCTGGGTAGATGCGAAGGACCTCCTGCACCTCTGGTGAGTAAAGGAAAAGGAAAAGGAAACGATGGAGATGCGCACGTTAATTATTGCATTCAACAACGGCATGTTGTCGTAGTCGATGTATGCGCCAGCTTGGTTGATCTCCTCGCGCAGGGCCGTTTGAAACTCTTGCATTTCCGCGAGTTTGTACAAGAGCCAGCCAAGAGTGCTGCCCTAAGGACTGTTAGCTTCGCAATCAAGTTGAGGGGGGATCGTCGTACGGTTGTGTCTTCGCCCGCAAAGAGGATCGTCCGCAAATGAACCGCGATCTGTTCGTCTGGAACACCGAACGATGGGTTGTCCTCGGTACGCACTTTATGTCGAATTCGTTAGCAAACCTGCATTGGCGACGAGATACAACGCACATAAAGCGCTAACAAACGCGTCATCTTTCTTGGAGCCCATCGTCTCGCGCTTCTGGTGTACGATGGTCCGACCGAGGTCGTCCGTGGTGCAGCGGTAGTCGCGCAACATCTGCGTCGCGGGGAGGGGGAGGGTGATGGCGAGGTTGAAGACAAAATTGGGGACGTATTTGAGACAATAGTCCATAAGCAGGGCGGAGCGGGACGCGCTGGACATGGAGTTGCTACGAACGGACGTTCAGATTCATTTCGACGCGAAAGTTATGGAGAATGTGAAAGACGCACACAAGACCACGTTGAATCTTTGAGAGGTCGCTCTGGCCCGAGAGACCATTGAAGGGATGTTCGAAGATGGCTGGACGTAAGGGTCAGCGTTGCTCATAAAGAGGACCCAGAATACCCACCGTCTCCGACAATATCAATGGCAGCATCGCCCATACTGCGCGTCACATCGACCGTTTTGCCAGGGAAGCCGAGTTGTTCCCAACGCTCGACCAGCTGCAACGGGGTTCAGACCAATAGGCAGCAGACGAATAGTTCACACACCTTTACTGCGATCTCGCGCATAATAGGAAGAGTTGAGCGAACGTTCTTCGCAGAAAACCAAGGATTCATGAGGCCGCGCAGATATTTGTGGGTGTTGCCTGTAGCGTAGCGATGAGATTGGGTCAGATGGTTGAACGGAAGAACATACCCTGGGCCATGAAGACGCTGCCGTAGCCAAAGAGCGCGTTGGCGGCTTTCTGCTGGGTCGCTCCGCTAACAAATGCCGGGCTGTTGAGGACGAACTTGATTGTCGCAGGGTCCGAGATCATCAATCTCGTTTCCTGCGTTCGAACGACTTGGGTACACGTGGAAGCAAGGAGGAGGGGGGAAATTAACGCACGTCGAAACAGCCCTTAATGGCGTAGACAGGACCATAGGCCTCCTGCCATTTGAACTCGTTTTCCCCGTACTCATTCGTGATGAAGAGCTCGACGAGACTGCCTGCGCACAAAAAAAATCAACCTGGTGTTTCTGAAAAACGACGACAATGACGTTACCGTAAATCCAAGAAGTCGGTGTCGGACCGGGGATGGTGTTGATGAGCCGTCTATCGCGTCGACGACGGACAACCCAAGCGCCAAGGCCGACGACAGCAGTGCAGGCGGCTAGTAGACGATACATGTAGGAGATAGTGAATTGCGGACTGCTGACCCCCCCCGGTCTTATAAGGTTGCGACCTTCGTAAGGGAAATGAATTAAAATCTATTGTTGAGACGATCAACTCGAAGACAAGGAGGGGTGTGGTCTGGGTGTGGTCGCCGTGAGGACCGATTCGCCCGGCCTGCTTTCTTTGTGGCGACAGCCCTGTCTATTACGCCGGCTCGTCAGATACCAATTGAGTTTTTTTTCTTTTCTCCGTGCGGATCCGAAGTTCGTTATGTTATGTTATGGCATGGCTGCGCTTGTGGTCGCTTGTGGTTTCCCCCGGGAAACAGCCGCGCTATAGTCTTGGTTTGAGGGGCGCAGCAGAGGACAAGAGAGCTCTGAGTGATATAGAGGAGATTCATGAAGACCTGCCGGTCTTCCATTTTGAGACAACAAGAGGGCGATCGAGGAAAGTCGCAATGGGGCGGCGATCCGCCAGAGAGCGCTGTTTCACCCGGATAATGTCCCACGCGATCCCGGTAGCTCTTTCCCACCATGGGGGACAACTGATGGTGCCTTGATGTTTAGAACAAAGCAGATGAGACGCCTCGAGTGGGCGCATTTGATTGGGCGTGACTGGCACATGATCGCGTTTGTGACTTTCAGCGATCCATGTATCTCCGTCCTCCTGACTGGTGGCGCGGGTTTATCGGATTCGGCATACTAGTGTTTCTCTGGTTATGATTCATAGCGAATATTGGTCCGTTGTCCGTTTAACAACAACTCTGTTTCATCGTTATCCAGTCGCTGAACTGCGAAAGTACCTCACCTTCCGTACTACGTTCCGACCCAGCATTCCTCCGCCTGCGTGTCTGTACCATGAGCGGCGTATGCAAATTCTATCTTGGTCTTCATTCCTCTTCAGGCCATCCATTGCTCCGACTCGACGTCGTACACACAGGTGACAGGAGGGCGAGTTCGACCAGGGTCGCTTCAACGACGTCCTCGAGCGCTACTCGGGCGCGCCGCAGACCCCCATGTCCTTCTACCAGAGCGTCCGCAGGTCCGCGCAAACCGCGATGCTTACGCTCCGTACGCCTAGAGGACGTGACAGGCCATCCACTGACTTTGCTACTAGTTGGCGTAGTTCGGCTGGATGGCGGGTCGCAAAGGAGGACGTGCAGGGTATTTTGAATGTAAGGTGTCGGCAAGCCGGAGGCTAGCTGGAAACACAGGGCAATTTGTTCCTCAAGTTGGCTGCGCAGAAGAAGGCCGCCAAGAAGGACCACTGAAGAGTGTATTCACAAGAAGATGCAATGTTGTTTGACGATACTGAAGCTTTTGAGCAGTTCTCCAGGGATGAAAGCCTAGCACTGTGATGCTCATCGCGAACGACGGATTGAAGGTGGCGTTTTGTTTGCACTGTGCGATGCAGGGATGTCATCGGATAGATGGAATGCATATAGGCAGTGCTTGACCGCGTCTGCATCGTTCCAATGTTGCCTAAAGTCCTGCCGCGCAGCGTGTGGGTCGAAGCTCGACGAGTCTGAGGTTGTTTAAAATTACCTCGGCTGTCTGGAAGACAGAAGGAATGGCGTTTGAACCACTAAACCAGGTCAACATCGACCTCGTTGCGGACTCATCTCCTCGAAACAATCCTTAGCATGGCTTTGAGCGCTTGAGCGATGGTGGAGCCGAGCATCGATGTCATTCCCATCAGCATCAAAATTCTGCTTGTTCCCTTCGCAGTTTTTGGCCACTCCGACCATGCTCCTGCTGGTTGCCTCCTACTGTTAAAGTCTTCGCCCACGGCCCAGCTCGTCTCCCAGTGGGAATTTCTGCAAACCGACTGGACGCAGTTGACTTGCGTCGTCGACCCACACTCACTTTATGCCCCCCTCCTTCTCCGTCACGCCAACCTTGTACGATGTGTCCGCTCATACAGCCTCCACCGGGGCCACCCATCCCGCTCATTCAACACTCGCCAGCCGCTTCATTCAAACCGGCAGCTGCCCTTGCGCAACATCGCCGAATTGCCAAACGCATGGCCCCTTTATTTCCTTCCAACCCCGCCAATAATATCGCCTGTCTCTATCCGCCGTGTCTAGCTCATGACAGGCATGTTGTCATCCCGTACACAGTCCTCCATCTCATATATTCTGTGTGCCATCCTATGCAGACTCGACCGCCGTCCGAATACGAGAAGACTCCCGATGGAGATTGTTGCAGTCGGCGTTGCAATCCTCGAGGAAAACGTGGCGGTTACACTCGACGTGGGCCCGCGCGCGACTGCGCCATCTGTTCCAAGCTCAACCGTTAGCTCTGTGGCTAGCGATCCCTCGTCCGTTTTGGGCTCTTCCTCGGTATCTGCATCCACTACCTCTGCTTCCGCGTCAGCGTCAGCGTCCTCGTCCTCACAATCACAGTCGTCCTCCCAGTCTGCGGCGTCTTCCTCCTCCTCCCAGTCTGCCGTATCTTCCTCCTCGCGTTCTGCAGTATCTTCATCCTCGCGTTCTGCCTCCCCATCGGCGTCTCGTCCATCGTCCTCTTCTCGTTCTTCCGTCGCGTATGTGATACGATATTCCCGAGCCACGATACTGATCATACTTTAGCTCCCGCTCTTCGCATTCGCGGTATGTGACGGTGTATTATCCTCAGTGACTACCAACACGTTTTAAATGTTCGTTAGGTCATCCCAAAAATCGAGCTTCTCTCTGCCGACGTGCGTGAAGCATATACGTTGTCTACTTCATTTTGACCCTTGCCCAGCTCATCATACACGCCCTTTTCCGCGAGTTCGAGCATTACCACCACCCCCCACCAGGTCGTCACCCTCCTCCTCATGCAACTGCAATATTGTCACCAACAGCATCTCTAGCGCCACGAAATCAGGGTCTCTCAGCACGGGCACAGCAGCAGCCGACACTGGGTACTGCTTCTTCATTTCATTTCGCTTGCGTGTTGACCAATTTATGCACTCAGGTTTGCGCATAATATCGGAGGAATAATAGGTGTTTCTCTTGGTGGCCTCGTAGCCGTCATCGGCGGCGTTTTCATCGCCTTCTTCGCATGCGGATGGTATCGTCGGCGACGAGCACAAGCCGCACCATCACCTCCCATGCGACAGAGTGGAGCTGGGGGTTGGCGTTCGCCGCTTGGAGGGGACGGAGACTCTGTGGGCGATGCGGAGACGTCGTTTGAGCACGCTAGTGACTCTCTTGGGCACACATCCTCGGGACATGCGCATATGGCGTTCTCACGAGCGGGCGCTACCCTCGCAACCGGCATGGAACCTGGATTTTGGTATGCCGGCGCGGACGTAAGCTCGCCATCTTCGCAAGGACACTCTTCCCAGTCGCATTCTCAGTCACATACGGGAGGATTATCCTCGACGGGCTCGCATGGTCCCCTACTAGCTGCAACGACATCCTCCGACGTTATGCACAGCAAGCCATCGTCCGGCAATGCATCGTCATCGTCACCTGAGGCTTTGCCCTCCCCTCCTTCGAGTTACAGCGAAAGCCGAGGGAACAAACTCATGGGACGATTACGGGGTCGTCAGGGTCCGCCTCCGCCGGTTGTCCCGCCGTTGTCGACTGCGCAAAAAATCCCCCCCCTTACCTCCGTCCCCGCGGTTCGTTCTGCCGGCTCCATACGATCCGTCCGTCGTCCAGGTCCCTCCCGCGCCCAGCTCCCTTCTCAATCCCCCTGTGCCTGTCATTGATTTCACCCCTGCGGCCACAGTACCACCAAATTGGCCTTACTCCCGACCCACTCCTTCACGTGTGTTCACGGACGAATCGGAAATGATGACGCCGGCTACGGAAGGGCTGCTGCGTCCTGGATTGTTGTTGCCAACACATTCGACGCGGACGTTGGGAGACCATGTCGATTATTCGCGACCACTTGCGAGTGTTGGTGCCCGTTTCCCTCTAAATTGACATTCACGCTTATTGTTGTTATTTCCAGCAACGACCTGGACTCGGTGGGCGCATGGATACATACAATACTTATGCGTCAACAAACGTGAGTATGGATGGCCATGAAGATGACGATGTGGACGACGGTATTCCGAGAGCTACCTGAACGCACGACTCGTATTTTGGGCTCTGGCCTCTTTCTTGGCCGTTATTACGTCCCTATGGACGTTTGGCAGGATGTCGCGAAGATTCGACGACAACGACGGGCCTTTGGCGCGCCCCTACTCGTTTGTTATGGCCTCGCTTCGATATCGCTCTACATCTTGCTTTGACATTCGGTATCTAACCATACAAACATCGCACACTTCCCTATGCACACACGAGGGTGGATGGCGACTGAATGTCGTCGGGAACCCGCATTCTGCGTATACCCGTCGTGCGTCTGCGTCTTATACACGATCGTCGCGCACTTTATTCATCCTCGGTAGCACGATAGTGTATGCAGTGGTGGCATGAAAATTTGCAACAGTGGAGATCCCGCGGACGCTTCGAGACGGTTCCAAGCTGAATCAAGATCCCGGAATTGCGTTGGACAGGAAATGCCAACACGCGGCGTCCGTCCATTGTCATTGGTAGTTCAAAGCAGGGACCTACTGGCACCCACCGAACAACAAAGGAGCCGCTGCTGATGAACGAAGCACCTTTGTCTCGTCTGGTGCGGGCCTATAAGAGCAGCTGGAACTAGAGGCGCGTTTCCCCACTACCGAAAGCTCTCTCTCTCTCTCCTCTCTGCCTTGCCTGTCTGCGACAGCCATTCCATCTCATCTCATCTCTCAGGTGCGCTATCCTACCTCGAACGAGCTTGCCGAGTACTGAGTGGTCCTTCCTGTAGCATGTCTTTTGCAACGTCTACCAACCACTTTGCCGCTGGCGGCAACTCGAACACCTTCCTTTACGATTTTTCCATCCCTGATGACCCGTTCATCACCAGTGGCGACACTTGGGGCCTGTTTGCGCCGATGGACGTCGACGATGCCGCGTCTGCCCCTCCCAAGTTCGCGTTTGCCTTCGAGGACGGTGATGCGACGGGGGAGACGGTGGCCGACGTCTTTGAGCAGCTTCGCCTTTCCTCTGGCGTTCGCGATATGGACATCTACGACGACGGCAGCGCGCCTGCTCCTGTCGAGGACGATCTCGCCAGTTCCGTTTCGACTTATGCTCCAGTCGCCGCGGAGTACAACTGGAACGACTATAATTGGGACTCGGACTCGGACTCGGAGGCTGAGGAATCGGACAATGAAGTCCAGCGCAATTCGCCTCTGACGCCCGTCAACGGCACCTTCGACGTGTCTGCCACCCCACCCCGCCGCATCTTCTCTTCCTCTTCCTCGTCCTTCGACGCGACCCCGGTTCGCTCGACGCGTCGCACGCCTGTGGGCAAGGTTGGGAACGAGAACGTCAGCCCCGACAAGAAGAAGGCGCCTGCGAAGCCCAAGAAGTCCACCGGCAACAGGAAGAAGGCGAACACGCGTCGCAAGGGGAATCTCGCCAAGGCGAAGGCTGCCGCCGTTGCGCCCACTACGAAACGCGCTGCCGCTGCCGCCAAGAAGACCAAGGCTGCTCGTGCAGCCAGCTCTCTTCCTCTCGACGTCGGCAAACCCAAGAAACAGTCTACAGGCATCGCCAAGGGATCGTTCAACTGCGCCAAAGTTCCCGTCAAGGCTGTCGAGGCAGCTAAACAGGCAGGCAAGACGGTCGACCCCGCGCAGGCTGACGGCGTGCCCGAGTGCTACCATTATCTTTTCCTTCTCGGTTGCCAGCGTCATGGACCGGGTGGCATGATCTGCCTCATTGATGGCTGCACTCATCCCACCAACAATTTCGCCGACATGACGCGCCATATCTACCCGCACTTTCGCGAGGAGCTGGAGTCTTCGTGCCCTGGCTGCCCTCAGACATTCTCTCGCGACGACGCCCTCAAACGGCACGTGGAGAACCCGCGCAGCAAGAAGAACAAGTCCCACTGTAAGCCTACGGACCCGGCGAGAAAGGATTTGGTAGAGGCCTTCAAAGAGCTGCCTCACATTGTCGCACTCCGGAAGAAGATGCTGAACACGCCGCCCCCCGCCACCCAGCTGAAGGCCGACTTTCTAGCGGAGTGGGAGAACTATCTGGACGCGGTCTGAATACATTCGTTGAATTTTTGCATCCATATATATGTAGCGATAGTACTCTGTATTTTCAAGTAAGCATTTTTTCTTCTTCGAGGACCAGTTGGATACAACAGTACAACAAGCAAATTAAATACTACAAGAATCCTGCAATAACTAGGCAGCGGGAAGCATCTCCTTCTTCTGCGGCTTGGCCGCCGTGGTAAGAGACTTGTGGATGAATGGCAGGACACCACCGCCCGCAATGGTCGCGCGAACAAGATTATCGAGTTCTTCGTCTCCACGAATGGCGAGTTGTAGATGGCGCGGGGTAATACGTTTCACCCGAAGGTCTTTGGAGGCGTTACCTGCGGGAATTGAGCAAACAAGGGGACCGGAATGACAGAGCGCAAGTACCGGCAAGCTCGAGGACTTCAGCAGTAAGGTATTCGAGGATAGCAGAGGTATAAACTGCGGCCTTGGCACCAATGCGGACATTGTGTTGTGTGCGCAGCTTCAAGTATCTGTGAATACGGCCAACAGGGAACTGAGACACGTTACCACCCAAGAAAAAAAGTCAAGGATTGAAGAGAACGGACCTGCAATCCTGCTTTCTGACTCCTTGTTTGAATAGTACGGGGCTGGTTGCCGGCTGGTGCGCCAGACTTTGCCTTGCCGCCAGATTTCGCAGCGGGTGCCATGGTGGTTTGAGTCTAAGAACGGAATGGTTTTGGATCAAACAGTCAACAAACGACTCGATGTCTTCTTCCTCTTCGACCCCAATACGCGCGATAACCACGCCTCTCCGCAGTCCCACTCCCGCACCGATTCCTCCCGCAGACAAGCTCTACGAGCCCCACGCAAAAGCAGTCCTCCGTCGCCGACTCACCAATCGTGTCTTTGTGTATACTGCCGTCGTTTCCGCCGCCAGCAGTTGTGTTTGGGTTGGTCTCTCGCGTGCCGCTGGGGCTGCTGTTGTATTGTGGGCCGGAGGTCTGTTGCCGCTGGTTATTCTGCGCAAGACATATCTCACAGGTTCGTCGTCTCTGCACCTGTTCTCGACTCATCCGTTCCAGTGTCTCACACAAGCGCTGCGTCCCCCGTTCTGCTCATACAAAAGTCGCTTGCACCCCCACTACGCGCCAGAACCCTCCATGCGCTCCAGGCGCATCTGTTCTCTGCGCTTTGCATTCTCGCTTTACACGCCACTCTCGACAGCAACGTACCCATCTTCATAAAATCGCGGTGAGTTGCCTTGCCAAATGCTTTTTTTGCCGCTGAAACAGTCACAGAAAGCACCCATACACATTTCATCCCGTGCTGCTCCTCTTTGCGCTCAACCAATCCGTTCTCGCTTGTCTCTGTCTATTGCGCGCGATCCTACGCGATGTTTGGGTCTTTCCGTTCAGAGTACGCGTGTCGTTCTTGCTCTATTACTCTATTCTCACTCTCGAATAAGCGCCCGACACTCGTTCCCTCTCTTGGGACCATCCTCGCACCAGCAATCCTCTCCCTGCTCGCCCTCCCAATTGCGCTGACACTCGCATTCGTCGTTATTCCGATACTACGACGCGTCCCCATTCGTGCGTGTCTTTTCTTTCATCTCCTTCTCTCTCTGAAGACTTGCGTAGTTTCCCTCGCCCTCGCGTTTACCCGCACCCCACACCTGTCTGTTCTCCGATACACTTCCAGAATCTGGACCCTCGGCCTACTAACGTCAAGCCTTTGGGAAATATTTGGCGGAATCTGGGCTTGGGTCATCGGTGAGGTGAGTTCGGCGTTGGCTTGGCTCTATGCTGTTACTTAGTACTCAAACGCCGCCTGTTTCAAGGAGCTCGGCACGGCACCTGCTGTACGTACTCTGGTCTCGGGCATCTCCATCTCCGGCACACCTGCCCCGTCCCCGTCCTCGTACCCATCATCGGCATTTTCAACCCCTTCGTCGCTCGCCCGTTCTTCCCCATTCCTTTCGCAGGTAGCCTCCGCCAAGCCAGGCACCTCCGCCCCCGCCCCTGCACCAAAACTGGTCACAATCTATACCTATCTTGCATACACAGAGCTGCACAAGATCGCACTCTCGGTGTCAGAATCGCCTAACGCCAACGCGAAGGCTGCGGCAGAGTTGTTCGATGTTGACGGTCTCGTGTGGTCCACCCTCGCCCGAGAGGCTCTTATCCTCCTTGGACGAGAGTACCAACTATTGCTTGGACGTGGTGTGGCTCCACCCCCGCCAGCCCCCCCACCACAAGCGCCTGTCGTTACAGGGTTCTCGACGCCGAGTCGTAGCAACTCCAGCACGACCCCCATCGCGGGCAGCACGAGCCGGATAGTACAAACGCCTCTAATCAAGCAAAATATCTTTGCGCCCAAATCGGCACCATCCTCACCTGCCGCCCGCGTCGGGGAAGCGCTCGCAAGTGGGGAGACCCTCGAGGGCATTGTGGGGCCTGTGGTGGACGGTCTGTCTCTACCCGAGATCAACCTGACTGCCCAGCTGCAGAGTTACCTCCCGGAGGTGAATCTGCGCAAGTATCTGCGCCTCCCGGGATGGGCACACAGTGTTCTAGATGTATCCCTTCCGAAAACGTGGACCCAGCGGCGGATGGAGAGGACAGTTCGAGAGTGGGTGCCGAGGAGTGAAGTTTGCGTCGAGGCTGTCGAGGGTCAGTCTTTTCCCTCCAAGTGACCATAGACTCAACTCATCTTCTGCCAGTTCTCACACATTTCACTTCCGCTTCACTCACCGTCGACCGCTTCGGTGTTGCCCAGCGCGACATTCCGCGTATCCTCGAAGCTTTGTTGGCGTTCCTCGGCGCAATCGAGACTGCACAGGCAGAGTTGAGGGGTAAAGCTGAAGACCCGAACAACACCTCGCTGGAAGACAAGGCGGATTTGGACGCGGCTCGCGTGGTGTTGGGGAACTTGGGCGATGGTCAGTCTCTTTCTGTAACCTATTCACAGAATTCTTATTAAATCTCGACAGTGCTGAAAGACGGGGTTGCGCGCGTCGTGCGCACGTTCGGAGATAAGCTGAGGGCGTTCAAGTTTCCGCCACGGACGGCAGTGCGGTTACAGGTGTTTGTAGATTACAGTGTGGTCGGTTGAGCTGGGTTGTGTATACAATTAGCGGTCCATTTTGGGGTAATGACCAGCCATACCTGGCCACTTCAAGTCAAATCCGCAGGATAACGAAACTCTTGCGCGCTTTTGCGGCGATTTAGCAAACCCCGGGCATCAATTTGATGCAACCGTTCCTTGCTCTGAACGCCGCTATAACGTAGCCTAACATTGAGTTCGGTCTCTTGTTCTCATGCTCCTGGTCATGGGGGAACCCAAATTCTGCTGTTCTAATGTTGGCGGCACCACCATGGAGTGGGTGGCTAGCTCACACGCTTACTAGCAACTCTCATCCTCCCCATGAACTCCGCTGCAGGAATGCTCAGGTTGGTTGGTCTCGCGCCTCCATCTTCATCTTACTGGTCTCAAGTTTCGATCCCGCAACCGCTCCCCCGAACTCGCATTGGAGTCCGCCGAAATGGTGCGAGTCTGAGAAAACGACAACAAGAACAGTCTCACTCTCTACTAGGATCACAAACTCTACGGAAAAGTTGGTCTCCGTTCTTTCTGTCGTTCCTTTTCCGAGACGCTCGACCAGTACGTCCGCTACTCCGACGAAAAACGGCCTTGGAGATACCTGGGATCCTGTTCATCCCAGAATCGACGGAATTGACTTGGTATTCCACTCATTTCTGCGAGGTCTTTGGTCCTACCGCAGCTTAGACGAAGCCGGATCCTCGTTTACCAATTCCAGACATCAGCATCACTGGCCAGGACGGCTCTGCCATCGCATTCGTGAGCACTCTTTGTACATCGGCGTTGCGCCTCCTCATCTCTCTCCGCTTTTGCGTCTGGTCAAACTCAGGTTAACGTAAACATTCTCGACTCAACCGGGAGAAAGCCTTTCCACGGCGACGTCCTGATCGAGGGGAAGAAGATCGTCCAGGTAGGCGGAAAGCTCTCGGCTGAACAGCTTCAAGGCGCACGCGTTATCGATGGAGCGGGACGTACGCTGATGAGTGGTATGGGTAAGTTTATGCCTCTTGTTGCGAGCGTAGATTTTAGCAACTTCGCCAGTCGATGCGCACACGCACTTCACCTGGGTATGTTTTTCTTTCGCACTTGCAGCTCAATGTTCAGTAGATATATTATTAGACAAATGCACCAAGCCTTGACGGCCTTGCCCTCATACCGATTGAGGAGCACACAATCTTCGCGTTGAAAAGTGCACAAACTTTTCTCGATTGCGGATATACCATGTGTTGTGAGCAACCGCTTACCCTAATCCACGTTCAGTCAACTTACCACGCAAGTCGGTGCTGCGTCCGCGCGAGATCGCCTGGATTTGGCGATCAAGAATGCTATCAAGGATGGAACTATCCCTGGACCGCGATTCTTAGCAAATGGAAAAGAGGTGCGTAAAGTAAGATGGTTCAGAAACGCCCTTTGATGGAGAACATTCAGATGGCACCCGTAGCTGGAAGTATAATTCCTGGGATTACACGCTTTGTAGAGACAAAGGACGATATCGTCAAGGCTATCAACGAGATGGCCGATATGGGCATCGACCAGGTGGGCTCGCGTCAGATTCTTTCCCAAGTAACGGAGTAAACCTTTAGTGTAAACTCTCCATGTCCGGCGAGGAGATCACCGAGCATCTCCGAGCCGAAGATACAACATTTCCTGACGAGCTCGTTGCCGCCGGTGTTGAGGTAATCGTATTATGGATTGTATTTCCGTTACCTGACTTCCTGCGGGCCGCTCATGCACGCGGTATGCGCGTCTGTTCGCACGCGCGCTCCGACGAAGCAGTTCTTCAATGTCTCCAATACGGCGTTGACATCATCTACCACGCGTCCTTTATTTCTGATTCGACCATGGACGCGCTGGAGTCTCAGAAACATCGCGTGTTCGTTGCGCCCGCAATGAACTTCCCCATCGCGACGCTGCGGGACGCTGAAGCTTTTGGATGTTGGTTACCTTTCACAGTGCGGTGCGCCAGGTGAAACTGATGTTTAAATCAAGACCCAGTGTCTAAAGCCGAAGCCGTGGGGTACGCGAGGGAGCTCGAAATAGCTTTGGCGGGATTGAAGGAGATGCACAAGAGGGGAATCAAGGTAGGTTTTTTTCATAAACAAAAAAAAAACCTCGCTTGGGAGAAGCTCAATCGATGCTAGGTTCTTCCTGGCGGTGACTATGGGTAAGCTATTGAGTTTGGATCATTATCTGTGCGTTCACGGTGCAATGGAAAGGTTTGCCTGGGTATGTTTCTCAACATGTCCTCTCAGGTTCGTTACCTTTCATAGACACCACACGGCACCTATCGGGATCCCGAACATTTCGTGAAACTCCTCGGCATGAGCCCCATGGATGCTATTATCTCTGCCACGTCTTATGGCGGCGAGCTCATGGGTCATCCGGACAAACTGGGAAAGATTATTCCCGGTGCCTTCGCCGATGTCCTTCTGGTCAACGGAAACCCGCTGGAGGATATTTCGCTGCTTTCAAAGAAGGAAAATCTTGACGTGATCGTGATAGTGCGTAGAGCCGATTGTTTGAGTTGAGTTTGCGTTAAAAGTCGGTGTAGAATGGCCGGATTCACAAGATTTGAAGTACTGCGCGGCGTATGGTGAAGAATATCGAGCTAGCAGTTAAAACGAGCCCATAAACTCTGTACAACATAATTTGTCAACACTTGATTTCAGATGCATCAAAGTACAATCAATCCAGATAAACCCGTCCCTCATAGCCCTGCAACTCGACGTGCTCACCAAACTCCACATCACTGACTGTGTAATTTCCGAAAACAAGTCGTAGCTTCGATCTTTCCTCTGTCGAGAGCGCTGATCCGCCGTTGAACTTGACTACTCGCGATGTAAAGTTCAATAAAATCACAGCACGTCGCTCGTCTTGCACTCGCCGATAAGCGAACACTTCCTCGTTTTCCGGATCGAGCAGAACAAAGTCGCCGTAAATCTGAGTGTGTTTTGATTAGGCTTTCAAGTTCAAAATCGAATGAAACGTACTAGGACTTTATGATCCTTGCGCAGACGGAGCGCAGCTTTCCAAAAGGAAAGCACGCTACTGGAGTCGACTAACTGCGCCTCGGCATTCCAGGTAGGAAAGTCGTCGTTGACGCGCATCCAGGGCGTCCCGGTGGTAAATCCGGCGTGAGGGCTTGCGTTCCACTGTCCCTCTTGTCAGTATCGGCGGAATTCATTGGTTTCTCGTGAAGATTAACCTGCATAGGGATCCGTCCATGGTCACGAGCCTTCTTCTGTAGTCCGTCCAAGATATCGCCCATGTCGACGTCGTCTCTTCCGGCCTCAAGGCGACGTTTTGCAAGGACTCTGCAATTCCAGGCCATTAGATCAAAGCTAATGAGACCAGCGCGAGTACGAACTCTTTGTACCAGTTCTGAGAGGCGACATCGCGATATTCTTCGATCCCCCACGAGCGAGGAAAGTTCCGCATTCCAAGTTCCTGTCCCTGGAATACGTACTGCGTTCCACCAAGGGATATCTCTAGCAGTGAGAGCATCTTTGCGGACATGGTACGCCATTCGTCGGTGTCGCTTCCCCAGCGCGAGACCGATCGGCCTTGGTCGTGGTTCTCGATGTATACACTGTTGCTCTTATCAGATAATCGATTAACAAGACGGCATTTCTAACGCATTCCAAAAGCCTGCATCGCGCTCGAGAGTCTGCCACCGATTGACGATTGCCATGAGTTCGGGAAGTTTCCACTGGCGATGAGTAAATGACTGCTTGGGGTCCGCGTCAAGGCTGATCTGTTCAAACTGGAATATCATGTCAAGCTCCTTGTTTCCTGGGAGGACGTATTCTGCCAAGGCGGTGGTATCGAACGAGTAGGGTGTTTCGCCAACAGTGATCAAGTCATGCTCTGACACTCCGTCAGAACCGTGGCAGCGCAGGATGGTATATAAAAAAACGGACTAGATAGAACCTCGCGATTCATTTCCTTTAGATAGATGTGGACGCGAGGGCTAGACGATTCTAGTAAGATGTACTAGTGGCAGAGCGGCGTACCCATTTGCAAACAAAGTCCGAGCGTCTTGGAATTCGTCTTCTGGTGCTGTTATCGGCGCATCCGGCAGGCCGTCGACCTTGGAAATCACATTTATAACATCCATCTAAGTACACTTAATCACCACATTTTAGTAGCTGGAAAATGCTCACGCGGAACCCAAAGCATCCCCTCTGGATCCAAAAGCGCATTAGATCCCACACAGCCAGACGTACATCGGGGTTGTCCCAGTTCAAGTCTGGTTGCTTGGCCAAAAACAGATGCAGATAGTATTCGTTGGACGGCTCGTCGTATTCCCAAGCAGAACCTAGAGATTTTCATCAGAGACTTTTGTGTTGCAGACGATAATACACCCCTTGAAATTGGCCTTTCCAATTGTTTGGAGGCGTAGGTTTCCCTGCTGAATCATATTGTGGTGGACGCCAGATGTACCAATCGCGTTTAGGATTTGTCTTTGATGATTTGCTTTCTTTGAACCACGCGTGCTGTGGAATTATTACAGTGAGGATTAGAAACATGTAAAATGGAGTAAGTCGCACCTCATCCGAGGAGTGATTTACCACCAGATCCATCCTGAAGAGGCGGATTTATAGAATTCAGAGAGGAAAATCATTTGAAGTACATCAACTTCATCCCGCGCGCGGTACAAGCCTCTACCAAGCGATCATAGTCGGCGAGTGTACCATATCTTGGGTCGATGTCACGGTAGTCAGAGCTGGAGATCGTTGGTAGTGGAGCTGGTACGAGACGAGGCGTACATGTCGTATCCCATGTCGGCCAAGGGCGACTTGAAAATCGGCGACAGCCAGAGAATATCGGCGCCAAGTTCTTTCAAGTAATCGAGTTTTGAGATGATTCCCGGGATGTCTCCGATACCGTCGCCATTGGAATCGAAGAAAGAAATGGGATAGATCTGATACACGACCGCGTCTTTCCACCACATCGAGGATTGAGTATATACGAGAAGGATGGCACTGGTCGAGGATTGAGGCCAACGTGAGGATTGTCACGTGCACGTGTCAATCAGGTGTCATGTTACTCACCTGTCACACCTCTCCCGACCGACGACAGCAACAGCGCCCGGCCACATTTCCCCAATGGCAACGCTGCTCATAACGACGACGACCGAGCCCATACAACACTATGTGCTACCCGATTCCTCAAGGCCGACCATTGCTATCCCGACCCTCAATGGGATGGCAATGGGATGGCAATGGCTCCGGTATCGGGCCCATCGACGGCCTGAGCTCGAGGCAAATGCCTACCACGCCATCTTTGAATAGCACGACAACCTTCAAAAACACCGCTGATTCCTACGGTATTCTGCGGCGTAATAGTAACTGATGCAACGACATGGGAACCGTCTCCATTTCGCGCACTATAACGAGCCACCTTTCCTTTCGCCCCCACCTCCACTCGTTTTACCTTCAATTGCAATGCCTCGTCCTCGCTCCTTGGACCTTCCTTCTTTTGGGTTTGTCTTGCTCTTCTACGCTCTTCAAGTTATTTGACCAACTTCGTCTTCAGCTCTTCAAGTTCGGTCAAGAGAAACCGTGTCGCTCCCAGCCCAAGAATGCGGAAGGGTGGCTCGAATGCTCCAGACTACCTGATCAAGTGCGTGCCCTACGGCTTGAAGTCCCCCACAACTGACGCTCTGGTAGGATTCTGACCCGAAAATTTGTAGTCGGAATGAGCAAGTCGAAACTCCGTGGACGACTTTGTGAGTGGACGCGAACACTACCGTGGCCTTGCTCAACCATTCCGTGTAGTAAAACGCGGCTTAAATTCTCCTCGGACCCGTAAGGCGCATTCGTTCTATCCCTTATACCACATGCTCACCGTCGTACAGCCTTCTTCATCCGCCGCGCCGACTCGTCACCCCCGGATAGTGCAACGCTCCCTATCACGCTTCCCAAGCTCTCGTTTCCTCTCCTGTTCCCAGCAACGGACTCGGGATACTGCTCGTGCGTATTCCACGCCTAACTTTGGCAGCAATGAATGAATATCTTCTCAACAGAGATGCATCGCGGTCGCCATCGCCATCGCCGGCTCCACTGCCCGCCGCATCTCAGCCTCTGCGAGCCACACGGCGATATATCCTCCCCGATCCTCAAGTAGGGTCCCCACTGGATCTTTTCCCATCACAGGAGGTCTGTGTCCGTCTCTCTGCGCACCCAGCTCTCCACACATACCCCTGCAATTCAAAATGGCAGTCTGAGGCTGTTTGAAGTGATACCTATATCCGTAGCCATTCTTCCGTGTTTCTTAATTTCGCCAATATGTAGCATGAACGCCCAGTTGCATCTCATAACCTATAGATACCCCGCTTGATGAAATAAGAGCCCACAAATCGTTGGTCCAGAACATTGATGGCAACACCTGTTCTTTCGAGCGCTCATGGCTGGGAGCGTCGCCGGCGCGTCGAATGTTAAGAGCTCCGTTGGACCCAATAATAGGTTGCTTCTTTTCAAATTGGCACCGCATGAACGCAATGCACTCTGCGAGAAACCTGGCGATGGACAGGAACCAGTACCACCCGATAACCACGCAAAACAATCTCATCGCATGCAGGTCCCAGGTTCGTATGTTCCGCATCTCTCGCCGCGACGCCGCACTCACGCACGCAGCCCCATTCCGCGCCAAGTTTTCCGAATCATCACTGCGTTAATGCAGTCCTTCAGATCCTCGGAACACTAGGGAAGTTACGACTATGACCGTTATGAGATGGCGACCGTACTGCTCACCATGCCATCGTCCGCCAATGCGAGCCACCTCTCAGAAAGCGCCACAAGCAAGCCATCCTTGAAGCCATCTGGACAATGCGACAGCCGATACGTCTGGACTCTGGAGGCTTCACAATCCGGATCCACGGCGAAGCAGAAGTGTAAGTACTAGTGATTCGGAGCTTGTCGAGGCTGGAGCAATTGACAGATGTAAAGACTCGGACTAGAGTTATCGATCCCATTCCGTGCCGGGGACCGATGGACCAAGGCCGGTTTGTCCGATCTTCTGGAGAAGCGTCAACCCGGACCCTCATCCATCTCTGATTGTGATTGGGTTTGCATTTTCGTGCTGCTTGTTGCAAGATGGGAACCGGTCTTCTGTTTATGGGACGGAGCACCACACGCGTACAATTTTTTCCCGCCTTGCAACAACGGTCGAACTCATACGCTCAAGTCTAACGGCGACAAGCAACAACGATTTCGTGAGTGTTCGGTCCTGCTCGGGTGATGAAGTGGAGTCAACCCATGACTCGGCCTGGATTTTAGGCTTCTGTATCGCAAGGAGAGACTGTCGTATGTCGAGGTTGCTCAATCCAAGACCAGATTGGAAAAGGCGACGATCTCTGTCAAGAAGCCACTTTGAGGACGATCCTCCGGGGAAATCTGAAGATCACATCGGAGAGTCCTACATGTGTTGTTGGTTGGTAAGTTTACATGTATTTGCTACAGTCTTCTCGCTGATATCGTACAACACGTCGCAGAAGAACGAAACGGGACCCCGCTGCCGCTAGAAGCGATGACCCGACGGAGCAGCAGCCTGAGCCGGAGCCTGAGCGCTAGGTCTGGACCTGATACCAAGCAAGGGTTAAAGTAAGTGCAACGATGACAATTCGACGTACCCATTATAGATCGGTGCGCGGTTCGGACTGGATGGCAATGAGTACCGCGAGAGGAGGATCAAGAGACGACGCACAAGTAGGGTGGGGGACTGTAGCTATACGAATAACTCGGTTCGGAGGGTGGTCGATCTGGTGCGGTCGACACGAAGAATTTGAGCGAGCCGGAGGAATCGCCGCGATCCTGACAGAGTCTCAGACAGAGGCATTGAGTTTAAAAACTGGGCAACCTTGCAAATTTCCCATAGTCTCGAATCTGTTAACGAGCCACCTATGCCAAAGTGCCCAACTTCGGATTGGTAGACTGAAAAGTTGGACTGCCTGTCATCGGAGATGGCAAGCTACTCTGGGGGGTCAGAGATTCGTTTGGAGATGTGACTTGAAGAGAATGCACCTTGGAGAACATCCGTTCGCGAATGGACGCGCCAGAACGCGCCCCAGTAATTTCAACGACGAAATAATGCTCCCCATTCGAACTGACGACGATACGCGTCGTTGCGAGGGCCGGCCTGAGAACGAGTTAGACGGAATTGCGCGCGTTGATGTCGACGAACATTGTGGTTTCGGCTGGGGGAAGGCGAGAGAATGGGCTTGCAGGATTGCCTGAAGATGCTGCCCACAGACTCCTTTATGTATTGGTTCTTACCGGGAATATCAAGATTGAACGGGGGGCACATAACAGTTGATGAAAGATTGATGTTTGAACCAAGATATCCCATCGGACAGATGCAAACCCGGGCGGGGCAAGCTCTGGTGGCACCATGCTGGCACATCCCATGGGTGGCCATCCGCCCTACCTTGGCCCCGTTCCTCGTAGCGGTTGGTGAGTCGGAATTGCACGAGATGGCGCACTTGTTTGAGGTCGACGTCGACGTACATTGACGTATCGAGTCCCTATTCAGGGTGCCTGTTCTAGCGCAGCATATTACCGAAGCCCAAGATTACCGGCCATTAGCACCCGTTAGCTGCCACCACTAAGTATAGCATTGATAACTTTTTCTGGCGCTCGTGGGAACCGGTCGAACTGAACTTCGTGTTTTGGAGTCCATGGGTGTATGTCGATGCATGCATAGAATGGGTGGATTCGCCTTGAAAGAAATTCTGATGGATCTTTGGGAGGGCCAAAGCAGCTGGAGCCTGAGATTATTCCTCGCCGGAACGCAGCGCAGGTTGAAGGATCTGATGACGTCGTAGCAGAAAGTCGACAGGCCTCTCAAAGGGAATATCTTACCACTCCCCCCAACTTATTAAACCGCCTCGTGGTGGTTGATACCAGGCGTTTGCCGTTTTCGTCGGGACCAGACACAGTTTCGTTTTACGCAATTTTTTTGACTTCAGCGCCGACTAATAGAATCGTCTCTAATGCGCTGGCTTCAAGTTCAGGTATCAGCTTCTAGCCGAGGGTGAGTTATCTGCTTGGCGCGGAACTCCGTTACTAGCCTTCGAAATCCAGCGGAAATGAAGAAGCGCCGGGACTGCTGGCGAAATCTTTGAGATAGATCGTAGTAAGCCGGAGGGCGATAAGCGCATGAAGTCCTGAACAGTCTGGCTCCACTGTACATTTGGTCTCAGGACCCGACCGGGCCACTGCTGAAGAGCTTGACAGACAGTGTCGAACTTGTGTGTTTAAGCGGGACCGGACAAATCAGCAGACAGCAGCTGTCAGCCCTGAAAATCGGGCAATCGACGTCGACGTACATGTGTGTGCCTGGGATTCTGTATCCAGTGCTCGGGCCTTTCGGACGTCGGACAAGGCAGCTACCCGCGGCGCTTCAACCATCAGTGTTGAATGTTGCCAGGCAGCTGTATTGCTCCAGAGTCTTCGTGCCCCACTCTGCACGACCAGTAACCATCTTCAACTGCCATAGCAGCTCTGGCAGGCGATATCCATCCGATGTGTAGGTGAAGCCCAACCCTGCTGCCCACGCGTTATGATCGGTATAAACCCAGCGGCAAGGTTGATCCTCGCAGCCGTCTATCCGCGTCGAAAAGTTCCGACTGCCACTGAGTAAGCCGCACGCCAAAAAATGTAAGACAAAGGAGTCACCTGATCGCGTCGTCCTACCCAATTCGGAAATTAGAATATTCGTACACCATTGCGAAGAGCGATGATCACCCATAGCACGCAAAAAATGAAGCGCGCGCGGATCTCCGCTTGAGAGTTGACCCCAGGAATGTTGCAACGAAACATCCCCTTGATTCCGAGTCCGTGCCACTGGCGGTGGCGTCAACTTGGAGGGAAAACCACCTGCCAGTGAAGCAGCAGTAATTAACAACGAACCTCAAAGGACACCACAAAGAGCCGATCCAATCCCCGACTTGGCTTCCACCACCACCACCATCATATCACACAACTGGCATCCGCTTCTTACTCCGTGAAACGCGTCCACGGCAAGTTCATGCTCCCACTCGCGCGTGCGAGCATTAGCATCTGAACCCCGAATCTTGGCCGTCTAATTCGCGAAGAATAATGGCTGGCCTCGCGGGCGATACGTCTTCCCGGTGACCTGATCGATCTCGGCCTCGAGGTTCATTTCCCGTACTGTTCGTCAAACAGAGTCTGTTCGTATACCTATTTTCAGGTCTTAATTTGCATTGAGCGCGCGAAGAGCAAGTCCCCGGGGCCCTTGCCTTTCACCACAGGGTCGATATAATAGCTACCCTTCCCTCACGCCACTTGACGCGAGAGCATAAATACTATCAGAGATCGCAGTAGCGCAGAAGCAGCGAAGAAAGATTGATGAAAGACGCCTCCTAACCTGAGTGAGAAGACGGGTGTGTGCAAAATCGCCGCACTTACAAGCTCGTTCGTCGGAACGTAGAAGAATGGCGTCCCGAATACGATGAACGGGACAGAATTGTGATGAGCGGCCTGACAGAATTGTTTGGAAGCCGGAGACTGTTCAATTGGCTTGAGTGCCGCTCGGGCGCTTAGGGCGCTTGCGATTTTGTACCAGAAATGTGCCACTGATACCAGGGCTGAGCCATCGCAGTAAGAAAGTCAGCAAGCAGATCTAGATGCCCTCCTCGGCCGAGCGTCGTAAGTAGGCTCACTCTTGGTTCGGTTGACGATACGATCCGTGACTCTGGACCGTGAGTTACAAGCCACAGGCCGTCGTTGGGAGAATCGAACTCTCCAGATTAATTCTTCCTCGCATTCTTGGCCCAGGAAGACGACTCGGACGACCCGTATTTTCTCTTTTTTCCCCTTCCTTTTCTTTTTGTTCCGAGGAAATTGTTCTTGGGGGTGGCAGCGCCTCAGAATGCGTAAGGTATCATAGATGTTCCGAGATATGCAGAGAGGACAGGAAGATCGAGATAAGGAAACTAATCGGTGGTCCGTTTCCGCTTCAACAAACGAAGAACTTGGAGATAGTCCGGCTTGTCCAAGAGCATGCTTGACACAGCTCGAGGCTCCTCCGTGAACGCGCCGACTGAAAATCTTCGTTGAAGATCGCGTTCTCGTCGACATCGCGTTCTCGTCGACATCGCGTTCTCGTCGACATCGACGGTGCCCGACTCGCGTACCCAGGTCGTCATGACCTTCGGCCAGTGATCCTTCGAGATGCTCTCGTCGGGCACCAAACTGACCTTAGGTGCCCATTGCCGTTCGAGGCGTCATCCTCGTCGGGAGCGTTTGAATCTCGGGCCAATTCGTGAGGAAGCAGCCGTCGAGGCGGGGTTTCATAGGTTTCTGCAGAATCGGTGGTGTCAAGGCTCTTCCGAGGGAGGACAACACTGTGAACGTGGTTGTGCCTGGATAGTGGTCGACCAGCGTCTGGAGTCAGCATGCTGGGTCCCCTGAGTGAAACGCTGGGATGTCTTCGGAAGCTATGGTTGTTGTTGGTCAATTGCTGAATCTGATCAATGATCAGTCACGGTCACGAAAATCGCGCTCACGCAACCTTGCTCTCGACGTCGACATGAGTTGAGCAGAACGCTATGCACTCGACGCTGCCAACGACGCGCGGTGTGCCCATGGCTTGGCCATTTCGCCTCATTCTGAGTCTCGACGCACGGACATTGCGCTCCACTTGGCGCTCGCTGATTGTTCCCGGCGAAGATCCTTTCCTAATCGCTACCAATGTGTTTCATCGAGTGTCGCGATATTTCCGCATAAAGCTGGCGTATTGACTTCTTTTCCCCGAGCGCCTCTTCCCCATGTTTTCTTCTCTTCTTCTGGCGCTCGGCGCTTTTTCAAGCGTCAAAGCAGTTTCCGTCCGTTCCGTGGCCGAGATTCGTCTGACTAACAAAGAGGTCTGCGTCTCAGCGTTCAGCTACGCTTCATCTCAACCAATTAGATCTCTCCGGACGGTTTTTCGCGAAGGTGCGCGCCTCTTTTGTTCTATCGCTGCTTCGCTGACCATGGGTATCGTAGTGCTGTCATCGTGAACAACGTGTTTCCTGCGCCTCTGATCAAGGCCAACAAGGTCGGAACTTCAATTAAATGGCTCTAGGCTCTATCGACAACGTCTTGTCCTCTAGGGAGATCCCTTCCAGCTCAATGTCGTCGATAGCTTGACGGATACTTCCATGCCCAGGGCCACCAGTATTGTGCGTCGCAAAGTCCTGCGCACCACATGCCTCACGCCTCTCTAGCATTTTCACGGTTTGTTCCAAGCGGGCAGCAACTACGCCGATGGGTGGGTGGTTGCCCATGTACGTCACTCCAGAGCTCACATTCTTCTTGTCTATAGTGTCTCTTTCGTCACTCGTTCGTACATACCCTCTTGCGCTTTGCGAAACCGAAGCCCTCTCAGAATGCCCCATCGTTCCCGGAAATTCTTTCCTCTACGAGTTCTCTACCTCGCAAACAGGCACATTTTGGTACCATTCACACTTTGGTGGGCCAAGACTCCTGCTCTCGTTCGGGTTTCGAGTTGACACGACCATGTAGCCTTACAATACTGCGACGGTCTCCGAGGACCTCTTGTCAGTAAGTTGCCGTTCTTGATACCCTTGTGGGTCGCTCACTGCCATCCAGTCTATGACCCACACGATCCTTTAGCCCCTCTCTATGGCAAGTGCTCTTGCCCATTCTGTCTATGTCTTTTATTCATGCTCTCCACTTTAGATGTCGACGACGGTACGCAGCCATCCTGATTCACTGGACTTTATTGATGTCATCCAACAGAAACCACCGTCATCACTCTCGCAGATTGGTTCGTCTGCAACTTTGCACCATTCGCCGCGCGTTCTTAACGCACGCACTGGCAGGAATCACTTTACTACAAACAACCTTCCCGCTATCCCGAACTTCTCCTCTGTCCTCGTCAACGGTCTCGGGCGGTTTCTCGGTGGTCCACTCTCGCCATTGGCTGTTATATCCGTGAAGCAGGGGCTGCGATACAGGTAGACATGGACGTTGTCGTGCATGATTGTTGCACTAACACAACGCCACTCCAGATTCCGCCTCGTTAGCATGTCGTGCGGTGCGCACTTCCGCATCTGTCCCTGATCCACGAGCTTATGGTGTAGACCCATACTTCACGTTTCAAATCTCCCAGCACCAGATGACGGTCATAGAAGCAGATGGCATAAGCCAACAACCTGTGACCGTCGACTCGCTGCAGATATTCCGTCAGTATGAATGGTTTCGCTCTTAGCGAGGTGTGCTCACGGGGTCAACTAGCTGGCCAAAGATACTCCTTCGTACTGGTCGCCAACAAGAAGGTATGCATGGATGCACCCGCCGATACTGCCGTGACACCCTTGCTAGGTCGATAACTACTGGATCCGCGCCATTCCGGACTATGTCAATACTGGATTCCAGAACAACACGAACAGGTCCGTTGCTTGCCCTGAACCGCTATTCCTTCTAACGACGTGGTTAGTGCGATTCTGCGATGTAAGCCCTCCTTCAGCAAACCAAAACACAGGGAACTTAGTCGGCATTCCAGACGTCGGCGCGCCAAAGTCCGACCCGACCACCAACAGCGTCACCGGGACTAAGCTCCTCCGAGAGACCGACCTGCATCCGCTCATTCCCAACCCTGTCCCGGGGGCACACCGCGTTGGTGGTGCGGACGTATCGATCAACCTCAATGTCGGTGTCGACTTGTCCAATCCGACTGGTCCCAAGTACACTCTTGGTGGAACGGTAGGTGTTGTCTTCCGACGCGGTCAATCGGTCTGAATAGCCTCCAGAGTTTTGTGCCCCCGACGACTCCCGCGCTATTGCAAATCTTGAGTGGTGCGCAGGCTGCGCAGGACCTCCTCCCTCAAGGCAGCTACTACTCACTTCCGCCGAACAAAGTTATCGAGGTTACGATACCTGTGAGTCTCATGCTGGTTACAGGAGCGACAGGACTCATTCGTTGAAGGGTGGTTCAGATGGGGGTGTTCCTGTACGTGGATGAAGTATCCGTTGACCCTGGCTCATTCAATTGCAGCACCCATTCCACTTGCATGGCGTCAGCGACATCCTCTGCTCTGGGTCCCGGCGCTCATACTCCATCTAGCACGCCTTCCATGTCATTCGCAGCGCCGGAAGCACTACCTACAACTGGTTGAATCCTGTCGTTCGGGACACCGTTTCTACTGGCAGCGCTGCGGCGGGCGACAACGTCACATTCAGGTAGAGCGTGAAACATCGATATCGGCTGCCTGCCGCATGGATCTCATTTATTCATTCTAGATTCGTAACAGACAACCAGGGCCCGTGTAAGTTTTCGTGCATTCATCTGCAACTACGTATCCTAGTGCTGACTCGCCGCGTAGGGTTCCTGCACTGGTAAGCTTGCCCGTCCCATCTCAAGATCTCTAGGTTTGACGCACCAAAGCCACATCGACTACCATCTCGAACTGTGAGTGTGAGCATCAGAGCGTGCCACGCAGCTCATTCGTCTCACAGAGGTCTCGCTGTTGTTTTCACCGAAGACATCAAGACGATTCAGAAGGAGAAAGTACCTGGTACGGGTGCCCAAATTTTCGACTGAGAGCAACCAACTGAGACTCGTCATCAGCTGCATGGAACCAGCTTTGCCCGCTGTACAACGCAGCGAATGTTGCTTGAATTCCTGCAGAAATTTTATTTATTTATTTATTTTATTTCCGCGTTATGCCGCAGTCATACTCTACTTGCATCCTATTACCTACCTATCAATTACCTGCACAAAGTCCTGGGATACTAGTACAAACGACAACATCTACCATGGTCGCCTTCAACTCTTCACTGTGTCTCTCGCATCGCTTAAGCCTGCCGTCTCATGCAGATACTTATCTCAATCGCTACAGATTGGTCTCCGACAGCATCTCTCGAGCTCATCGATGTATTCCAGGACGAGGAGTCCTCTTCACACACCACACATGGTCAGCGGCGGAGGGAGCACGACGCGATCACGGGAGCAAAATAATATTACGAGACCATGCTTGTCTAGTGAATAATGCCCCCTATAGTTTTGAGATATTACCCAGGTTGTCGTAGCCCATGAGTGCGCCTTGATCTAGAATACATGCCGCCATTAATTTGGTCCAACCCTGGGTAGCGGGGAAGTAATGGCCTGTAGACTTGAGCGAAAACATTTTAGCAGTGAAACAGACTCATACCTCCTTCATGAATCTCCAAGCGAGCAGTGTTGGAAACACGAACCAGCTCTTGCGAACTCTCTTGTGGGACTACGGGGTCCTTGGCCGCTATAATATGCAGGGTGGGCGTGTTGAAGTTGGTGGCGAAGACTTTGTCGCCGACTGCTCCCGGGAGTCTGAACCCAGAAACTGCGATACAAAATTTAAACGGAGGGTGTGGTGCCTTTCCTTCGAGTAGAAAGGGCGGATAGACGTGCGGACGCTCAAGCTGAGGTTTTTTTAGCGAGAGCCTGAGTAATCGAAACAAAGGTTACAAGTGCAGTGAGCAGAGCTCCCATCGTGGCTCCTTGCGAGAAACCAAGGACGCCGTCGAAATGTTGTGCGCTCAAAACATCTCGAAGGAGGAGCAGAGACTCGGGAAGACCGCCATGTTCTGGATCGTCTGTATGGATCCACTGAAACCAGGCACGAGACTCATTAGCTTCGATTGCATCTGAAGAGTCGAAGGCAGTGGCTCTGTTGGGTTGTGATGCGATGTTTCTAGGTGGCAGCAGGATAGGGCCGGAGAGACAAACTGGGAAGCAATATTTGAGAAAGCATTCAACACCTTGGAAGGTTGCCTACCAAACTCGACCTGCTGCCCGCATGTCTCCCGTAGAGCCGTGAGCTTTGCGGGTCAGGATTCAGATTATATCGGTTTCTTCAAAGCATCATACCCGTTTTGCGAATATTGCAGAGTTTTGTGAGTATCTGAGAAATATTGGTACAAGAGTTAGAGGCGAGGAGGACGAACCCATGGAGCGCAAGCACTCGCACCATCGTGGTGGTTACGGTTCAAGTTGATTGTCGGTAATGATCGGCCCGGACCTTCAAAACGCGGTCACATGGCTCGTGTCTGCGCCTAGGCACATTGATTTGCGTAGTGGTTGCACTAGCATCGAGCCACATCGAGGCCGTACTTACTTACCGCCTGCTTCCCCGCTGCCCGTCGTCCCAGGCATCCCTGCTCCCGGCCTCTCAGTATCGTCGATTACTCCTCCGCCACCGCTCATCGTAGCACCTTGGCACCTCGACGCTGCTCTAACCTCTCCGAGTCCCGCTACAATCTTTGCTGTCGCCGCATGCTATCGCTGGCGTTGCTGCCGCTGCCGCGGCCGCTTTCGTCAGTGGCAACTTTGAATCGTCACCATTTCTTGGTTCTTCTTGCCAATGTAACCCTGAAAAACGATTAGCTTACTGTGCCGACAAGCAACATAACCAGAAATCTTACTGCTCTCTCCGTGGCGAGGTGGGCCGCACACGGGCACCTCGACGCGATCGGAGTTATGTGCAGCCATGAGGGCTATGCATTGGAATGGAAAACGACATACCGAATAGAATATGGGCGGCGGGTCCTATGGTTTGCACACGCGCTATTTCTGTCTTTAGTTTAGAGGGAGGATGGGATGGGAACAGCACATAAGTACTGAAGAGCGTCGTAACGGGCTTGAAGCAGCTCCCATTGTTTGAGATTCTCCGCATGGGTCGCCTACCGAGGTTCGAAAAGCGCTTGGTAGGGACCGCCAGATATTTCGGTGTAAGTACGGTTTGTTGGGGGCTTGACAGCTGACTGCAAAATCGTAGGCCATCGAAAAAAATCTCTCCAGTCAGGATTATATGGCGAAGCTGTCGATGGCGGCGTCTAGAAGCTCTCCGAGTGGCATAGAGTGGAGCTTTGAATGGGAAAAGGATCATTCCGGTGATGAGAGAGAGAAAAATGGGATGGCCCACGATTTTGCAGTCAGCTGGAATGAGGGCGTCACGGTGGGTTGGAAAAGATGGCGCGTAATCGTGTGGACCACTCTGAAAAGAAGTTAGAAATAAAAGAGCGGGAGGAGGTTCCCGCGAGTAGGAGGAAGAGGAGGAAGAGGCTGGACCTGTATTGACCGGTGAGGACGCGTCGGGAAGCATGAGGTTGGTGAGAGTTGGGCGACGCCAGCGGTTCGCGGCCTTTCCACTGGCGTATGCCGGGCTCTGGGGCAGACCTATGGTCAAGGACATGGTTGTCAGAACGAAGTACTTTCCATAGTTTTTCGGCGATATATTGCTACCGCGTCCCTTAAGGTTACTATCCGATTCGGAGGAGGATATTGCTGCCATCCGCAAGCTGGCTGAGGAAGCGGATGGACAAGGCGTTCGCAGCATTTTACTGCAAAGAGGAGCGGACCATTCAGACTAGAAACATGTTACAATTGTACAATCGTCCAGAACTCAAAGCTTCGTATTCTCTTAATCCATAAAGATCCCGCCATTGACCGACAGCTGAGGGCACTGGGTAAACTAGCGCGTATCATCTAAACAATGGAACTTACGCTCTGCCCTAGATGCGACGACTCGTCAGCAAAAAAAAAACTGGACGCGCGTAGTCTCTCACCTGTTATGTACCCCGACTGGTCGGAGGCAAGGAATGACACCAGGTTGGCGACGTCGTCGGTAGTTCTGAGCCATTTGGTGTTTGACCGAGCAGCATTCACAGAGGCACTCACCCAATGCGTCCGAGTGGGATAGTGCTCTTCATCTGTAGAGTACGGTCAAGCAAGTCCAGGAAAGCGGAGATCGGGAAACACGTACGCGTTCACTGAGAGCGGACCCACTAATAGCTTCGTTGCTGCTGTCCAGGAACTTCACTGACGGGAACTCAGCACCGAAAAGCGACCATACACCGAAAGATGTACGCATGTCCGTGTCCACTGGGCCCGGCGCGTATGCGTTCACAGTAATCTTGTGCGGTCCGAATTCCAGGGCTTGAACCGCGTGAACAGATTTTAGTGGCCAGCGGATGAAGGTTACTCACCGGCAGCCTGAGTCAGTCCACGGACAGCAAACTTCGATGCACAGTACGCGCCCATGAACGGATTGGCCGCTGCGAGACACGGATTGGGTGAGGAGAGAGGGGTCAGAAGATAGCGTTATTACCTCGTTTCCCCGAACTCGAGCATGCACCGATGATGCGTCCACCAATCCCTTGCGCAATCATCTGTGCAGCGGCGACTTTGTAGCAGAGAAAAGTGCCTCGCAAATTGACTGCCATTAGTCTGTCCCACTCGTCTGGACGGACACAGACGAAGAGCGTATGAGAAATGACGTCAGGGTGAGGCCTACAACTCACCGACGGAGACTGGAACGAGTTGAGTGAGAAAACTCGTGAAACTGACGGTGCAGCGTACTTTCAGCAAGAGTTGCCCAGGGACAAATCCCCGCGTTTGCAACCATCTGCGAATCAGTTCCTTCTCATTACGCTGACTGGTTCGACATACAACGTTGAGCGATCCATGCGCCTCGACTACCTCGTCAACCATTGTCTTGACTTCAGTTTCAATAGAGACGTCGGCGATATGCGCTGAGCTAGCACGGCCCGTTTTCCTGATGTCCTCCACAACAGCATTGAGCTTTTCAGAGTTGCTGGCAATGTCGTTGACACAGACATCGAAGCCGTCTGCAGCGAGACGTAGGGCAATTGCTTGACCAATGCCCTGGCCTGGAGCAATACTGTAAGAGAAGAGAGAGGATATAAGCCCTGCATACCTGCACCAGTTACAAGTGCGACGCCCTTCCTTTCCATATTGGTTGCGAGACTCCAAGGACGTCGGGGTCATGTGGGACGTCGACGCATCGGAACTTTCGGAATTGTTTCGGAGGCCAAAACTATAGCTTTTCGGCGGGCGTTTAGATATGTGGCTCTGAGCTTGAAGCGGGGCTGAAGATAGTTGCTGGCTGTAATGAGGGCGAAGATGGGAGGAATTCGGGGGGGGGAATGTCACAGGTAACGCCGACTAGTACTGATCCTGCTTGCCACAGTGCTTGACTATCGACGCTCGCCTGCTCACTCAAGATAAACAAATTGAACCCGGATCGCAGACCGGGTGTCAGGCCCGACAGTAATTAAGATTAAGGCCGACAAACGTTCTTCAAGTTGTCCGCAAGCCTGCCAGTGAGACGAATCCAAGTCGGCGTCGGCGGCAAAGACTTGGTCTCAGGCGGTCCGTTTCCCCCATGTCGCGATTGTGGAGCATAGCAAGCCTCTTGACTCTCAGCTCAGTGCTCAACCTTCGACGGTATCTACATCTTCGACACACAAAAATCCCAACGGCTCAGGCTGTCTCTCACACGTCATACGGAATCGCTTCGATCTTCTATGTTCACTGGCATCCTTCTGTCGTCCAGCAACTCCGCGGCCTGGTTGATGGACATGGACTGTATCTCTAGAGCGTTCGGTTCTCGCTCTGCGTCAAGCGGCAAGCCGGGAAGATCTAGAAAGAGCGCCAAGCTGCTGTGGCCGACTTGCGTTGCATGTCCATTGACTGCCGCAATGGCGAGGGTTGGTCTCTGGCGGTGTTATGGTCAGCTTGGGAACATGGGTCATCTGTACTCCGACTAATACATACGTTCAACCTGCAGATGTCGTCTTGAGTGAATGACACTCCGTCGATGCTCTCAAGCAACTGACTCTCGCAAGCAGATGCAAATAACTCATCCTCGTCAGTATCTATTAACGTTCACCAACGTTCACTAATGCTCAGAACCAGATCCTAACGCTGTTGTGTTCTACACTTGCAACTACAGAGTCAACGCACCCTTCAAGTTGCCCAGCGGGAGTCGGAGTTCAAGTTGAGCTTTATCCTCTCCTGCCTGCCCGAACTCTTTGGCCTTAGAGACATCGACGACAAGTACCACTGCGATCCTAAAGCATGCCAACCCACGCAACCTCTGGCATATAAATAACTGTTTCCCCAAAATTGCTTCATTGTTCCGGGTCCCAAGCACGTGCACCGGCTTTGTCTTGACCTACGAGAACTTGAGATGCCCTCGCCGTGTACGCGGTGGCTCCTCAACAAGAACCAACACTCAAATGACGTTGCTTCTTGGGAATCTTATCGCCGTTCCCAAGTTGACCGTTGTGGGCCGGGGTGGCGGCTAGCGCTAAGTCGCCGTCAGCGCGCTTCTGGCCTAGGTTTCTCCGCAAGATGGTGCCTTTACTATGCTCTTTCTACGTAGATCTCTCTGTTGTCTCTCTGACCTCCCTCCCAGGCCACACGATCATGCCCCAGCGAGATTGCCGTTACGCCTGATGGCTTCCCTATCACCACCGCGCATGCTCCCTTGGTATTGCAAAGAGACTGACAGGACTCTCGTGGTGCTCTGGCTCATCAGAGAACGCCAAACGCCTGCTGCCGCTGTCGTTCTCATTTATTTGTTCCACCAGCCATTTCCCGCACATTCCAAATATTCACACGGAAGGGTCAAAAAACCACTGGAGCATTTTTGCGATACGCGCCGTCTGATGGGTAATGGATTCAGATAGGATAATATATTTCACGGTATCGTAGCGGGTTCGCAACCTCCGTCTTCAGATCGCGACTGAATCTGCTCCAGGCCCCAGTATTCCGAGGGGAAGAGCATCGTCGTGACCAAATGTTCAGCTAGAGTGTTCCGCCGATTGTTCTATTCCTGTGATTGAACTCATCTAGACCAGGACCAGCCTGAACCTCTCTCCTCCTAAGTCCTCGGCTCCCTCGAGCTCTTCTCGCGCACTCTGATAGAGAATTGCAGCTGGCGGTACTAATATCTCAAGAAACTGACCAACTTCATTGTCTTTGCCGCGGCAGTAACATATATATCTGTGGAATGACGCGCCTGGCGTCATTCTACTGTGTTCGGGCGACTCGGAGGCACTCATCACCCAAATCACGAGTTATTATTAACAGTCGCCTCTCACGCAAGTGCTTTTTTGCCTTAATGGAGGTCGCCTCCAGAAGTCTTCTTGGTCCCTTCGGTCCATCGACCCGTAGGTGCCCTCTTCATCCACGGAGCCGTCGACAATTGATCCGTTCCTTGACCAGATATTTATGGGTACCATTTCTGAACAGAACTCAGACTCGTCATTGCACTCAAAAAATAGAACTGTCTAGACCTATTTCAGCCGCCTATAAGCATCGCACGCCTTCGCTTGCTCGTTCCACATTCACCCAACATGAATCAAGCTCCTAGCATTAGCCCAGGCATCACGCACCCTTCCCTTTGTAGACCATCTCAACGCGTTGGAAGGCCTCCTCACTAACATCCTACAGACATTCGGGATATCAGCGATGCCCACCGTGTTCTGCAAGCGGTCCGACTCAATATTCTTCCGCTGATCAAGCGTCGACTCGCTCCCACTGAGCGCAACGAGCTGAAGAGCGGCAATGTTTTCGTGTGGGAGGAGTCAGACTCGGAGGATGGCCTCGTGCGTTGGACGGACGGAAAGCGATGGTGTGTTCTTGAAGTGGTTCTTCTTCAGTTTCAAATATTCAAGATGTTCGTCCAGGTCGCAGAGCAGGATGCGAGGAGACTGTCTGATATACCAAGAAAAAATCGACACCACCGAGGCGGAGAAGCGCGACAAGGCAGCACGACGGTATGCCAGCGCACATGACCCGTTGAACTCTCGGTATAACGCCAGTTGAAGGGCGCTGAAGTTATCCGATTCTCCCGAGCCGATCCCTGCTCCACCCAAGCGCAGAGAGCGCCCAACTAAAGTGGACGGCCTCACTAAACACACTTACTCCATGTCCGTCAAGCTCCCAAACGCCGCCGGCATGCGGAAATGGCACCTTACTGCATATTTCTCGGTAACTATCCCGTCCGTTTGTGCCAAAGTTTTTCTCAAGAGTCTGATAGGCTCGCGAATCCTCTCTTCTTCCGGTTGTGGAAGACCACGAGTATCTGCGCAATATAGAAGTTCCTCGAGGCGTGTTTGGCGGACACAATGGTCGGTCCTGTGGAGGATCCCTTGGCCTCTTCCCTCTTTCAACTCAGCGGGCGAACCCACCTGTCTATTGCGCGATCTCACCGGCTCGCGCGCGCGACAGCGACCCGCCTCCGCGTTTGTCATCACAGAATCAAGCTCATGCGCGGAGTCCACACACTACCGCCCTCATCCTTCCCCCGATATCGCCTGCTGCTTCTCCCATGCCGCTTCCGCCGCTCTCCTCCTTTGGGTACTTCTTCCCGAAACCTGCTAGTTCTCCTTGCTCGCCGACCTCCACTGGCACCATCGTCTCCCCGCATGATCGTCGTATTCTCGAAAAGTTCCGCGTCATCATTTGAATCTTGCAATAATAATGGTTATTAGGCCCGCTACGCTGGGGCTGGCGTGTATCCCACGTGCTGCAATATCCGGGACAGTGTCTGAAGTCATTGAATCGGAGCTGCGACGTTTACACATGGCAGCGATATATGACAGAAGAAGCTAGCGCTGGTGCTCGTTCACACGCAAAACCACCGGCTCGCGATTCGAAGGCTCGGTGCCGCTGAAGAGACTGCGTTTATTTAACCTCGAGGTGGGTTCCAAGGTCGGAATTCCACGCCCACGCCAAGGGGCACGGTGAGAAACAAAGCTCGAGATGGGTTGAGGTGTGAGATCCGGCGCGAGGGTGGTGTCAGTGCCGGTAAGGACAAGTTGTACCAGTAACACTGGGAATTCTTTTCCAGCGGCAACCTGCGGCATCCACCTGTTCAACTTGACCTCAGTGATGGGATATCTTCGATGTGCAGCTATACACAGATGGATCGACAGGAATCACCCAGGGGTGCCGTCCTGTGCTTGTTGCTCCTTTTCCATTGACGCGACGGCATCGTCTCGCATTGGTCGGTTGTTTGGTCCACTCCCAGCTCGGACGAGCGATGGGGTTCGCGCGATATCGAGGACTTGTTAGAAGCTTCCGGGGCACCGGAAACCCAGGCGCAACAGCCGACTCGTCGAAGAGTGAATTTGAAGCAAATTTGGAGACGCTTAAGAAGAAACCGGTTGGCGAGACCCGGAGGTGCGCACTAATGGTTTAGACGCGGCGGAAACCGACGTCCCGCGTGGAATTCTGAAATATATCGTCTCGTTCAGCGCGGCGTACTCGCGTCGACAGATGCCCTCCCGGTCACGTTATGGCGTTTACTGATCTTGATCCGGACTTTGTCCCGCACTTGTCCCGCACGGGAACTGGCGTTGGAAACCAGTTGGAAACCAGTACTGTATTGCTGCATCAAGAATTCTATGGATGCAGATCTGTGAGATGCGGCATAAATTGTTGTGACTTGAACGCTGGTGGGCCCGTTGTTAGAAGGTTTGGCGAGTCGGAAGAAGCTATAGTCAAGGTTATTTTTTGCATGGTTCTTCGCGAGTGAGAGACGGGCTCATCGACCTGGTTCCAATTGAATGTTTCTCCGTTGACTTGACGAACGGGCAGCGACCGGGGGTTCATCAAAGATCGAACAACGTATACACTGCCTCATTGCTTCGGTCAATCACGCTTGGCGCAGGGGTATGGTATAAAGACGCGCACCCGTCCATCGTGCTCCCCATTCTCTTTCTCCACTCCTCTTTTCAAGCCTTTTTTCACAACCCTTTTGATTCTTTTCATCATGTTCTTCTCTGCGTCGATCGTAGCCTCCTTTGTCCTCGCTCTCTCTGGCATCGCTGTCCACAGCGCCCCGGTCGTAAGTGGGTCGTCCATCCGAGATATTAGATGCTGACGCTTCGGTATAGGCTCCTCAGGCCCGGGCGGACTTCGTCCCGCAAGCGTGCTCTGGCCCGAATGGCACCGGCACTTGTGTCCCTCTCAACGTCGCCAGCCCCAACACCAGCGGTCCCGCAATTAACCCCGCGGCGTGCACGAACGTCAACAACCCGGCGTCCTTCGTCCTGAACGAAGATAACGACTGTGTCTCGTTCCCGTTCGTCTCGTCCTCTGTTACCACGACACAATCTGACTTGTTTCTCCAGGAACGCGGACTGCCAACTCAACTTTGCCAATGGCGACTTTGCGACTGAGCATTTCTCAGACGACTCGAGCAACCTCGCACCGGGCATCTTGAGCGTCAGCTGCGAGGCCGACCCTGGCTTCGTAAATGGGTTGTTGGCGGGTTTCCAGGGATGAGAAGTGAGAGATGGGAGGAAGATGTTGATGAAACGACTTCCAAGTACAAAGGAATGTAGTGAGGATGGAGATGTCTGCGCTAGTCGATCTCGGCACAGGCAGGATGAATGAAATGAGCTTGAAAACTCTTGCTGGTGTGGTTATTCGAGGAGAAGCTACAAGCCGTACAAATCGTCCAAGAATAGAGGTCTGAGTCGAACCCGCGCCATCTTCGCGATGGCCTGCACCATGGGTCGCACTTCGGGTCGAGTCCTCCCTGGAGATTATGAGTACAAAGGAAGGAGTGCGAGTGCGACGCACAAAGAGGCTCATCCCATTTGGGATAGGGAAGGAGTTGGTCCACAAAGCTCTGGATGAGACGCTCAGTCTCGAGAAAAGCCGTCGGCACGAAGTCGACCGTAATGTAGCGTCCTCTATCCGGGTGAAACCACTGCACATTGTCCGGAGACTCCCGCCAGACTCCATGGCCGGTGAGCGTGAAGCGGGTGAGACTGGATGAGTGGGGTGCTGGTCCAAGGTCATAGAAGACGTCCGTGGGGCAGGTGTACTGGATACGATGAGACGTTAACATCCATCTCGAGAATGGAATATGGGACGCACGTTCTGTGGACGACTCCACTCTCCGCCCCATCCACGCTCAATCGCAGTATGCGCGCCAGCCACGGCACGCTCAAATTCCAACCAGCGGTCTTCGAGAATGGGGACAAGACGACCCACGTCGTCCATAATAATACCGGAGTTCGGAAGCGTAGGGTGGAACAGCAAGGCAGACGCGATACCTTGACCGCCTAAGCCATTGTACGACACGATTGCAAGGACGTTGTTTGTTGTTGGCAGGAAGAGCGGCGTTGCAGTTGCGTTTAGCGGTGGGTAGAGCAAGTGGGGCGGTACGACCGGCCGAAACGCCATGAAGGTTGGAGGCAGGGGGAGAGTGAGGATCCATGTCGTCGTGGCTGGCCATAGATGCGTCACGGTCACTGGCGGTGACAGCAAATCTCAATCTTTAACTTGAACGACGAGCTCTAAAATTTCTAAAAGTCTGAACGCTCGCTGACCTCCAGGGATTTATGAATGCCAGTGCGGTGCAGGCCCGGTTCGCTGACGTTCGTTGGCCTGGCGTCTTCCCCGACGACCACGAATCCCCGTTTCAACTCATCCCCGGCGTTTTTCCGCTCAAACTTGAGCGCTTGAGCAACCAGATTCGCTTCAGTCTTCTTGACTGGAATTGGAAGCCGTCGCGCAACTCGACTATGGCTTCTTTTGCAGCTGCCAGTACTATTCTCTGCATTGCACCGACGTCTTTGGCCGCGGCCATCGCTTAGATCGCTAACCGCGGCCGCCGCCTGGGGAGCTGTCTCGTTCCGCATCGCATGTTCAAAGGTGGAATACCAGGATGGTGAATTCTTTTAGGGAACGCACGATGCTATGATCCATTTATGCAGCTGCCCTTGGCGTACGCTATTAACATATCGCCCAAACCGCGCATTGGAGCCGCTGTGTTGTACTGGCTTGACTAGGACCAGATCGGCGCCTACTGCTAGTCTGACTGCGTTGACTGTCCACTGCTCCCTTCTTGCTCAAGACGACCTCAATACGATGGAAATTATATCCAAGGCATGAGGGGATTTCACGGGACTCCGCTGCTGTCAGTGAGTAGGTCCATGCTCCGCCCGAGCAAGCAGCTGCGCAGATAATGGGGGACAATCAGGGAGTCACCGAGGACACGACGCTGATACCGCGCTACGTATCCGCGATCCCAAGATAAACGACAGCAACGACGGGGCAGATACAAAGATCGTGAGGTTCATTGAGGGTAAGGAAGGTGTACGGAGGTACGTGGTCGTAGAGAATACAGTGAGGGGTCAGGAAAGACAGGTGTAAACATGTAAGAAAAGAGCACATTATACGCGTTGAAGCGGTGGGCAGGCGACGCGTCATATAACACCGCCCAAACCGACAAACTCCATCATGGCCTCCTTTGAAGGCAGTACGCCAACCAAGCTCTCACTCATCCGTCTGGCCATCGCGCGCGGGCGTATCGGCCTGCGGAGAGACGCCCAACGGCCCACTCGGCCCACCCGCACCCAATTCACGGCCCAGCGATCGACGCGCGCACGAATACGATGTAAACGGAGAGTGAGGTCCCATGCGGGAACGACGGCAGCGGTGCTTGCATGGTGGGAGAGGCTGCGAGCATCGAGATGGACGTCGGGTGCCAGTGGGTGCTTGGTAGCGGCGAGTCGAGCGAGTTTCCGTTTGTTGGCGCGACGCACGAAACCCTTGACACAGCCTAGGAACCACATTGCGTGCAAGGGAAAGACCGATGAGAGGATGAGAGCCGGAGCGATCGATCCATGAGGTCGATGGGTGGAAAGACAGTATGTGAAGATGAGAACAAGGTGCAAAGCGATGCGCGTCAAGAAGAAGAGCACGCCAAAGAGATTGTCGGAACGCAGACGAGGGAGTAGAGTGCCCAAGCCAAGGAGGAACGTAGGCAGCTGCATGAGAAATCAGAGCCAGAGATAGAAAGAAACAGAAGACCAACCTCCATGATCGCACACAGACCAAATATGTAGGCCCAACCCGCTCGAATGGCAAACTCGCATATTCCAAGGTAGACGAGGTGATGAACCCAACCAGTCAAGAGGTTGATCTGGGAGCTATAGAAGATCGATCCAACGACGAGGTCGGCTGCAAGGTATGCCTGCATGAATCAGACGAGTGCCGTGGAAAGGGAAGGATAAACACCTGGAAGACCCTGTTCACTCCAATGGCGAACCCAGCCCGCTCATCGATATTATCGACGCCGCCTACGAGATAATCTCGCACGAACGGAAGACTGGCAGCGGTCATCGTCCCGCTTGCTACGGTGGATAGGATCCATGCGCTTTGACGAGGCGTCTTGAACAGCGGGGAAAAAACGGTATAAACCGCACAAAGGAGCGCAAACGTCGTGAGGAGCACGGACGCTGAGTCGAGCGTCGTGAGCGCGGCCATGGCAGGGGAGGCGAAGCCCGACGGGCATTTAACTTCTGCTTGCCACACGTTCGTTTGAGGTTAGCGTCACTTCCGCCCTGCGAACGTGCGATCCACCCTAAAGCTTGCTGCACCACATTTGTCCACCTTCTGGCCCGATTACGCCCTGTCAGGGCCACCCGGTCCGACGGTCTGCGATTGATTCCACATTCAAGAATCGAAACTCTGAACGAAAGCGGATTCGACGCCGTGAAAGGTAACGCACGGGACGATCATAAGCCGTGGCCAGCAGATTCACATAGCCTGAAGAGGCGGTTACTGCAGGATGGTCCTGACAAGTGAGACGAGCCGCGAGTCTAACTTGGCCCAGAGTGTAAAGTCGGTGGTTTGGTTTAACGAGTGAAGGAACGGGTTAGGGGCTTACTAAGCGCCCCTATTTCGCCGGCCGGCGGCCGTGACGCGTAGCTTTCCTTCAAGTTCAACATGCCCTCCCGTTCCATGGCACGAGCTTTCAACGCCACCCATGCGCGGACGTATACCCCAGTCGCGATTCTTGTCGGTGGAACGTCGGGAATTGGGGAGGGAATGGCAGAGGCATTTGCGCGGCACACAAAGGGTAATGCCAACATCATCCTCGTAGGTCGGAATCGCGCCGCCGCCGAATCCATCATCTCTGGTTTTCCGAAGCCCACTGCGGACGGGGTCAAGCACGAGTTTGTCGAGTGTGATATGACGCTCATGAGGAATGTTCGGCGCGTGGCCGGCGAGCTACAGTCTAGACTGGCCAAGATCAATTTCCTCGTCCTTACGGCCGGAGTTCTTACTATCGACGGACGCACCGAAACTGAAGAAGGGATCGACCGCAAGCTCGCTGTCCACTACTACGGCCGCTCGCGCTTCATCCGCGACCTTCTTCCCTCCATACAGTCTGCGCATGCCTCAGGCGAGGACGCCAAGGTCATGTCTGTTCTTTCTGCTGGATACGGCGCCGCCATCGACCTCGACGATCTTGGATTGAAGAAGGGTTTCACTGTCCCCAAGGCTGCGACATCGGCGGCCACTTACAACGATATCATGGTCAATGTACGGAGTTTTTGCTCTTCGTCTTCTTACTGACGAACCTAGGACTTTGCGGCTCGATACCCGGGAATCTCTTTCATCCATTCGTACCCGGGAGGCGTCCGTTCCAACTTGCTCAAGGCATCTAGCTCCCGACTCCTTCGCTATTCTCAAATATTCACACCCCTGCTCACACCGTTCACATACTCGGTTACAGACGCTGGGGAGCACCAGCTCTATGCGCTGTTGAATGCGGCTGCAGGACCTGCGCGCACCAACGACAAGGGCGACGACATTGGATCAAAGGGGGTACTATGGGTCTCCCGAGGCCATGGACAGGCTTTGGAAGCACACTGAAGAAGAGACCAATCGATGAACATTTGGATTTTAGGATACGACTCATTTATTGGCCTCATCGAACGCGATCCGTGGGCTTTTCACTCGTTCCATTCGTATCTTCTAATACCGTCCTTACTAGTGTAGAACTTTTTTGTCCATCAAGCACGATGGTGAAGACTTGATCCTCGTCGTATTCACTGGCAATAATATTTTCCACTGGCAATGCTGGCATAAGAAGATTGCGAGACATCATTCTGACGTCCTTCAGAGGCCAACGGGATCCAATCGGCTGGCGACGTAAAAAAAAACTGTCAGCGGTTGGATCACGTGCGCCGCGTTCGCGCCTTCCTCATGACGAGATGCAACAGTCAGAAGATACACCGCAAGATCACGGCGGAAGCAGCGCAGTTTACCAAAGCCCCCCATGTACCTCTCTAGCATTGTGCTGGGCCTGCTGTGCTACACTCCGTCCTTGTTTGCCGCTGTCTTCGACCTCTCGCAACTCAGCTGGACTCTCGTAAACCAAAATGGCTCTATAGCAATCCCGGGAGCTGTCCCTTCGCAAGCACACCTCGACCTAGCACGGGCGGGGATCATCACAGAACCTTTGCTCGGCCTCAACGGTACAATTCAAGCTTGATTTCGCATTCATCACAAACCGACATCTCTCTAGACCTCACTGAACGATGGGTCTTCATGGATAATTGGACTTATACTGCCGATTTGGCTCCAATTCTCTCTTCCGATCTCAGAGTCGACTCGGCCCAGCATTTGCTCGTGTTCCATGGGCTGGACACAGTCGCCAACATCGTATGTCCGACTAGTGCTTTCCCGATTTGTGATGTAAATAACCCCCCTACAGACCGTTGCCGACAGACCCGTGGCCTGGGTCAACAACCAGTTTCGCCAATACGTCTTCGATGTGTCATTTCTTAACGAAGTGACCTCGGGGAATATTACTGTGGCTCTCGAGTCTGCCTACTGGTACGGACTCAACGTCAGTACCAGACCGGACGCGGAGAATACGCTGGAATCCAGTGTTAGTCCTTCACTTTCTTCCCCTCAACCTAATGATCGGTGACGCCGCGCCAGTTCATATTCGAAGTTCCGGCAGGTCGTGAATACATACGCAAGACGGATTCCGACTTTGGATGGGATTGGGTACGTGTTTCATCATAAAAACAATCAACCCTCTCACCGGCGGTGCAGGGCCCAGCGTTCGTGCCAAGTGGGATATTCAAGCCTGCATATCTCATCTCCCTCTCGAACGAAACACGCTCCAACTCGAACGACGCCGTTTTCTTCGAGGAGACTTCTATCGACATCTACAAAATCGGACAGAACTTCTCGGTACGCGCAAACCAGGATGCGGACTGGGTGGTCAACGTGACCGTGGCGTTGCGCTCTGCGGGTTCATTTCATGCGCCGCTCGTGTCTCTATCGCTCCCCGAGATCCACCTCAACTCGCCCATCTTCCACATTGATTCTCTCCCCGCGACAGCAGACACGCCGCATTGGGTCACTGTGATCTGGCACATACCCGACTCGGACGTCGAGCGGTGGTATCCGTATAACCTGGGTTCCCCGAAGCTGTACAATCTCACCATCGCGTTGGATCTCGGCGGGACTGGACACACGATCACTAACACGTTGCGTACGGGCTTCAGGACTATCGAGCTCATCCAGTCGCCTTACTCCCAGGCCGATGTCAAGCAGCGCGGAATCACGCCAGGCGACCAGTGGCACTTTGAAGTGAACGGGAAGGCATTTTACAGCCTTGGAACGAACATCATCCCCTTCGATCCCTTTTACGCACGCATCACCACTGAACAAGTAGGCTGGATCCTCGAAAGCGTGTTGCTGAGCGGACAGAATATGTTGCGCATTTGGGGCGGCGGTATCTACCAGCCCGACGCTGAAGAGACTGGCGGATACGATCTCTATTCGCTCTGCGACGAGCTTGGCATCCTTGCCTGGTCCGAGTTCATCTTCTCCGACGCTCTGTATCCCATCAACGACTTCCTTCTGGAGTCCATCGAGCCGGAAGTGCGGCAGAACGTACGCAGATTGAATCGGCACCCGAGTAACGCGCAATGGGCCGGCGGAAACGAAATCGAAGGCATTGTACTTCAAGTGAACGCATCACTTCCAAACGGGACTGTTTATTTGGTACGTTCTTTCAAACTCGGTATAAAACCCCGTAACTCACCTCCACCCATAGAACCAAGTATAAATTCTTTGAGATCAAATAACGCCGTCTAATAATGTTGCTCAGTTCTTGGATTTATTCCAGCACTTCCTTCACGACATTGCGGTGTCTGAGACCCATTCGGTAAGCTTCGTCGAGCAGACGGTTGTCGATGCTGACTGTGAATAGGTTGCTTATACCGATTGCTCGACCACTCGTGGTGTACTGAGTTTAGAACCGTACGAGTTGCGCTTGAACAATGCCACCCGTGGAGAGATATACGGAAATAGCGGTGAGTGCGTCGTCTGTTTGATTCAATTATTTTCCCATTCTATTCAGAACGGTACAATTACGATGCAAGCCAGGCATTCAACTACAGTACTTTCCCCGTCTCCCGGTTCGTGAACGAGTTTGGGTGAGTAAATGCTTAAACGTTGGCCGGCGGTTATCATATTCAACCTGTCGCATTAGTTTCCACTCGATGCCCTCGTTCTTCTCTTGGGAAGAGGTTCTCACATCTCCAGACGACTTCTCTTTCAACTCTACCGCTGTCGCCTCCCGCGATCATCACCCGCCTGCCGGTGGGCTCGCCTTCCCCAACCCAAACGCACCTCAAGGCCAGGCCCAGATGACCCAAGGCGTCGAGCTTTGGCTCCCCACACCGTCCACCACCGACTCCAACCAGACCTTCGCACAGTGGTGCTGGAGCACACAGATATTCCAGTCAATGACCATGATGTCTGAAATCTCGTGGTATCGCCGCGGGGCGGGCCAGGGCGAGAATAACCTTGGTGCGCTGGTGTGGCAACTCAACGATATCTGGCAGGGCGTTAGTTGGAGCAGCATCGAGTACTCCGGGCGATGGAAGGTCCTGCAGTATGGGATTACGACGACTTTCTCCCCGTTGACGATCTATCCGTTCTGGACGCCAGACAACCAGACACTGGAGGTGATCGTCACTTCCGACAGGTGGGAGACCGTGAAAGGAACCGCAGCGCTTACATGGTACGATTGGCTTGGAAATACACTCAAGACGAGCACGCACAAGTTTGCGGTCCCGACTCTCAATAACTCGCTTATCATGTCGGCGTCGGGTTTGGGCTCGATCTTGCCAGCGGGGAAGAATGCGTCGGATGTGTGGATGCTGTTGAATTTGACGGCTCAGGTCGACGGTAAAACCGTTACCAACGAGCAATATGTTCGTTACCTTTCGCCCAGCCTTTCGTTTGCCTAACCGTCGTCCAGTTCACTCCAGCCTCACTTGCGCACGCTCCGCTCGTCGACCCTAAAATACACATAGCCTCGAAGCCAGATCTCACATTCACACTCTCTGCCCGTGGCGGAGTTGCTCCGTGGACCTGGCTCGACCATCCTGCCAGCACTGTCGGATTCTTCCAAGACACGAAAACCGGTCTGCCCTCCAATGGTTTTTATCTCGTTCCAGGAATCGACCACACTGGTAAATGTGTTCGGAATCTGCACAGACTGCTTTGTGCTCACACCAATCACAGTAAAATTCATCCTCAACAAAGGCCTTTCCCGCAACAAGAATCCCGATCCCGCTGATTTCGTGTTGCGTTCTCTTTGGAACAACACGCATGCGTCCTGAGATCAATCAGTCCTCGATTTTTTTTTTGTTTTACCTCCAAGAAACGCTATTCGAACTTTCTCTCCTGCGCTGAGCTCCACTTGAAAGTTGAACATGCCGCGATTCCGTACGTGATTGTGATGTGACGCCTTGGCTCTTGCAACCAACCACCATCAGTTCGCCGACCAGCGGAAAATAGTCCTGTATTGCTCTTCATTATGACCTATACATTATCCTAACAGCGTTGCCTAGCCAGCATCCGCGCCAACACCGTTCACGGGCCGAAATTGACTCGTTCCTCCCAGGGCTCAATGAACGTCCGTGCCAGTCAATAGGTTGAGATGCCGCCGAATTCAAAGCGGGAGGTGACACTCTACTACTGGCGTTAAATAAAACGGGGGTTCAATCTACAACCTCGGGCTTGAAATGATGGCTGCCGGAACTGCATTGCAATAGGGTTCGGTGCCGCAGTCTTAAAGCGAATTCTTCTGCGAGAGCTGTTCAACCGTAATCCGCCCGGCCATGGCGCCTTCTGTGCCCTCGAATTTTATCGCAGAGCTCCCGGTTGGAATCACGGTGCACTACTTTGTCTTCAGCCTGGTCGCGCAGACGTTGTTCTTCGGTGCGTTCCCTGGCGAGCTCTACGTACATCACGATCTTGCTTACAGTCAACCTAGGATCGTACACCCTTCTTGTTATTCTGGTGTCAATGTGAGCTCCTACCTGCTTGACGGTTGTACCAACTGCTTGCCTAGCAAACGGTATATCAAGTCGGAGTCATCCTCCTTGTCCTTGACGATTCTCTTGGCCGGTGGTTTCATGTACCTGCTATCTGCTTTATACTGGGTATACAGCGTGGTCGACGTCGCTGACCGAATAAACACACTGGCTCCGAGTCGCCTACGTGTCAACAATTTCGCGCTTTTCGTCCTACCTGATGTCGATCTGGTGGCCCAATCGTCTCCGCTGGTGAATGCAATTGTTTTTATAAATGTGCGTGTGTATCTCTGGCTCTTGCATGTATACTGATGAGCAATAATTCCAGTACATTCTGAGCGATGCGTTCCTCATCTGGCGGGGGTGGATATTCTGCCAATCTTCGCCAACGCGAAGATATCTGTGCATCTCGATTGCTGCTTTGTGTGGCGCTGCGAGTAAGTCTTAATGCGGAGAGTCCTCCTCGAGTCCCTCATCGCTTGCATTCTAGTCGCCGCCGTGACAAACATCGCTTCGCGAGCCGCATTTTTTCCTACCGACCGCGTGGCCGACATCCTCGAGGTTCTTGCCTTTGGTCTATCTGTACTCTCCAATCTGTCTGCGACGAGTGTAGTAGGATGGCACATGCACTCGTGTGGTAGCCCAGTCGGTATCAAGGCGCTTGTAGTAGACGGCGGGCTGGTTTACGCCCTCTCTTCGGTGCGTACACTCCAAGTTGGAATACTGCCCACTATTTACCGCTACCTAGCTGTCAATTTTCGCTGCGAGGTTCATCCCATTGTCGATTGGTGTGCTGTCGAGCGTGTACATGCCCATCAATGTTCAAATTTCAGTAAGTTACCTCGTCCCCTCCATCTTGAGTTGCGAATTGTTACGTCAACCAGAGCGCGTACCCTGCGGCAATAATGCTGCTCATTACCAAGGATCGCGCGCTCAACGCGCCTATCGTACTAATGTCGGACGGCGAGGGCCGAGTTGTCAACCACGCTGCTAGATTGGCTACTGCGCCAACTGTTATTAGCAGCCCGCTGCTGACGTTAACTCCTCCGCCACGTCTTCGGGTTCCCGAGCCATCTGGAGCCTTGAGCAGATTTTCGGAGTATAGCCTCTGAGCGCAACGCAATTGCAAGTCGTTCGATGCAGACAAATTATTACAAGACACAATCATGTACATAAGTTTCCTTGTCGAGCTCGAATGCAATGAGAAATATGGTGCATTTGGAGATGTGTGATTTTGAATTCGAGAATCTCGAAGGGATCTTCCTGCCAGCGGTGGTAGCGCTATAGCTTCAGCTCAGTCCCATCCTTCACACAGCGCCGGATTCTTCCCTTCCCAGCGCACAGTACGACGGATGGCGCCAACGAGGCCAGTTGACGTCTGCAACACCGGACGACCGTTAGACAGCAGCACCGGGGGAGCCCCACGTTTCGGTTTGGGAAGAAGATCGTCCGAACCAAGTGACGGTGCAAACGGTGGAGGGACCGGCCCGGGGAACGTCTGCGTCGTGGTCGTAACGGTCGTGACGATGAAAATAGGCTGGTTCAGCGGAGGCGGAGGGCTGCTCGGAGTGGAGGTCGTCGAGTCGAAGGACCTGAGAGAGAGAAGGCTGGAGCGTTTCTTCGGCCCAGTGGACGGAAGACCGGCGCTGATAATAGTCGTGGTCGCGTTTCTGGTCATGGTGAGCGAATGAGAGAGGTCACTTTGTTCGGGCTCCTTTTATGCACCCGCGGAGTAAATGTCTCAAAGATAGGGGTCGTGGCTGATCGGCCCGGGCCGACAGTCCACGCCGATCCGCCAATCTTCGACGAATCTTGTTCAAGTTCTGGATTTGCAACAAACTGCTCAGCTCCAGTCCGGCGAGTCGCCAGTCAAGAAAGTAGAGCGAGCGAACATTCCGATGCAATTCCGACGCGTTCCGTATGAGTTCCTGGGCCTTCTTCCGGTACCGTGAAATGCATTGCATAATATATATGTCTCTGATTGCCACGAGCCCGCCATGTGGCCTCGCCGCTGCGGGGACTGTTTCGGATGCAATCGCCATGAAAGGCAAGGCCTAGAACCAACCTAGAACTCAACTAGATCGGGTTTAAATGGCGAATTTACTCGATGTGCAAAGTTTGAAATGCACAGTTGGCACCATCGGCCGCGACCGAGCCTGGGTCAGCAAGTACAGATTTCGAGGGGGTGTCCAAGTTTCAAAAGTTCCGAGTCAGTTTCCGTCAATTGGAAGATGGGACACTGAAGAAGCCTGGACGCGTCAAGGAACAAGCCACGCCCAGATGTTCACTCCAAATAACAAGATTCCGTGTGTTTCCGAACGTACATCAACTACGGCTTGTTTTTACGGTGCGCTACTATTTAGCAAGGGCAGCTGCCGTTCTGTATAAACGAGGAACATAAGTGACTGAAAAATATGTAACATTTGAAAAGCTTACGGCGCAGCAGCCCGGGCTGCTGGGGGTGCAGCTACTCTCGTTGCAGTCCTGCGGGGAGAGTAAGTCAACAACACCCAACGATGAGAGAAATTACGACGAACACAGTAGGATGGGTAGCATTTAGCCTGGATGTTGGACGCAGAAGCGGCGGTCGCGAAGAGCGCGATGACGGCGGCGAAGACGGTGAAACGCATGATGCTGGTTTGGAATAGAGGTGGAAAAGAAACGTTGGCTTGTAGACCTGCAGAACAAGACGGCCTTTTATACCGAGTTTGAAGATCGAAGCGCTTCGTCGCCAGGCAGGAAGCCAACAGGAGCTCAACATTTGTCTCGGTCGCTACCCACTCCATTCATCAGAGATTTGGGGTTGCCCATGCACAAGCGACGGTCATTTGAGCCGAATTGAATGCAAATGTGCGTAAAGCGCGCTGGTCGGCACCCCAGTATTGATGGCATAGGATGGCATTGAATGAGACAACGAGAAGGATGTTGGAAACCAAAACCGTCGCCACGCGGCCGCCAGCGCCAAGACGAAAAGCAATAGCAAAGGTCGCGAAACTTCGATATATTTCATGTGTTTCGGCAGGATGGGCGACCGGGGACGATGCGAGTCACCGGTTACGGTGCGTCTCCCAAGTTCAAACGGAGTCCGAGTCGGGAATCGCAATGAGCCCAGAGAACGATCCTGGAAGGGAAGAACAAAGAGAGGGAGGTGGGAAAGTGGGCAATGTTTGATGGAATGGCGCAATTGAGGACGCCCACAAGAATGACTGCCAGCCTGAGTGTGACCGACGGTAACACGAAGACTCGGCCGAACAAGCCGAATTTCGGGTCCGCGCTGACCGTGCCACGGTGCAGTTAGCGCGTCACTCAAGGCAGAAATTTCCAATTGTCCAACTGATCTCGCTCAGACGAACCGTTAGAATGCTGTTACTTTTGACCGCGCCTCTTCAAGCTTCAATACACGAAAGGGAGAGGGAACAATCGAATAAATAATAAATTGGCATTGCTTTATTACACCAACTCTTTCGGCTTGATACTGAATTCAGATGTAGAACGATCGGATTCAACGCGTAGCGGCGCGGCATCCGACTCGTTCTCGATGTTCTTTGAAAGAGCGACGCGAGCGAGCATCATCATAGGCACAATATTCTGGGCAGGGTTCAAGTTGAATAACAGTCAGAGTGTCATGAACATACCACAACTTGAGCCAATGCGCCCCAGCAAATATTTTGGAAGGCCTAAATGTATACAGTCAGTCAGCGAAAACAAGAAAGTGGTGTCAGAGAATCACGGACTGGGAACGGTGGTACGTCTTTGGTCATGCTGAGCATATACAGGGCGTTGGCGGCGACATAAATGAGGCTTGACTCCGCCCTAGATGTTTGGTCAGTCGGTGTCACGACAAAACAACGTACCAGCGTACAGGATGGACATGGCAGTCCGCCATCGGGCATGCATATTACTGCCCATGAGAGGCGCGGCGCGGCGTCCCTTTGCCCAGATGCGTCCGGCTACGAATTGTTTAAAACATCAACATGATCAAGGAAAGAGGGTACCTGTTAGCCCGAGCAGGATCACATTCGTTACGAGGGCAGCGCCAAATGGAATGCGGATGTTGAGGACGAAGGCGATCGAGATGCCTGCGACGGTAGCGGTGGCGGCGATGAAGAAAAGGACGATTCCAATAACAAGACGCTCGTAGCGATGACCCCGCCAGATGAGTTTGCATCGATACAGCTGAGGAGCCACATCAACGATTTGTCAAAGTTCTCGGAGCTGCTTAGACGCACGAAAAGTCCATCGGCTACGAAGCTAGGTCAAATCAGTCAAGTCTCTTCGTAATTTTGAAGGACTACTCACTTGTTCACTGCGAGCGTAACCTGTCTCGCCTTGTACATGGAATTATAGGAAGCCATCAACCCCTTGGGCGTCGTGCCCAATAACACCCGCTTATTGAGCGCGTTAGAGACAAGGGCGACGAGAGTAACATCGATGGCGACTTGGGACACTGCGAAGATGGCCAGAAGGACAGCGGTCATGCTCAGGATGGTGTGGCCGTGGATCTGAGGCGTTCCTTGGGGCGGACGGAAGAGGTAGTTTAAAGCAATAATGAAAAGAAGGACGAAGATGCCTGCAGGAAGTTCAGATCAGAACAGAGTGCGCTATTGAACATGGACGCACCATGCATGAAGAGCGCTGCCTACGCGAGATTCAGCGGCATACTCCGTAGGAGACTATAAGGGACACACCGCTGCTGCGACGGCCTGGGACTGGACGAGCACCCAGAGCCCGCCAATCTGTTCCTCGTCAAGCGTAGTGGACATTCTTGAGAGCGAAAGAAAATGGCCAGCGCACCAGGCGAGGTGGTGGAGAAGAAGAAGAACGTACAACTTGGGCGAGCGACAGCTCGTGCTGCGACAAGATTGGAGAGCATCTTTGATCGCCACATCGCGCGATGGTGTTTGAGCTTCCGGGACTTGCTCCTCCGAAATCTCCCAACTTTCTTGTTTACTTCTCCACGCGCTGGGGAGCTATAGATTGCGCGCAACGATATTCGGGGCATCGGATAACTTGGCCTGCGGCGGGGCAGACCAGTGAACAATGAGTGTGTGTGAAAATGTGGTTGCCGTTCAAGTTTGCAGTTTGATCCCCGCACGTATGATTAGATTTGAAAGTTTCCTAAAATAGGTGCGTTAAGCAACCGGCCCGGCCCGGATTGGCAAGAACCTGCAGAACGAAAGTGTAAAACCGCGACACTTGAGTACATACATGTATATACCATTGAGTCGCATTTCCGCTTTAGCTGAGAAATGCAAGCAAAATAATCGAAGAGACGATGATGCCAGTCGAAACATTCGCTTTCTTCGCTGCGCTTGCCGTCTTGGTGGGTTTACTGGGTAAACTAACATCAGAACAGTTGAGTGTGGTACGGATTAAATCGGCGCACTTAGAGCCAGTGCTACTGGGGCTAGAGGTAGACGAGCCGGGCTCAGTGGAGGTTTGAGTGCCACTAGAACTGCTTCCGCTGCTACCGAGGCAGCTATCGCCCACTTTGGTCAAGAAGTATCAGTTTCAACTCAACAACCATGACGAAGTAGCCTCACCTCCACCAATTACACTGAACGTCGCACTGGTCCTCGAGTCTCCAGTGTTGTCTTTGATCTGTAAGATGAGCTGGGTTCCTGTCGACGATGAGCACAGAGCCCTTTGGTCACAAAACAGAAGCCAACCGATAGTCGCGTTGACAGCTTGCCAGGTTAAAGATGTCCCGGTTTGTTGGCCGAAGTTGACGAAAGGCGTCGCCGTAATTGGGCTGTTCTCAACGCTGCACAGAAACTATTATATGAGTTGAGCCCATTATTCGAATGCGCAACATACGACTTGGAATATTATTTAGTCGCAGCCCAATTATTGGCGCAAAAACATGCTCACCACAAAGTATGGCGCTTGAAGGATCAAACGTGCAAGTTAAAGAGCCGCCTGAGCTGTGAGTCGGCCACTCACGCGTTCCTCCAGACCAAGAAATTTGCAAAGGCTCGCACTGCTGGGCTTGAGATTGACTGAAGATCTCTCAGTGAGATGAGTGAACACGAGCGAACGAGTCGCACGGAGGAGTGTTGATTGTTAGCTGAGCGACTGCGCCAGCGGCGAAAGCTGCAAGGGCGGAGACCAAGAGGAGAAGGTTCATTATGAGGATGAGGGCAGGGATTCGAAGGCCTCAGTGATGTTCTCGAGGATATTTAAGCCGCGCAGAAATGGCCGCTGTGGGAGCGACATTGAACAAATGACCGAGGTGCTGCGCAACGGCAACATAGATCTTCGTGCGGCAAGCTTGGGCCGTGCCGGTGACCAGCATGAAGTCCAGAAGCGCTCAGTGCTGAAGTTTTGACTGTCTCGGATCTCCCACGATCCAACGCGGATCAAAACACTTCGTTATTGGACGAAGAACGATTGGAGGAGATTTGGAACAAAGGCGGAATTGAAGTGCCAGTGGATTGTCAGAAGGGACGCGGGATAGCGTTTGTTGACGCAAGGATTTGGATAAATAATGTTTGCAGCGTGAATGAGTTGTGTGTCTTCCACTTGTAATGGAAACGGAAGCTGGGCTTGACCAGGAAGAATCTCGAGGATGAGTTGCGTTGTTCGGAGCCAACCCGAGTCGTGGGACAAACGTGACATGAACCAAACGATGTCGACCTCGACCACCACGACCCATGCCCAAAAAAGCGACAGAAACTCAACGGGAAATCGTTTCCTCGAATGAACTCTGCTGAGAGGAGCATATGATGATGATGATCGGGACACGGTGGAACAACCCTTTTTAACATTGCATACAAAGGTGTCCTCCTTTGCGCTCTCCCATTATGGTTGGCACGCGGCTCATCTGGGTCTACCCATATCTCGCTCTAACCGCTGCTGCTGCCGCTGCTGCGGTCTGCGAAGATGCTCATCAACGTGGGCGCAACGCGAGTGCGTCGAGAGCGTACCACGACGACCTGGTTGAGCTTGAACGCCGGGATGGCACGAAATACGTCTTCATGCACCATGTATGTTTTTTCTCGTCTGAGACCTTTCTCATTGCGTTCCAGATCGTTGGCAGTGAGTTCATTCCGTACAACCCAGACGCCTGAACTACATTGGAATTCTCTACAGACACGTAAGTTTTGAATTTGGTCCAAGATTCTCGTCTTGAACGCTCACTAGGTATCATTACACGCAAGACACTTGGACGGACGACATTCGACAAATCGCCGCCAAGAGCATGTGCGTAACATCTTGATAGTCGACCTGCGTGCTGAGTTCATCCTAGTGATGCTATTGCCCTCAACATCGGCGGCGACGATTGGCAGAAAACTCAGGTTGGCTATGCATACGCCGCTGCGCAAGCCCTCGGTGTCAGCACCCAACTCTTCATATCCTTCGACTTCACCACCAACATTGGCTGCTCGCTCTCTGACATCGTCGCGCGCATCCGCCAGTTCTCATCCCATGCATGGCAATTCAAGGTCAAGGGCAAGCCGATGGTCTCGAGCTACGCCGGTGATTGTTTGGGGAATTCGGGCTGGCAGTCGTTGAAGGATCAGACGGGGGCGTATATCATGCCGTTCATTTGGGGTTTGGAGGGAAATTTTGGAAGCTATCCGTCGATGGACAGTTGGCCTCAGGGAAATTACGACAAAAATGTATGTCGTCGTTCTCTTTCACCGCTGGGCTAACCTCATTGTTCAAACAGATGACGATAATTATTGTACGCGTGTCCTTCCGGCCCAGATGTTTACCTCAAACGCCTTGTAGACATTGGTCAACTGGGAAGCAAGTATGCGACGACGGTCAGCATGTGGTTCTAATGCGTCTCCCCCTCTTTCTCACATGAATACGAGAAACTGATTGCGTCCCAGCACGCGCCTATCCGACAAAAACCGCACTCTGCGCTCAGACGACTGGCTGCTAAACAACCGCTGGGAGCAGCTCTTCAACATGCGGAGCAGGCTCACCTTCGTTGAAATGGTGACTTGGTGCATACTTTGTTTATTCGACATTCCTGCCGCTGAACTGCGTTACAGGAATGACTTCGGTGAATCGGACTAGTAAGCGTGGTATTCTTGCAATGAATGTTCACGCTAAGCTTTATAGCTTTGGCCCTGTACGTGTGGATCAGCCAGCTGGTATGGTCGACCTGAACAATCCATCATTTGAATCTGACTATTTCCGCAAGGCACCACCTGGGCAGATGGCTATCCGCACACGGCGTGGTTCGACATGAGCGCGTACTACATCCAGGCGTTCAAAACTGGCGTGTATCCGCAGATTACTGTGCGTTCTCCCTTCGACTGTAGACCCCAACTCAATCGTCTCTAGCAAGACGTCATTTACTACTGGGCTCGCCCGCATCCACACACTGCGATCGTCTCCAGTGATGGAAACCGTCCAGACAATTGGGATTGGACAGATGTGAGTTTATCCCTACTCGTTCTTTTTCCAATTTTTTTTCAGGACTACCTCTGGGTTGCAGCGTTCTGCAGTACGACATGCACTGTCAAGCTGCAGGTCGGGACATCGACGGCAACGTTCACCAACCAGCCCGCCGGCGTAAATAAACTCAAGCTGCCCCTCGCAGCTGGACAGATTACCGTCATAATGACAAAGGTGAGGCGGATGTTGCCGTCCGAGCTTCGCTGACGGAAGTAATACACAGAATGGGCAGACGGTGATCAGCAAGACGGACCCAGATTACTTGTATGTTCTCAACCCGACAAAATGTGAGTGATGGCACAACATCTACCAGGAGGAGTAACGAAAAGGATGGGACTGGGACTGGGGGAGTCCCATTTTGATCGGCCGAAAGTCCTAAAATGGGTGATGAGTGGGACTCACGCACATAAAAATGGGACTCGGGGAAATCACGGAGATGTTAGCGGAGATATTTGTGATGGAATGATGGAAAGCCGACATGCCGAAAGCCATGCCTACAGGTAGAATATAATTAAATAAAATGTGAATAAATTTTATATAGACTGATGGGGGTATACGCGAGGGTACCCATAAAGGCCTGGCGCTGCGTCAACGAATCTCGGATGTCAGCCTGCGTGGGAAAGGACTTAATAACAGATGCGGCAGAATTGATTGGAATGATGCCGAAATGATGCGCAGACAGATCACAGTGGGACTCAAACAGATCACGCAGGATTGCCCGAGTCCCAGTCCCATCCTTCTGGTATATACTCATCTACCAGTACGACGACGACGTCTTTGACCGCGTCCACTCCAACCAGTACCTCTGTCGACGGGATCGCGTGGACGTACCTTGGGTGCTATGCAGACTCGACGAGCTCGCGTACCCTAGCCAACGGGATCCACACATCGACCAGCAGCAACAGTGTGTTGGCGTGCCTACAGACGTGCAGAAGCGGAGGATACACTTATGGAGGCGTTGAATACGGGGTCGGATTCAGTCTCGCTCGCAGGCCTTTCTTCTGACGCGTAAAACAGGTCGAGTGTTGGTGCTCGTCGTCAATGACGCCCGGTGTCAGTGTCGCGAGTGCGGGGGATTGCAATTATGCTTGTTCGAGTGGCAGTGAGTGCTGCGTTTATCTTTGAGTTGGGGTCTAATTATTGCTTAAGGCGGGCTCTGTGGCGGAGGCAATAGGATCAATGTGTACAACGCTGCACAGGGCCTCTCGACAACGACGAGCACGACCACTACGACGAGTTCCGCCGCCGCTACTAGTCCAACCTGGTCGTCCCTTGGATGCTATACTGACTCGTCGGCTTCTCGAACGCTCAACAACGGCATCCACTACACCTCTCAGAGAGTGGGCTGACAGTCTCAAGCTGTTTGGCCACTTGCGCGGCTGCTGGATTTCTCTACGGGGGTGTTGAGTATGGAGTGCGTCTATATCGCCGCTCATCTCCAATTTGTGACGACTGATGCCGGGTTTTAGGTCGAGTGTTGGTGTGCAGCCACAATTTCAAGCAGCGGAACCAAAACTACGAGCTCAGACTGCAACATGCCATGCTCAGGCAAATGTGCGCTTTCCTCGTTTCCTTATTGCTCAAAGACTCATAGATCCATTTAGCGATGGAAATTTGCGGGTGTACGTGACCGCTATGCATCTCGCTTCATCTTGACCGAACTTTCGATAGCTGGTAACAGAATATCGCTGTACAAATACAGTAGCCCTGTGTCCACCACCCCAACGGTATCATGGACCTCCCTCGGCTGCTACACCGATTCGGTGAACGCGCGGACGCTCAACAACGGAATCTCTTTCTCCTCGGCATCGTTGACCATCGCGAGCTGTCAATCGGCCTGTGCAGCTGCGGGCTGGGCTTATGCTGGAGTGGAATACTCTGTGCGTGTTGCCTGCTTCAAATCCTCGTTGCTGACGACTGTAAAGCAAGAATGCTGGTGCTCGTCCGCTCTTTCGAGCCCTGGGGCTAAAGCCTCGAGTGGGGACTGTAACATGGCGTGTACCGGAGCTAGCAGCCAAGTGTGTGGTGGCTCAAGTCGTGTATTTATCTACCAGGCCTCGAGTTCGACTCGTCGGCGGCGAGTCTATCCCAACCCACGAGCGATTGGTCTCAATTAGGGGACGGTTATCTTATCCATCAACGATACATCGATCCTTCTAGGGCATTCTAGAGTTTTGCATGTAATCTTATCTCGGTTAGACATCACGCGCTCTGCGCCTGCTTCAGACCTCCATGGCGACCAAAACCGAGCGGGCCAGTCCCAACCTGACCAACTCCGATGCGCAAGCGTTTGCAGCTGCCCTACGCTCTCTCGACAATGCTCGGGCGACGCTGCTCCGTGCTGACCCTCGGGCCAAGCCGCCCATGATCACTATTGCGGAAGCCGACAGGCGCACGGCGGGACTTCGAGCGGACATCGCGGCTCTGGAGGCAGCTGCGACCCAACGCGATATCGTCGTCGACGAAATGCGTCAACAGGCAGCCACCAACCGCAATATGCTGCAGGCCCAGAAACAAGCGCATGTGGAAGTGCTCAACAGGCTCAAACGGCAGCACGAGTCTGTGCTCCAGAAGACTACAGCCGAGTTCAAGGACAAGCTCGCAGCCCTCGAGGAGAAGCAAGAGACTACGGCGAAAGAGCTCGAGAATATCCTTGGTATGATGCGGGGAAACTCGCAGCGCCCGACAACCCCAGTGGCGTCCAGCTCCCGTACCAAAGCTGCCCCTCGCCCCAGACGGGCCGCGGCGAAGCCCAAACGTCTGCCTGAGGGTAATCTCTTGTTTTTCACTGCGTGCCAGATATTCAAACGTCGCCTAGACGAGGACACCGATGCACCGGCAGCCAAACGCGCACGGTACGACCGTTCCCCCAAGTACCCACAGGGTAAAGGTGTGCTTGTCTCTAACATTCAATCAAGTGTCCCCACAAATCATTATTCCCAGAATACATGAACTACGAAACGAACTACGAAACGAGAGACGCGTTCGGCCGCCGTATCTGGATCTCTGTTCCACCGAAAGAAGAGTAACTTATGCCTATGTATACTTTGATCATGCTACCCAAGAACCACCGCCGCTCTTGTTGCCCATTCTCGTGCCAACTTGAATATGTTCCGGAGGAGCAGGTCGACGGGAGCCCAGGAACCTCCCAGGATGCACGAAATTCAGGGTATACAGCGCCAGGACCACCATGCCGCCATCGAGGATGTTGAAGTACACCTCGGTGTGCAGAACACGGCCATGCCAGCCTCCAGCGAGCTCGACGATGCGATAGATTCCACTGTCAGTTCCATGAGTATGAATGCCTCCTCTAAGAGTCGCGATTCTCACCGTATGAAGAGCGTCAAGGTGGAAAACGCCAACGCATAGATCATCGCCTGGAGCTTGCTATCGATGATGCCACGGCCAGTGGGGTACAGGTGCGACGGCTCCCGAACAGGCTTGTCCAGGCGATAATTGTTGAGGAAGTCTGCCGCCAGCACGCTGTACGCAATGATTGCGCCTGTGAGTCGGATTAAAACGTGCATTGATATTCGTGCGGTGTGCTTACCGAACTGAAAAGTAATCCCCCCAAGCATGGTGTTCGCTCCCTTAGCAGTGTTAATGCGGGGTTCAGGAATGAATGGGAACTGTTGGACACACCTGGTTCGCGGCGGCCAAAGTTGCGGATTCCGAGGCGAGTGCACCGCCGACGGCTTGGACTACCAGTGCGATGATATCCTAGAATGGAGCGCGGGTCAGTCGTCCGACAGAAGGCAGAAGTCGTGCTCACACAAGAAAGAAAGACAACGGTATCTACAGATTAAGCCAAGTCAATCTGCAGCCGATATGCGGAAAGCGAAAGCGCACATTGTATTGGCGTCAACCGAGAATAACACGGGCCCAGACGCGTTACGACCCACGAGAGAAGGATGAAATTTACTGCAATGAACGGCGTCGGGGAGATCACCGTGCAGCATATTCTGGCGGGGAAGGAATAAGAGGAACAGGCTCGGTTCAAGCCAGTGGGACTCACTGGATGAGGTACGGGTTGAACAAGCTTGGCGAGAAGGACGACCAGAGACGTCCGCTCCATCCGATGACTTCCCCCAGTCCACAGAGGCACGCAGTGGGGAAGAGCCACCACATGCGGTAGTACGTTGCTTGCGCGATATGCATGCCTACAGACGTGTTTAGTTCGACACTGGTGGAGATGGAGGCTGGACGATACTCGCCCAGACTAATCGAGAAAAGGACGATGAAAATTATCGCCACATATCTCTTTGGGATATAACCGTATTGCGAGTCTTCGACGTCCATTGGCCCAGAGCGAGCGGCGAGGCTGATCACTGCGTTGCAAAGGTTTGTGAGTATCGTCGACCGGTCGCTGAGTTACGCAGGGACGAACCAGAGTATGTAAAAGACATGAGGAATTTTTGTTTCGTTCTTTCAAACGAGTGGTTGCATTTATGGCGTTTCTTGTTTGCCGGTTCGGAGAACGCTGGCCGTCGAAACTTGGCCGGGACCGTGCAATTAGATCTTGTTTTGCCCGCAGTATCAGGTAGGTATGCCGATCAGGAAGGAAGCGCAGTTGAACGTTGAGCTTGTGGCAGGATCGCAGCATTCTCGCAGCAGTGTGGCAGTGACTATCGTTAGAGAAACGTGGGGACCGGGGTTGAAGCTGTTCATTGGGGGTTATTTGCAGATAGACCAGGTTTCGGTGAGAGCAGGCACCCTTTTACGTCGCGGACCGCACGATAATGAACTCCAAATATGGTTGTCGAGCCGCGAGACGTGATAAACTCGGCAACTCCATCAAACCCCGCGCAGTCAAGCGAGAAAACCAGCCGGTGGAAGGAGTCGTCCCCACACCGATTCCAGGAGTTCAAGAGCAGGTACCAGTTCTGACAACGTTGCGATTTTGTTTTCCATGAGGCGCTAGGATCTGGCCAGTTTGAATTCACGATGATGGCTATCCTCCGAATGCTCCCAGAGGGTGAGATTCCATCGAGGGTCGACGTCCGAGATCAGGAGAGTGCGAGTAGCTTCCAGTGCGTCGCTGTTGATCTATTCCATTGGCAGCGCGTATCCTCATACCAGTGCGCTGGTAGAGTGCCTGAGTCCAAGTTCGGGGATAGCTGCGCTAAGGGCCAAGTTCAATGCGAATGTGACTCGTTTCGGGCGCAGAGTGAGATAGAATTGACTGCAACTACGTAGGGTGAAGGTGTGATTGTCGATGTTCCGCCCACGGAAGTTTATATCGGCAAGAGATGTCGTTGTGGGGAAGACGTGAAGATGCTGCCGGTGGCGGTGATAGCGCATGATTTGAGCATATCTCTGTCGTTTCGAGCCCATTCTACAATACGTTGAAGCAACTCTAGGGGAGGGGCATCGAGATGACGGGAGAGAACAAGAAGAGAAATGATGCAATCAACAATGTTCAAAATCGATTTATTGTGTCTCGACTCTCGAATCCGTCGAAGAAACGTCGGCCTTGGTCATATACAGGTCTCGTATGTCCGTGATCCATGCAACATGTCGCTCGGCGTGTATACGGCGATGGAGCGAACTAGCGGTCATCGACTGGCGGTACTACAAACAACCATCTCGGGCGTGCCGTACGAATTCTCAGTCGAACGAACCGAGACGGGGTGGGTACGGTGATGAAGGGAGAGGTTCACGCATTAGGTTGGATCCGGCGAATTTTTGCTGCGGCGACTGGAACCTGCTGCTATAAAGTCTGGAGAGGAGAAGAGGGAAGAGCAATCCTGGAGAAAAGCAGTCTTACCTCGCTTAAACCTCCATCCACAAAAATGTTCAACAAATACCTCGCCATTCTTGCTGCTTTCGTCGTGAGCGCCCAATCGCAGAACTTTATGGGCACTGGTATTATCAGTTGCTTCCCCGAGAGAAGGTGGCTGCTGAAAAACTCCTCCTAGCAATCGAGTTTCACCCGGATAGCGCACCTGAGGCCTGCGGTTTCGTCATTGAACCAGAAGCCCTCGCGCTGCTGCTCTCTCGGGACACGTTCAACACCACACTGTGCGGAAAGACTGCTGCTGTTGAATGTGCGTGAATCAGAGGTCAACGATATGCTGACGACGACCTTCGTTTCAGTCAATTCGACCGTCCAGCCTGGCATTCCCATCGCGGGCATTTGTTTTAGTTGTGCGGGTGAAAACATTGCGCTTTCCACAGAGGCGTACATCAGTCTCGGCGCCCCGGAGGAAACTGTCATCGATGTGGTGTACACATTCGTCTGAGTCCTGTCGTTAGCACATCTTACTTTGTACGCATCGTTGATCTAGCAGAAGTTGGCTTGTGACCATGACGTGACAGCACGTGCTGACCTTTCAACTTCCACGGCCGCCGACCGACGATCTGTTTTGACTACGCGAGGGAGCTAGGAGCACCAATGTTTCCAACTCCTGTGGGACCGCCCTCGTCTCTACTGTGCACACGATGGATAGTTGGTTTCAAGAACGGAGTTCTCACATTTCTTGCTCAGGATGCTAGTACGTCTACTGGACTGATTCCCACTCAGGCTGGCTGTATGCTATAGCGAACCCGATGTGCTTATCCATGGACAGTCAGGAACACGATAACGAACGATCGCCTTGGTATCTTACCCCTAGCTTTGTGGACCTCGTGTGGAGCTTTTTCAGAACCCCTCTCTGGTTAATCATGGTTGACGGACGCGCCGGTGGGACAACGATAGACCCGGAAGAAACGACGCATTCAAACGGGACAGGAGATGTTCGCCACCTATAAAGTCTTTCACCACAAAGATGCGCACAGTCGGCCTTCCCCCCGTGTACACTTCAGCATGCCGCTCTCTGGACATGAACTCAGCACCGTTTCGCTCATGCTCGGCCCTTGGGTAAATCCACCACATTTATTGTCTCACTTTTTAACATCAATGCTAGCTCGTTGGCGCGTGCGTAGACTTGCTGCTCCAAGGCGTAATCGCCTGCCAGGTCAGACAAACATTCGAGCCGAGACATTGCATGCTGACACATCTCTCAGTTTGTGAACTATTTCACTTTCTACCGGGACGACCTTTGGTACCTCCGAACTTCCGTTGCTGTCCTTGCTCTTCTCCACGTTCTAAAGTCGATCCAAGCCTTGTGAGCACCGTGGCTCAGCCTCATGTCGCAGTACTTATCTCGTTCCAGTACGCTCGTGTGGATCAACTTCATCCGCTACTTTGGCGATATCAGCGGTGCCATTATGCTCAACTACAACGTTTGGTGGCAGGCTGGTACACCGGTCATAGTAAGAATGTGTTCGTTGCATCCCGCCACTCGTTAATTGTTTCAGGACGCCTTCCTGGGCCTCTATGTCCAGAGCTACTTTTGCTATCGTCTCTGGGTTATTTCCCGCAAGTGGTATATTGTCGTTCCGATCGCCACAGTTTTTGTATTTGCCTTTGTGGCTATGTGCGTTGGGGTACGTCGCTTTCATTCTGTGCTAGTCTGAGCACTCAACCTCCATTCGTAGACATACTTCATCTCAAAGATCAACAACCCAGAGATCTCGCGGTGGTTTGCTGCTCATCTCGGTGCTGTGTTTGCCGGCGACGTCTGCCTCTCAGCAACCACAGCGACCTTCCTTCTCAGATCCAAGAAAGACGTCCTGCCGCAAACTGCGGGTCTCATCAGTGCTCTCATCCGCCTCTCGCTCACTACTGCCGCTCCGGCCGCTCTTTGGTGCGTTATTCTTTCTTGAGCTCGATCTGACTTATTTATCTATCTCCCTCAGCGCACTTTTTAACCTCGTGTTTTCCCAGACCAACATTGGCGGCGGCTCGCTGATCTCCACCGCGTTCAACATGGCTCTTCCGAAGGTCTACGCCATCTCAATGCTATGGACCCTCAACGCCCGGAGGTCCATCATCATGATGCACAGCAGTCGCAACGGAGTCTCGAATATGACTAGCAACGAGCGGTCCGGTGCTCGATCTCGGCCACAGCGTCGCCTCAATGTATGCTTCCGTCGTTACTTCGTGCTTCTTTCTCATTGTCCTTCCAGGGAGACGTCGAGCTGGGTGCGATACAAGTGCTTACTCAGACAGAAACGACGCAGCATATAGATGTACGCGCTTTCCCACTCTTAATCGACCTAGGTTCACCTTTGATTCAGGTCCGCGATATGTTTGACAAGACCTCGCGCTCGACGCGTATCGAGGTCAGCAAAAGCGAAGACTCAGAGTCGATGAACTATTCGAAATAGCTCGTTGGGAGTGGTGTTTTTACAGTCTACCCTAATGGATCTTGGATTGGTCGAAATCGCTCTGAGCATCCATTTTCATCGTCACTGGCAGCATCCAGTCCGTTCTCTTCCCGATGGCACACTATCAGCATCTTCTTCCGTTGCATGAATCATGTCGCGCGCGCATTGGCTTGGTTATCTACGAGTTGGAAGCGAACATTCTATCAGTGCATCCAGCGATGGAAACTTTCGAGATCTTCTCCCGACTCTTCCCAATTAAATAGCCTCCAGGCTTCCTAGTCCTTGTCTTCCTCTACATTTCCTTGGACCACCCCAGACCGTGCTCACCGGATGAGTGTAAGTCGTGCTCCGACTCTGCGCTCTCGCTCATCGTCGTCAACGTTTGCCCTTATACAGACATTTGCGTCTGAATTGCGAAGCAGAGCTTCCGCGTTTGTGGCTCCGACCCTTCTTGCTCTGGTGCGAATATCTTGCCTTCCCATTACTGAATCTAATGAAATCTTAGGTTGCCCGCGATGAGTCGCAGGAACAGCAGCTACAGGGACTCGAGGGTACCGGTCTCAACCCACCTTTGCCAGCCTCCGAGTCTCACACCAATGTCATAATAATCCCTTGGTTCGCGATCGTGAAGGTCATCATCGGGCTCTTGGTGCTCGGTCGTTTCTTATTCTGGGTCGTTCCGCGTTGATTGAAAGCTCGAGTGACTAGCAAACGGAGCAAGTCCAACGTTTCGGAAGCGGTCGTTGTAACGACGGAGCAGGCCGCGCTGCAGCCAATTCCCGTAATTTTGCCAGTCGTAGATCAAGGAGGAAATATGGGAGCAGTGAAGCAAGGACGTTATGCGACGAAGATCGAGGCTGTAGTCTGACAAACATCACCTCTCAGGCTTGCCAGTACCTTCTTCACATCCATGTACACCCTTCTCTACTCTTGGATTACGCGCCAACGGCCCGCTCGCCCAAGTCGTGCTCTCAGACGTACCATCGCGCCGCTTCCTCATCTGCCTAATGAACTCTGGGATGCCATTTTGAATAACTTGGAGGACCAGGCGGACCTCCTGCGCGCCGCCGCAGTCTCAGTCTTATTCAACGACCTCTCCTTGCGGATATGCTTCCAACGCGTCGATAGCGGACACGAAGCCATATTCTCCAGCGAAACGGTCACCATCTCGTCCTCTGCTCTCCCGCTCATTCATCTCTCGTTCCAACCGAGAGAATTGCAAGACCTCCAACAGATGTCTTGCGCATTTGGCCCTGGGAACGGGCAATACTTTCGTGGATTCCATTATATTCGGGAAATCATCTCCCGCTCTCCCCTCCTCCGCGATCTTCGCCTCTCGTTCTCTTCGGATGTGTTCGAAGACGGCGTCCCATTGGAGCGATGTTTACCGGTGCTATGCTCCGCCCTGTCGCTGTTGACAAGGCGGGTGACTGGATTGGTCTACATCCTTCACCATGGCCACGTCTTTAGCTGTCATCCCCAGGATTTGGAGAGATGGAACTTGCACCGCTTCGAGTTCATATCTCAAAACTCGAAAAGCCCGGGACCAGTCTCCAAGCCCAAGCCCTGGAGCAACACCAAGTTTCGCCTACACACGGGTCAGACCGTCAACGTGAACCCTTTGGTGGAACTGAAGAGTGTCGATATCGAACTGAGCGCCCGCTTCTCGATGTTAATATTCAACGCTCACCAGTTAACGCACATCTCTCTTGGCTCAATGTGGTCCCAAAAGTCGAACAAAGCTCTATCGCCTGATGTCTTGAACACCGTCATTCGACAGGTCTCTCTCCCGGCCCTCGGAACCATCGGGATATACACCGACGGCATTGACCCTGAGGCACTGCGAATATTCCTCGCTCGTCACCCAATGCTCAAGACGATTGAACATCGGCCGCATGTAGGCTCCAAAAGACAACACTCGCTTTTAAACGGCCCTTTCAAGCATCCGTGCCTTACCCAGATCTCATTTGCAATCCCGCTCACGGGCAGTACGCGGTCGCTCATCGCCGACCTAGCCGAATCGCCTCTCGAGACCATCGAACTCGAGATCCCAACGACTCTTTCCCCAGCCTCCCTGTCGAAACTGTCAATGGAACTACGCGGTCTTGCGGAGCGGTGCCGTAGCCGGCTCACGTTGAAATTTACGCTCCGGGGGGTACCACGGTCCACTGGAAGACTACTCCTTCGGGGGAGACAAGGCCCTTGAGCCAGTTTCAAAGATGCTACATTGTGTTCGTCAAGTTGAAGTGTCGTGCTTTGCGTTCGAACACGCACGGCAGGTGTTGTTGTGGCTGCCGCTCTTGCCTGCTCTAGAGTCGGCTTCCTTCGTGCTCATGCTGGGATGTATAATGACTTCAGGGGATATGCGGAACGTGGAAGAGCTCGCTTCTCAAGCGCGCTCGGTGCTGCCCGGAGTCAGCGTAACTGTGTTACATGGCGGCGGTTAATCAGGTTGTCACGTGGCCGCGTTTCATTACTTAGGACGACGCGCTTCTCGAAGATTTATACATAATTGTACCTTCTATTCGAGTTATAAAGCTCGGTGGAGTCATAATTTTGTATGCCAAGATGCGCCCTTGCATACCACTGCTTCTACAGGCGCTGCTTCGCTTTACCGCCAGCGCGACGCTCAAAGTCGGCGGAGTCGCTGCCATTAGACGCGATCTAGAAAATATGGCCCAGCACGCTCAAGGTGCCAACAATGCTCTAGAGAGTTTCTCCAGCAATGGTACCATTGCAGGCGCATTTGTGAGCTGTCCTTCGAGTTTACTCCTCTCATGGGATGTAGGCCATTCATCGGTACGTGGCTGCACTGGTGGACGATTTCAACGCGGCGGCAACCGATATTGCGGTTAACATCTTGCATCGTCGAAAGAAATCGCTCACTCACAGACGCTTATGCAGGAAACGAAGCATATCTCCGCAGCAAACGGGAACATCATTCTACGCTCGATGGCCGCGACAATGGCCCATACGTACGAGATACTTCAAAGCTTCATTGTTCAACAACCAGTTTTGGTCCGTCGCTGGGCAAGGAGTCCGACCATATGTCGCATCCTCATTGAACATAGTTCGCTCTCCCAGATGGCGCGGCCGCGCGCGCATTCGTTTGCATGGACATCACAGGACTTCGCGCAGGAACCACGGATTGTCTGGCTACTCTCACTCGGAAGGTGAAGGCAAGTACTCAAGGAATATCGTACTTGTCTTCCTGAACCATTCACTAGAACGATCTACAGCAGGAAATTCAGCAAATGGAATACGATCTCGCAGAACCTTTCCAAGAGGTTCGCGCCTTATATTGCGATGAATAGCGGCGACACGTCTTGATATGAATGCGACTTTAATGAAAGAATGCACAGAAATACAGAGTTACATGCATTGTAAACGAAAGTATACATATGGATAACAGCACAAGAGTAACTGGCTACAGGCGAAAAGATAACCAACGTACATAGTCCACGTTATTCCAGGCTATATCCTGGCGGGACCTCGACGGCCTGGGGCTCCAATGGCGAGCGTAATCGCACCCCGCTGTCTTCGTGTTGCAGCACGACGACGGCTGAGTTGGCGCCTGGGCGGCGAGATCCAGATGCTGCTACTTCGCGCGAGAGTTTGCTCCCCACCCCAGAAGGGAGAGGGATGGAAGCTGGTGGTCGAGAGTGAGAGTGGGAGACGTTCGCCGATATTGATCGAGCAGCTCCGGAGCTGTCCGCACTTGAGGAAACCGCGCTGGGCTGGCGTGCATGCGTCGAGGCGCCATGGGAATGTGAGGAGCTCATCGTTTCCGAAGGATGCTGATGCAACGGCGATATTGCACTCAACGAGTCTGCATACTGCACTGACGGATAGTTCGTGGAAGGACGACTATTATCCGAACGAGGGCCATGTGAGTTGGTGTATGTGTATGGGCTCGCCGCAACGGCTTCGGGGTCGGCCATTGTCATGTGGAATGGCGTCGGAGAGACGGGGCTGCTGCCAGTGGACTTCCAGCGTCGCTTTCGTTGGAAGAAGCACGCGACGATGGCGAGAACGACGAGCGTGAAGAAGCCTGCAATGACTCCGCCCACAATGGCGCCGACGGGTGCGCTCTTGGATGGCGTGGATGACAATGAAGATGAAGGAGCGGAGTTAGAAGATGACGCGGAGGCAGATGAATTGGACGAGGCCAGGGATAAGGTCTCCGTGGTATTGGTCACATAGAAGCCCTGAAGAACCAAAGGCGTGTGCTGGCTGTCCCCGCCGTACGTTACCACAAGATTGTGTACCGCACTATCCAGCGTTGGCGTGGTGAAGAGAATGACGTTGTACTGTGTATTGCCATCGCTGAGACCGCGGAGAGTGAAGTTGACCGGTGGCGAATCGTCCATGGTCCACATTGCCCAAGTGGCATTATGGGGTCTCTCTGTAGGTACGAAGCCGTACATGCTCACGGAGGTTCCTGCGGAGAATTAATAAGCTGCTTGAAAAAAACGACGCTCACTCACCATGAAAGTTGAGAGTAACTTGAGCACCCTTGACATCCGTCGCATTCTCTCCTCCAAAGGTGACCCAGCCGGAGCTGTAACGGACAGACGGGTCGGTGCTGCTGTAGACGAGAATCGCAGAGTTAAAGGTGTCCTCCGGAAGGGGCGTGTATTTGAGGTAGTCGAAGTAGAATGGATGGCCTGTTGAGTGGACTTGTATCTTCAGGGTATGAGCTCCTGGGGCGATCGTGGCTTGTGTGCACAGCGGCCAGTTGTTCTCCTGGAATTGAAAAGTGGGGTCGTTTGCAATTTTAATCTCGTCGATGAAGCAGTCCCAGGACGGGTCGGTGACATTGTTGGCCGTGGTCACCGCAATAGTGCCCCAAACTTCAATCGAGGTGCCTAAGAATCTTGAGCACCTTGCAAAGATTGAGACGCCCGACGACGCACCATTGAAAGGAAAGGTAAGAGTCGAGTTATTGGACGTAGTTCCATGTGTCGTCCCATTGAAGATAGGCCCAAAGTTTCCAGCGGTCAATGTCGGATCTGCCACAAACCAACCCTGGGCACCGTAAGAAATGGCAGGGTCCGCGTCGTCCACGACTCGCTGACGGACTGGGGCATGAGAGCCCATGCTGAGAGGGAAGCGCGAAGCACGAAAGACGGCCCACAGCATGCATTGCGACGTGATTTGATTGATCTGCAAAAATAGCCTTGGATCCCTCGAGCTCCTCGACGAGGCTTACGCGTATTTGAGCCTGCCTGCCTCCTGAGGATGGATTAGCTACTCGAAGTTTGGAACGATAGGACCGAGTATGAACCTCGACGCGATATTTCCCGTGGTGTGCTAGTCCGGTCTCCATGGTGGTTATTAAGGAAGCACTTGGTCGACAGCGGGATTCACGAGGATTCACGAAGCGACATGTTGATGGCCACACCTCGCTCGATTCATTCATGCGGCTTCCCTACCCTACTACCACAAACCTGTCATAAGGATGAGGAGTGAAGGGAAAGACTGGACGAACCGGATTGGGAGGTCGAGGTACGCCCGGATTCCATGCAGACGTTGAGCGGGGAACTGGCTGAGCCCTCCGGCCATTTTGGTGCGGGATCTCGATTATGAGCTGGCCATAGCCATTTCGATGTTGAGCTGGTCAGAGATGAGCGGGAGGAAGAGCTATGCGAGATGCATGGCAGACCTTGTATCACTGGGAAAGGTTTCTTGCGGATGCGCCGCTTGGCGCCGAACTTGGAGGGCTCGATACGAGAGAGACAACAAAGCGATCATCGACGTCTCCCGAGCCAATTCCTACGTCAAGATGCAGCTTCTTGCAGAAGAAGATGGGGAGGAGTCAGGGACGGCCCGGGAGGGTCAACGGGACTCGCAGAGGAGCCTGAGGACATCAAGGCACACGAAGCAGGAGGCTCTGTAAAGCGTCGAGCATACCATGCATGCTTGATGCATGCGCTATGTCCGTTTGAAAACGAGACGCGTGCATACCAAGACTTCTGCGGATGGCCTCGCGGTTTCCATATCTTCGGTGGCAGAATCATGAAGCCAGCGCAGTCGAGGCACGCGTGCACGGTGTTCAGGAAAGAGCGAGTCACTGGCATCACGGAATTCGCATCAAAAAACAGCCGATCTGGGCCGAAAGTCCTTCAACTCAACAACCATTTTGTTCCAACTTCTAAGTCCAGCTGCTACCTACGTTCTCTACTTACATGTTCCATCGTCCCCCGCTCTTGGGCCACGGCATTCCAAGGGGAAATCTTCCGGAATATCCAATTTCGCGCGATGGACTCGCCTGAAAGACATCCTCATCAGCTCTTCACATCTCGTCAACATTCATCGCCGTGTAATCCTCACAACATTGTCGCTTCCGCCTCCGTTTGACGACCTCTGCAGTCTGCACATTCGCATTCATTGATTCCATCCCCGCGAAATACTCAGATCTTATGCCAACTCTTGCGGACATTTTTCTCTCTCTCTCTCTCTCTCCAATCGCTGCCCTCTATTTATTCTCTCAGGCGAAGTTCCACACTCGGACCTTTCCTTCACATGTGGGAAGCTTGCACGGGCAGCTCGCGCGTCGAGAACCTTGAATTGCGCTGTTATTCCCTTTCCCCGCTTCTCGACATTTCTCATGTCGTTCGAACTCGGCATCGTATTACCCTTCGGTCGCTTGTGCTTTCCTATAAAGAGCCGGCTGACCTCGAAGCTCTACGACTTTTACCGTTTAGAGTGTCTACAGTCCGGGATCTTCGCACTGAGCTTCCAGACGTGCAAATCTCCGTGCGGTCCAGGTAGATCTCTCATCTGTTCCGAACCTCCGATGCATTCGCTTGGCGGTGGTGGACACGCTCTCGACGAGCCCCGCCGTCGAGACATTCACATTATTAATACAAACACCTGCCTTTAACGCACGGCCCCATCCTGCGAGCTATTGCACCTAGCGCAGTCCTCTCCTTCCTCACTAAGTACATTGCATTGTGCTTTCAAGTTAATGATTCGTCTCCGCATCTGATAACAAAGATTGGCACGCGATGATCGACGTCATCTTTGACTCTTACCACTTTGCTGGTAGGTCTACAGATGCTACCTCGCGCCCTGTGGACGGCCTCTAGACTCATCCTAACCTCTACTAGGTCACCAATCCTCCCCCTTGCACCTCGGCTTCGATTCACGATGGCCACCGATATCAGCGTTTACAAACTGAATCATTCCATGCAAGCAGCCCAGAATCTCTTCCATGCATAGTTGACCAATGTAATGCAGGCTGCGGGTCAAGGACCCCAAAGAATCACTGAAATTCTACTCCTTCCTGGGCATGTCGCTCATAAACAAGCTTGAAAACCCCGACGCCAAATTCGACCTCTATTTCCTTGCGTACGACTCCCCGACCGCGCTCTCTCCGGGGAAGCACTGGACGGACCGCGAAGGCATTATCGAACTCACCCATAACTATGGCACGGAGAACGATCCCGAATACAAGATCGTCAACGGCAACACCGAGCCTCATCGTGGCTTTGGGCACGTTTGCATTAGCGTGGACAACATCCAGGCGGCCTGTGCACGGCTCGAAGAGGCGGGGTATCGATTCCAGAAGAAGCTCACGGACGGGCGAATGCGCCATATTGCGTTTGCGCTGGATCCGGATGGGTACTGGGTCGAGATTATCTCGTTCAACGACGTCGAGGCGACGGCGGAGGTCAAGGAGACCAACGTCGAGACATACCGCATGGTCCGTACCGTGCCGCTTCCTTTCTTTGCACTGACCGGTTTGAGCAGAATCATACCATGATTCGCGTCAAGGACCAGGTCAAGTCCCTCGCGTTCTACACAGACGTCATGGGCATGACTCTCAAGCGTACTTCCGAGAATCCTGGCGCGAAATTCAATCTCTACTTCCTTGGGTACGGCCCCCCACCGAGCTCTGAGCCCGCGGACCGCAACCCCAACGCGAACCTGGAGGGCCTGCTCGAGCTGACTTGGAACTACGGCACCGAGTCTGACCCCGAATTCAAGTACCACAATGGGAATGATCAGCCTCAGGGTTTCGGGCACATTTGTGTGAGCGTCGACGATCTGGATGAGGCTTGCAAGCGATGGGAGGAGTTGGGTGTGAACTGGAAGAAGCGCCTGACCGACGGGCGGATGAAGAACATTGCATTCATACTCGGTCAGCACAACCTGAGGATAGTTCTCTGCGTCCACTAATTACTTGACAGATCCCGATGGGTACTGGATTGAGATTCTGCAAAATGAAGGTCTGAAGAAACGCACAGAATGGTGAACGTCAGAGGAAAAGAAGAAGAATTATGCGGCGATTATAGACGATGTATGTACTCGCACGTATTGTATAGTATCTTGTACTTGTAGCCTCATTCAAGGAAAACATTCATCTTACCTCCGTATACAACGTCTCTGGAGAAAACACACTACTACTCCTCGTCCTGATCTTCTCTTCAACCGGAACCCTGCTGATAGTCATCCTTCCAGCATCAAATCCCGATTGCGCCAAACTCTCCGGCTGCGCGAATGCAAACCGCCCACCGGCATCCCTAAGCGGGCCATACCGCAGCCTAACGGGCTTCTTCCCATCCAAATCCACCTCATTGAGCTCGGCATTGCGTGTTGCCGCGAGGAAATCGCTGAATCCGCCCGTCGCACCGAACTTGTTCTGCCAAAGAGCCGCCACTCCAAAGATGTCGCAGAGCAGCGCGCAGCCCAGACCGAGTCCATATACGAGCCACAGCCGGCGGGCGTTGTACGAAAAGCGCGGGACGAGATTCGAGTAGACGCATGTCGTGGTGGTGGTTCGAGGGTGAGTACGGAGAGCGTGATATTCTGTAGGAGGGACTCCATGAGGCTGGGGAGCGTGTCAAACCAGGTTATGTTCCCGGCGCCACTCTGGACTTGGGCCGGGAGATGCGTTGAGAGGACAGAGAGGGTGTCTGGCGTGAAGAAAAAGTTGGCGTTCTCGAGCGACTCGCTGACACTGATGAGTCCCGTGAGGATGGTATATAGGCTTGAGACTAGCGCGAAGGCGTTGGTCGTGGCGTTAAACACTGCAGAGTGGTATTCCGTGTTGGGAATAAAGGTTCCATTTTCGCTGTTATCGCCAACAGTGTAAGGTGCAACGAGTTGGCTGGCTGGCTGGTCGAGGTCGATCCGGTCGATGGAGACGCCGGACGCAGAGGATGCGAACGAGTATGTGAGATGGTACGTGGAGTTGTAAGTGATGCATGTGAAGTTGTTGCCCGGTTCACGGATAAAGTCGTCAGAGTTGGGGTCGGCGACTGATATGGGATGGAAGCCTTGATAGTCCGAATAGTGTCCAACGAGGTCCCAACCGCTGTAGAACCACTTTGGTGGAGAGGCGTCGAAGGGGAGCGCGGCCCACGGCGGAGGATCAAACGCAGTCCCAGTGAGATTCTTGTTCCAGGTTAGCGCGGACGCGTTGCTTACTCCGAGTGAGCAGGAGAAGGAAGGGGCGTGGACGGAGAGCTCGTATGTGCAGTTCAGGTTTCCGACGCAGGGCGACGTTTGGGGGAAAGGCTGCCCTCCAAACACCGTCGCGCTGACCGTGCGGGTCGAAAGCACGCTCGGGTGCGTGTAGGATAGCAAAGCATTGCCTACTTCTGGGAGACGTTGGTAAAAGAGTCGCGTCGCTAGAATCCAAACGCACCTTCGTGTAGGATTGTGGAAGCCGACAGATCGAAGGTCGGGACACTGCAGCTCTGGTTCTCTGTGCTGATGTCCGTATTCACGCTGAGGGTTCCCGGCGCAAAGGTCACGACAAGCGGAAACGCCCAAGAGATGGCTGCGACGAGGACCACTCCTCGACCGGCCCTCCAGAAATCCAACGACAGGAATGCCAGCGCATTGTGCGGAGACGACCATAAAGCGTCCAGGCCGCCAACGGTAAAGCTCCGCTTGCGCACGGCATGCCATGCACACTGCAGAAACGCGGTGGCAGCACTAACGCCCAGCATGGCAGAAACGAGGAAGGCGAAGGTTGTCCCCACAGCGGAAGCCCCGGCTTGTGAGTTCACCTGGGAGATGCGACTGGTTTTGGCGCCGACAACTTGTCCGTTGAGCGACGAATTGAATGCATGATGGCCAACTGCAAGGACCGCTGCCGCCAGCCATGCGAGTAGGATTTTGAGGAGGGGAGAGTAATGGCTCCGCATGGTGGCGGACGCTGAGCTAGCCACATCCCATCCATCGCAATATGAACGGTTCTGGTTCAGACCGCGCTTGATGCGTACCAGTTGTCACGTGGGTCACGGCGTTGTCTTTTGAACTCGACCACGAGGACGTCTTGAAACCTATTGCTGCTGATGTCAGGCTCGAATACCTCAAGCTGTCTTCTGGACAGCCTGTAGACCCGGAGAGCGGTGTTTCCGCACTGGTGCGTTGAAGCACAGGAGCGATGATTTTCTGAACCTCAGGAGAGCGACTTGAAATCACGCGTGACGGCCGCCTTTACCCTTTGCCATGCTGCTTTCTCTTTTCCCACTGTCGCTTCTTGCCGCCGTCGCCAACGCGCTGGTGAACGTGTCTATCGACGATACCGACCCTTCTATCCTCTACAAAGGCACCTGGGACCCCTCTTCCATCCACAAGTCGAGTCTTGACTATGGTAGCACCCACACTTACAGCAGCGATGCGTCCGCAAGTGCTACCCTCACATTCACCGGCGTCGCCATCTATTACCTCGCACCCCTCTGGCCGTACCCCGTCAGCACACAATTAAGGCTTGACGGCGGCGCACCCGTCATCGTAAACCTCACAGATCCCATTGCGTCGACTACCTCTGAAGGGGGGTCTGAATCCGCACAGTCGAGTGTCGCATGGTATGCGTCAGGGCTTTCGAATACTACACATACATTGGTGCTCAGTATGGCTCCGACTGGCGATGCAATAGTTGCAGACGGGTTCATGTGCGTTTTGCTCCCCTGTTCTCCCGTCCCAAGTTCACTCACTTCTTGCAGCTTCACTGTGAACAATGGGTCCTCTCCGTCCTCCTCCTCCATCTCATCCAGCTTCCCTTGGGGCACCGCAGCTGCAAGCTCAGCCAGCCAATCGACCATCCCCTTCTCTCCAAAGAAGCAAACCAATGCCCTCTCAATAGGCCTCGCCATCGGTCTCGGCCTCTTGGCACTCCTCGCCGCTTGTGTCGTATTCTACTTCCTCTTCCACCGACGCCGTTCGAAGAATAACCATCATGTGCTCTTCGACTCGTGGGGCGACCACCTCGACTCGAATGACGACGAAGACACCAAGGCTGCGGCTACGCCTTTCCTCGCCGGAGTATCGGGCCCTACACGACAAGCATACACTCACTCCGCGACTGCATCGGCCTCCTCGTCTGATACGCACCCACTTCTTGTCACGCCGTTCGTTGGGTCGACGCTCTATCAGGATGAGCCAAGCTCCAGGACGAGTGCCATCAGCGCCAGTGGAAAGTCTGCTGCGCGATCTAGTGCAGCCTCTGATTTGACTTCCGCTGCAACGGGCTCATCAAGAGGTGCCGCGAATCCGAACGCTTCCGCCGTACGTGTGGACAAATCTCGTCCATCACGGCCAGAGGTGCTGCCCGCCCCGCCGGCGTACTCGGAGTAACAATCTGCCTCGGCTCGGTCCACTCGCTTTATATTGCATCGCTTGCATCCACATCCACATCCACATCCACCTCCGCATACATATCACATACTAGATGCCCTTCACGGATTATCTTTTTTCGGCCTCCCATTCGCCATTCGCCATTCGCCATTCGCCATTCGCCATTCGCCATTCGCCATTCGCCATTCGCCATTCGCCATTCGCCATTCGCCATTCGCCATTCGCCATTCGCCATTCGCCATTCGCCATTCGCCATTCGCCATTCGCCATTCGCCATTCGCCATTCGCCATTCGCCATTCGCCATTCGCCATTCGCCATTCGCCATTCGCCATTCGCCATTCGCCATTCGCCATTCGCCATTCGCTCACGATCATGAAATAACCACGACCCATCCTCTTTCCATTCGATTCGACGTACAATAACGACTGATTATGAGCGCATGCGTGTTAGCTTACGGATCCTCGGACGGACTATCTAGCTAAAGCCGTATATCTGAACGCTTTTCGCTATTTTATATCTACCTTATTTTGCTACTGCCAGTGTCTGCATAGCGGAACAGACACGGCGCGGGCTTTGTATTTTGTAAGTGTACTCACTCCTCAATAATAATCTCAGCTGCAGGCCTCTCGCCTTGGGAAGTCTAATCGCCGATTGTGAATCTTTTCTGCAGTCGGTCTTGACCATGAATCGAAAATTGCGTTAAATATGATGTATTGTAATGGTATAACTAAGCGCGACTACAGGACCATGAGAGACAGTAACCCAAGCGCGGATCCCAAGCCCAGCATGACCTTCGACGCGTGCGCGTTAACTGCATCCCCCTTTTTCCCAGTGCCAGTGGTGGTGGTATTGCCAGACCCGGAGCTGCCGCTAGAGGTCCCTCCAGAGGAACCAGTGGAGCCCAGGGTGACCGAATTAACGGGATGTCCTTCGGCCTTGCACCCTTGGACGTACGCTGTAATGTATTCAGCAAATTCCTCGTGCAAACAAAGGAAGAAAAAAAAAACGCACCGTCAATGTCTGCCTGGCCTTCCTGCTGGTCGAGGCCCGAGTTGGGAACTTGCGCGTCGCAGTTGTAGCAGGCAGCGTATTTGCTGACAATGTCGTTGGTGCATAGTGTCGCTGCGTCGCCGCCGGCCGCCTGCAAGGAAGAAGGATTCAGGAAGGAAGGAAGGAAGAAGGAAGAAGGACGCACAGAGAGAGCAGTCGCGAGAGCTTCGCAGGGTGCTGTGCAGTCCTGAATTGTTGTCCGGGCATTCAGCGAGGTGGGCCCTGTGTCGGCGGGCGAGAACATTAATTGAGTGCTGAATAAATAGAACGAGGGACGTCGACCTACGTTGGTACGCCGCAACCGCGACCGAGAGGATGGGAAGGAGTGCGATGAAAGACAGCATTTTGGTGGTGGGATGTAAGAAGATTCGAAGTATAAGTTGCTGAAAGAGTGGTTGCACTAGCAAAATAAGAGAGAGAAGATGGTGTTGCTGTTACCCTTCGTTCGAGCGAGGCTTTATAGTCTAGAACTGGCGCCTGAAAATGTGGAAAATGCAGTCATCGAGCGCCCAAATCACAAAAGCGTCGCAACCAACCAGCCACCTTCAAGCTCGACGGCGGGCGCGCCAAGCCAAGGGAGAATGACAGAGAAAGAACGTTTGACAGGCAGACAGAGATAGCCAGCCCAGTAATAAACCGACCGCCCACCGTCCATCGAGTGCGTCAATCGCTGTCGGACCCAAGTCCATGTGATGGGACTCTTCATGAAAGCGGTAGCAAAAACTCGCCGGCCGGGAGGACATGCCAAAAAAAACGCATTCTGCTGTAATAAACGATGCCATGAAACGAGATGATACCGAGAGCAAACAATTATTAGCAAGAATCAAATGAGTAGCAAGCGGCATCTCGACGCTGTGGCGGTTGTGGTGAAAGGGAGAATGCTTACTAATGTGATAGACGCGGTCACGGTACGGCTCTTTGATTGGGCAAGACGCGCGCCACTTTTATCACCGCATCGGCTGCATTGGAGCGGCGCGTCCCACACGAGCCCCACTTTTATATTCTGCCAGCGGACACTTCCTAGTATGAGTATTATCGATAGCTTCAGGCGGCACAGCCTGAGAGTTTCTCCCGTGCAACGACGCCACTCATGATGCGCACAGGCTACGTACCTCAGAAATAAAGGGCAGGCTGACCCGTACTGTCTCCAAACCCAGCTCCATGTCTCTCTACGCCGTTTCCCTCTCTTTGCTTTCTGTCGCCGCTGTCGCCGTGGATGGAGACGCTACGACGCTCGTCCACCTAAATTTCAGCCGGGGCCCAGCCTGAAATCACAATCTACGGTGTCTCTGACATCCTCTCAACCACGCCGACCGAGACTGTGCTCGGAACCGACTCGCGCACATTCTCGCTTGTCGGAGTCGGTTCTGACGGCGCTACGACCTTTATCGAGGAGATCGCAGGCGGCAACCGAACCCTCGTCGACTTAACAACAACTGCGCCAATTTCAGCCATGGTGACACAGACGTGTACGCACCAGTTGCAAGTCGGGTCCAATAAACTGCTGCTTATTTTTTCTGCAGTTCAATTCGTTGAAAGTTCGGCCGGATTTGTGCTGTCTCCCGTATCCGCATCTGGCTTGGCCTTCCCGACCGAAACTTGCGTGTTCGGAACCCATGACGAGGCAACATGCTATGTGGGTCTGCCGCAGGGACCATCGTCAACCTGGATACTCACTCAACCCGCATCGAGAGTGCCCATTTTTACACTGACGCCGGCAACCGGGACTCCAGCTTCCAGCCCGAGTTCACCGTCGGATGGTTATCCGTCTAGCATGGCCGCTAGTTCCACAATCTCAGACACGAGTGGAGCCCGGACGCAGGCTGCTTCGCAATACTACGTGCCAGCAGCAGCCTGCATCGTGCTTATTGCCTTTGTCCTGTAAAAACGTAGATCTAGGAAGACGGCCCCTGACCTTGACTTCGTTGGTCCATGTAGTCAAATCATTTGAAAGTTGGGAAAGGCATTCGAGAACGATGAACTGCGACTCCGTCAAGCAGTCTTGTAAGGTCCACGAAAAAAAAAGGCCGCTCTCGCCTTCAACTCCTCCAGCCCCTCCGTTTTGATCCTGCGCAGGTCTTTGGCTGCAGTCATGAAGCCATCATACAAGAACCGTGCAGGTATGCAGGCTTGAGTTGTGTGTTGCCATGGATGATGGCCGGTCGCGTCTGGCTCGCGCTGAACACGCTCCATTGGAGGTATTCGCTTGACGACGCGCTTTCCGCGATAGCCGTCTACCCGCTCTGTCGCGGTTGGACGGTGGTGCGGTAGAACGTACAGGATAATGCAAATAGTCGAGGGTTTGATAAGATCCCGCCAGCGCTAGTAAAACGATGCTGGCAGGTTCTTTGCGACCTCCTCGTAGCTCCGAGACGCGAGGTGGGGCTTCGGCGTAGACAAGTTCGTGGGTGTCGATGTTGATGTTGCTGAGCACGACGCAGATGGGTTCGTCTGTGCTTCGATCCGAAGCCTTTGCACTCGTGTAAAAAGAGCCGGTGGTGCCGTTGAAGGTGATGACTTCGACGGCGATTCGAGGCGCCTGCCAGCGCTAAACAAAGGGGCTTTTACGTCAGTCACGCGTGAGTCAGCGGCGTGACCCTTCTGCAGCATGCAAGCAGAGTGAGTTGTTTCCCTTGCTCCCAACCATTCGCTTATGCGCTCCGAGACTAACCACTCAACGCTCTCAATGCCGCGCACTGCTTAACACCCGCCACAATCACCTCCCATACATCTGCAAGCTGTCCCCCGAACTCCTTCTCGAAATATTCCTGCTTCTCGCCGCCTTCACCCGCATCGACACAGACCATCCTCACCGCATCACCCCTGCGCAGCTTCGTACGGCGACGTTGGACGTCTGTCAATACTGGCGAGACGTTGCGCAAAGTTCCGCGCGACTATGGGGTTTCTTCATCGACTATGTGCTAGACTCGAGCGAATTCGTGCAAGACGCATTGGAGCGCACCCTGTGTACACACCTCCACATTGAGGCCAGTGTGATTCGCCGTCCATCCGCTCGGAGAAACGTACTCCTGGCACTCAAGAACGCTGCGAACAGGATACAGGTCCTTGATTTAGCTCTAAGTGGAAAGGACGTCGAAATTCTCGCACCTGGACTCGTCAAGGCGGCCCCAATGATGCAAGTACTTAGGATTGGCTGCGATGTCGGTGGATTTGTGGACATTCCCGCCAGTGTCTTCGCCGGCGAGGCGTTGAAGCTGCGCGAGCTTCAATTGGAGGGATGTATCATCGCAAGAGACTCGCATCTTCTCCAAGAACGTCTCACATATCTCTCCATCGACAGGACGCCCCCCACCTCCGCCTTTTCTGTCCCTTGTTGGCTCCAAATACTCAAACTCGTCCCCATGCTCGAGGTTCTCTCCCTGACAAGATGCTTCAAGTCCTTTGACGATACTACTAGTGTCGAGGACGCACTGTCGGATGTCCGTCTTCCGCACCTCTTTTCCATTGCGCTTGACGGTCGTTTGAGCGACTGTTCCGGCATTCTTAATCACCTCGACTTTCCCGCGACACTTTGTCTCGAAATCAAATGCTTTGCGACCATTTCCGATATCCACACTGGCAGCGCACTCGCTGGCCTCATCCAACCCATCGCGGAGAACTTCAAACATCTCCCGGACTTTCAGAAGCTCCGCTCCCTCGGCATTTCGTGGCAATACACCGGGGTGACCTTGCGTGGATCGCCTGCAGAGTCGGCAAGGGTGGACTCGACCGCAGACGATACAGAGTTTCTCCTCGTGGTGAAGGGCGAAGACTCGCTGCCATATGAGCCTATGCTCTCAGTCGTTGAGGCGTTGGCGACGGACGATGTGCGTGTGCTGGACTTGTCGACACCGCTTTGCGCCTGTGGGCCTCCATCGCACTTTATATTCCGGTCGGACGACGACGACGACTGGGGTGCACTCCTGCGGTGTTTCCCAGCCGTACATACCCTCAAGCAGATCAAGGATGACTGGGCCGAGTCAGTGCTCGACATTCTGCGATCCCGCGACACGGACTATACGCTGTTCCTGCCCAATTTGCGGACGATGGATTTCGCGAATGTCAGCTTCGTCAATGGGAGCACTGTTGGCGCTACGGTGCGGCCGGCGTTGCTGGCGCTGGTACAGATGCGCAAGGAATGCAGGAGCGCGATACGGAGGGTGAATGTGGACTTTTGCAAGGGAGTCACGGAGGAGATGTGTGTGGAGCTGAGCAACGAGGGAGTGTATGTGAGCTGGGACGGAGAGAATCGGTTTGGGAACGAGAAAAGCTTTTGACTCTGTACAGGCTTTTGAATCGTTAGATCTGTATCCAGTCTGTCTATTACTGTAGTTTTATCGGGACAGCGTTCATCTTTACTTGGACACCGACCGACACGGTGCCCGAAAAGCCGAACAGTGAAACAGTTGCAATTCTCTGCACGTTGAGGATGGACCCTGGTATGAGCCATACAGAGCGTTCCTCGCTATCAACGATGGACCAGTCTATGGAGGAGCCATGAATATTGGGATCATGCAGCCGGGACAGGGCAGAACACCGTCTGAAGGGGCTTGAAATGTCCGGTTGAGACAAAGGTAAAGCGTGACGTGACTTTCCTTTGGCTGTTCTGCTCGTCGATGGACGCAGCGGGCAACGAGTCTCCTCCGCCACGACAGACGATCCTCGGCTCATTCCTCGGACGCGGACGACCTCGGAACTCTTCGCAGTCCAACATCAACATCGACGTACTCCGTGAGCTCAGCCCGTCACCACCGACACAAGGCCCTCCATCGCCCATCGCACCCGCCCAGCAGCCAGCTGGAAGCCACCGTCGTCGACCACCACAGCCAGCGCTATCCCAACCGGCGGCCCTCACCCTCAGCCACATGCTCCGACGTCGTCGCTCAGCGGGCAATGTTGTCCCAGCACCCCAACCAGTACCCCCAACTCCCATTCCCCTCGCGGCACCCCGTACAGTTCCAGGCCCAGCTCAAATCCCAGCAGGTGCTGGCCATCGTATCCGTCTCGTCCCACATCTCGACTCCCGCCGTAGTCTGCGCTTCGACCCCATCTCTCGCGACCTCCGAGCCTCAGACACCGCATTGCGCATTGGCCGCTTCACAGACCGCTCAGGCTTGGGTCTGGCCGCAGTGAATGCACTCAGCACAAACAAGATTGCTTTCAAGAGCAAGGTCGTCAGTCGTGCCCATGCCGAGGTCTGGGTCGAGGAGGGCAACCCGCCAAAGTTCTTCATTCGCGACACCAAGAGCAGCAGCGGCACGTTTCTCAACCACGTCAGGCTCAGCCCTGCCAATACAGAGAGGTGCGTCTCCACACTACCATGTGGATCCCCCGCCCAATTGATGATCCTGTCTCTAGTCGACCCCACCAGATCAAGGATGGTGATATTCTCCAGCTGGGCGTCGACTACCAGGGTGGCGCGGAGGATATATACAAGAGCGTCAAGATCAGAATCGAGGCCGGTCGCGAGTGGCAATCCGCTGCGAATGCATTCAAGTACATATGGCAATTTTGCTTCCCCTCCATCGAAGCTGATCCTCGTTTGTACTGCCAGCACTGCGGCTCTCAAGAACTTGCGCACACTTGCAATCGCACCGAATCCTGATGCTCCTGCCCCAGGACCTTCCACAGGCGACAAGAAAAAACGCAAGGCACTTGCCGCCTCTGGCATTCCGGATTGCTGCATCTGTGCGTCGTCGGGTTGGTTATCAACCATACCTTTGCTGACGACGACTCCCGAAGGCCTATTCCCAGTAACAATCCGACAGGCGCTCTTCCTCGCTCCATGCTCGCATGCTTTCCATTACAAGTGTCTGAGACCACTCCTTGAGGCACATCATCCTGCGTTTAGGTGTGTTTTCGTCTTTGCTGCCGTTCGATGTACTTTTTTTCTCCATCTCATACACCGCCTTTCGTTCGACGTTCTCCCATGCCGTGCCTTGTTTACTTTATTCATCTGTCATCTGCCTCGTCTTTGACATCTATCTGCCTGGGCGCATTCTTCTACACTTGATGCGGAAATTAATGACCCTTTAACAGCTGCCCGTTATGTCGGTCCTTTGCAGACCTCGAAGAGGACGTCGAGGTTGAGGCGGAAGATGTAGGTGGCCATCTCAGCATCGCGACGCAACTGAAACCTCTCTAGGACGACGAAGAGGACCTCCTCGACGTTGGGGACGCCAACCCAGCTACGCCCCACCCTGACGGTCCTCATGCAGGGCCCAACCATCCACTCGATGGTGAAGGCGACGAAGGCGTTCTTGCGGACGACCTCGAGGGTGAGGATGAGGACGAGGTGGATCAGCTGTTCCCGCCAAGGGCACGGGGTGGTGGAGGCGGAGGTGCCGAGACAGAGGTCGAGGATAATGCGATGATCGGCTTGGTGCCTGGTGGGTTTGCGAATCGGAATGGGTGAGTCCTTGTTGTGGTTTTCTTCTTCTGTCTGTCTTCTTTGTTGGACGGTCGCCTTTTGGTCTTGTGGCCAAGAGTTTTTCGTTTCTTCATTTTCTTATACCTTCTCAGCCGCTGACTGTGCTTTTTCCGTTACCCTCCACTACTCCAAATCCACCACTGGCCCTATCCCATACATGTCGTCGCTGCCGACTATCACCCGACAATCCAGTCGTAGAAGCGGAAATTTCGATCATATAGTGTCTGTGGACGACGAGATGATGGATATCGAGTCTGGAGAGGGCAGCGGCAGCGGCGAGATGGGCGTGCTCGGTGGGGGGATGAGTGCCCATGCAAGGCAACTAAGCCTTGGCGATGGGACGCTTGGCGCAAAGCGGAAGCGCTGAGCAGTCGGTCGTGAGTCGGAGAGTTGTAGCGTCCACACCTATTCATACGGATCTCTTTTCCTCAAGCTGTTGTTATTATTCACATCATGTTCTTGTACTTCCCGGATGCCTCTATTCCTTACTTTATTCCCCTTCCGCCGTCCTTGGGTGGGTTAAAGCCCGGTCGCGGGATACTTTGGAGTTTGGATAGCCTATACGTGTGTGTAATTTATAAACTATTACATTTGTTGTAATGAAGTGGAGGAAGCGGTGGCCGGAAATGGCAGGCGTATAACTGTTTTGGGCAGGTACGAGTCCGTACGACGAGGTTATCCTGAAATATTGTGTGACGTCAGCCTGAGTGACACCGCGTTTCTATCATGCCTTTCGCGTTCCTCCCATTCCCCTACCTCTCGACCTTCGCTCTAACGAACCAGTTGCTCATTCTCATCTCCCTGTGCATCATATCCTACGTGTACCGCCCAATCCGCCTTGCAATCCTCGGATTACTCGGATCCTACGCTGTCTACGTCGTCGGACGTATCCTCCTCCGGTACGCATGCCTGCGCTTTGGACGCGTCTATAAGCAATCTACTCACAGCTCTGCAGATGGGGCTTCATCTCATTCAAAGCCATCGCCTGGTTCGGCTTCTACGTCTACTTCTTCCTCATCGGCGTCGGATACATCATCACTGGCGCATCGACAATATGGAATCTACCGGAAACTTTGTCGAGTTTCGTCGAATCGATGGAATCGAAGTGATGCAAGGGCGCGCCCGCCCTTTTTCTTGGAGTGGAGGTTGGAGTTCATACTCGTGAGTGGTGAGTGCCACAGGCCTGACTATTTTTTTAACTGATTTTTGTTGTAGAGGCTGCAGGCTGCGCTCAAGACCACCGTCCCTTTGCGGGACGATGCCCGTCGCCCGGTCTCGTGTGTTCTGTGGCGAATGACTGCGGGTATATGTATCCTTATTGCTTGGTTAACCGACATCTGTATCCCTTGCATCGAATCGAGTCCTCGACGGCGACATACGTCTGACAACACGAATGAATGTGCCAAAAAAATACGACTTTGAGCAACACAGTAGTGGTAGCGCGGTATTCGGCACGCTCAGAAGACCTTTAGAACTGTGAGCCCAACCAAACGTGTATCACGTCGAACTAGGTCGAAGTCTCAATGTCAGCACACCTAGATTGTGAGTCGGTTACCCTTTCACAAGCATAGTTACGACGCAAGGACAGGATTATGGCACCCAATTTCGCCAGCTTCGACCCGATACCGAAATGAAAGCCACCAGCGCCGGCTCTACCAACCAGATGTCCTTGTCCGCAATGGAGGCCTGAACGAAGTGTGAGGCTATCTATCGCCATTACGTGTCACGGTGGGCAACTCCGTCCGCGCTTTACGATCAACTACTTCGGTGCTGCTGAACTCGATCTCGCCAGTGGCTGCAGGTGCCGGCTGCCCAACAATCGTGACCGTGTTCGCCCGTCGATGACCGAGTCAGTCAAGGTCTCGATGGGCTCGCGAATCGTTTGTGGCGTACTCCTCGCCTCGCATGTGTCGTCAGTGACTGCCAACAACCGAGTTGCCGCCCAGAGATGGTGCGTACGAATTTACGCCACGCACTGAGCTTCTAACACCTATACAAGGCGCGAATATATCTCTAAGCGAACGGAAAGCATTCGAGTGTTTGTTATTATTACGAGCCCAAGATCTTCAGTTGGCGCGTATCTCCAGACGGCCTAAATCTGCATCTGCGCTTTAGCATGACTTCTTGCTGCTCGTTGAACCCGAACACAAAGGCCGAGACAAATGGATGTGAGTACTATAACCAACTCATGTTTAATGTCATAATAACAATAATAATAAGGCGAAAGGTCCCGCGCGGGGCACCGCCTACTCACCTATCACCTATCACCTATCATTACCTGCACGGTCCCAACCTGGAACGCAGGGGTCCGTACTACTTATACATGCGTCTCTAGTGTATAAGCTACGGGTACTCAAATCATCCTCCGTTGTGATTAGGCAAGCGCACGCCCGTGGACATGCTTTGCCGTCGCGCAGATTCTGTAAGAGAGCACGAAAGACTGGTTATATTTGCATTATGGGTACAGTAGCTCTCCAGCGCCAAATGCCGATAGATATACCGGAGGGATCCATATAGGGTACTCCTCATACACATCAAATACTTGCCGCACGAAGCGAGATACACGGGTTGTCACTGCCCATCGTACTCGCTTGTTGGGGCAATGAAGGATGAGGAGGAGGAAGTCCACAGCCGCAATATTTGCAAACGAGCGCAAGTCTGGCCAAATTACCCAAAGATCCCTGAGGAAGTCCGCGCGAAGCAGCCTGAGGCGAGGTTCACCGGTGCATATGAGCATCGCATGACACTCGTCCTCGACAGCGTGTCGGCAGAATCGACATAAACGCCAGTGTCGGTATACGTGCTTCCACGGTCCTTGTCGCCGTCGAAGCAACTCCACTCCCAATGAATGGTCGGAGCACATGAGCTGAGTGAGTGCGATACGGTTTGCCGAGTTCTTGATACGCAGATATTCGCGGCGATACAGCATCACCTCAGCCATCCTCCCAGCTGCGACCTCCTCCTTGCGACCTTTCAGGAACTGCGACTTTGTCATCTTGTAGATTTCGGTACGAAGATACGTTTCGCACGAGTCGCGGACGGCTGTAATGAGTGTCGCAATTTTATCCTCCGACAGTAAATCGTCCCATTCCATCTCGACGGGGCAGGGAAGGGACCCAAGCGCTATTCGCAGATCACCCGCCCATCCCGACTCGCCGTTACGAGCGAGGTCGATCGTGTCGAGGTATGCAAGGTGCGGGATGTTGCCGACTTCCAGTGTGTGAGCATTGAGGAGGTATTTCGCATATCCAAGGGTAAGTCCAGCGCGCCGAAATCGTATTGGCATGAGACCAGTCTCTGTATAAAGTGCCGCAAGCATTGAGCGGGAAGTCAGATGCAGTAACCGGCGTGCAAACGAGCTCTGTACATCCTCGTACAGCTTGACACCCGCCTCGTCAACATCTGGGATAACGTCCGCGCCGAAGGTGAGGTGTGGGTCGACTCGAGCATTATACAGCCGTATTCCGGCGGCTGGTGCCCACATCCCCACATGTCGTTCAGCTGCGAACGTTGACCGCGATAATCCCCGGGCCTTTGACGCCTTGATTGTATAATTTTTTGAGAATATATTGCGTTCAGTGGTGCAGAACGCAAGGCCGATGAACTTGTAGTCGGTTGCGGCATGTATCTCACGATCTCCGACATAGAGCCTTGGCATCCGGTACGGGAGCGTGTTGAAGGGGAGAAAGAACGTCTTCGTGATGCTGATATCGGCGAAACTGCGTGTCGACCAGGTGAATGTGACGTCCGTCCGGCGCTGGGCACCACGGGACGTTGTTGACAGGAGGGCACCGTCGTCTGCATGCGCCATGAAGGGAACAGGTGTTCCGGCGAGGACGATATCGTCGGGGTCGTCCGGAAACGTCAAGTCTGCGAAATAGAAGTTCCAGAGACCCGGGGAGGCCGAGTCTCCAGTTAATACTCCAATTGTAGACTTGAATCGTTCTGAGTATTCGCCTCCGTGTTTCACCACATATTCCATTCGTGTGTAAAGCATTCGCAGCCAGTCAAAGAGTGGGCCACCTGCTCCAGCCCGCCAGAGCTTCAACCAGAGTGTGGAGAGGTCCGTTGCAGGAAACGCGTTCTTAAGGTCGATGAATACAACATAGAGGTTCTTTCCCTGCGCTCGCGCTCGCTCGATGGCACATCGCAGGATGAAAGCGTTGTTACTGGTACGGCGGCCTCGTCTGAATCCGTTTTGCGTGGGAGGAATGAGTTTCTCGTGTGTAGTCCATTCCTCCAAGCGGGCGTCGATGAGGTGAGTGACAACCTTCAGCAAGCAGCACTCGAGGCCGATCAGCCTGTAGTTAGCCGCATCAGTCGCCGCTTTCCCTTGCTTCAGGATACCGATGAGGATCGTCGTCAGCCAGTCGCCTGGGGCTGCTTTCCTGTCGATGCATGCCTGGACCAAGTTAGGTCTCTCGCTTCGCTATGCATATATACTTATGCTTGCCTGGAATAGCTCGAGCAGCTTGTCGTTGGGCATTTCTAGAATCTCGGGGTATTTTATGTGGTCAACCCCCGGAGAGCCATTTGAACCTCGTTTCTTCATTCGCCTCTTCGCTTCAGCCATCTCCTCGTCACTGAACGGACGCGAGAAGTAGCGTGCCGCAGTATGGTCAGTTGTCGTCGCCGGTATGAGTCCTGCCATCATCGAGTTCCATTTGTGCTCATCGTGTGCGAAGTGGGCTGGCAGCACCTCGGGCGGGTTCATCCGGACAACGTAGTCCTTCTTAACCTGGACTGCCGTTACCCGAGGAGCGCGACGCTTTGGGTCCGTCCAACGTCTCATCACTTTCCACCACTGTCCGTCTGAGTCTGCGTTCAGTAACGATTCCTGGTTCTTGCATTGCTGGTCTCGCTCCGCTGGTCTACCACGATGGGAGTCGGTGTCCGGTGGCAGATCTGCGAGGCGGACTCGCACTCGGCGTCTATCGGGGACATCTTCGGGAGGCAACAACGTCACCACCTTTCTCTCCGCAATCTGTGCGAACTTGTCGTCTGCCACCGGTTTCGGAGGGGCCTCTGGGATGGTGGACGGGGCGGGCGAAGGTTGAATCCTTGCAGTTGTGTATGCGAGCTTTTTCGCAGCCTGGAGATGCTCATTCCGCGGTGCGTCTTCGGGTTTTATCCAGTAAAACGCCACTCCAGCTCGCCTTCCCCGCAGTGCTTCGGCTCCCAATTGGACCAGATCAGCATTTGCACAATCCCAACCCCGCGTTGAATACCTCCCCACCCAGTGACAGAAAGTGCGCACAAGATATTTCGAGGAGGTGTAGACCTTTAGCGGTCTATTCGGCGATGTGGCTGCAACAGCGACCCCGACTGCAAACAAGATTGCCCTCGCATTGGTTTGACGGCCTGGAATTGAGCTCCCCACGTTCCGGGAGGAATCAGCGCCGACGTAAACACCGCAAGCTGCCTGGGAAGCCTTGCCCGTTCCTCGGCATGCCGATGCGACATATACTGTCACTGGAGTCGCCGTTACAAGGGTGGGCCCATAATACAAGGTTGTTTCCTCCTCTGCCGTTCGCCGTATTTGGATGACTTCTTTTACCAAGGATTCTAGGTGAACGTCTCGGCGACCATCGATAGGGCGGGGTACCTTGGCATATACCTCCTCCGAGTAGTCCATTGCAATAATATCAACCTCTTCTGCAATCACCATCGATACTGCGGCATGGTCCGACCATTTGCGCCCGTAATCGTTCATCGTGAAGATTGGTTCGTCGATTGTCGCTAGGACGGAGTTCGACACGATGGCGTAGTCAATGACGGAGACTCCCATTGCTTGGAACGACGTCAACCGAGCTCTTCCGTTCGCATCCAACCTTGTGCCGTTAACAATGGACATGTGTGTGTCCTCGCATAGGACTAGGAGCCATCTCCCCCGTGTGTTGCAGAGTGGGTCGTCAGAGGAGCGGGGGAGATCAAGTAATTGGGAACTCTGGGAGCCTGTGCGCGAGTTGAGATCGCCCATCCAATAGCATGGCTTTGCTCTGTTCATCGTGCAATACGTGACTGCCTCTTCAAGGTGTTGTTTCGGGTCCACGTCCGTCCATTTTTCCCAGTCGGTACCTTCTGGATAGACGTAGGAAAAGATTACGAAGAAGGAATCAAAGTCGAGCACAATTTGTTCGCTTGTTGATAATTCCTCGATGAGCGTGAACGCCATATCGCTCTTCACAAGAGCAGCTAGACCTCCATGCTGGGATATGAAGTCATCGCGATCCGGACGAGCTTTCGCCACCATGACATAGCCGTCAGGTATGGGGATAGAATCTTCTTCCGTTGGACGCATCCAAGTTTCTTGAAAGCAGACTATATCATTCGACTCAATAATGTCGATGAACTCGGGCGTCACAATTTTCAAAGGCAAATTTCCATGTATATTCCAACATGAGACTCGCAGTCTGTGATGCACACATACAAATATAATAAGCGCTCTGCGCATGAGTATGGATATAAGGGATCTACCCAGAGAAGCCGCTCGGCCCTTCACCGCGGATGAGTGCCATCGGGTCTGCGCTTGCAGCGGGAGCCCGGTGAGCGCGGATCTTCTTATTGTCATCCGCCTGTTCGGTGTCCATCTTGTAGATGAACGCGAGCGCCGTTGCCTCCTGACGGAAACGGATGCTAATGGTACGAGGGCGTTCCTGGAGACGGACAGCCGAGGCAATTGCTCCATTGCGCGCGATGCTAGGGAAGCAGGCAAGGAGATCGTTGGCCACGTTGATAGCAGGCCCTACTTCAGTGACCGGGTAGACGAGGACATCGACCTTGCCGCCAGTGGGGGCAGAGGACGTTTGCTTCCCGGTGACATTGCGCTTCTTGGCCGGCGACTCTCCAGAGGGTCCTCCCGCTGCCGTCGCAATTTGATTGGGTGCCATCTGGGCCGGCGGGTACGGGTACGCAGTGGGTCCGGCCGTGAGGCCTGCCGCAGCCTGGAAGGCATTGACGGGCGGTGCGTGGTACTGCGGTGCCGCGGTGACGATAGGGAGGGGAGGGAAAGCTTCACTATACGTGCGGGTATTCACCGAAGTGAGGGGAGCGGCGCGGGAGCCTGCGACAGTTGCAAGGATGGAGTCGATCTTGGCTTCGAGGGTGTCAACCTTGCCGCGCACCGAGTTGAGCGACATCACAGAGTCGCTGAGGGTCGTGTGGACAGATCCAAACCCCGTCTTGAGGCCTCCAATGTCTGCGCTCATACCCTCCACGGCGGCCTTGTTCGCCTCGGTCTGAATCCGGACCTCGTTGACCAGCAGGGTATGTTCCTCGAGCCTCTGAGTGAGGACCAGGTGACGGGAGGCGGAGTCGCCCTCGTTGTCGGCGATTCGTTTGGCGATGATGGAGATGTTGACGTCGCTTCGGGTACGGTGATTGCCTGCTGTCTCGGTGGACAAAGGCGCAGGCGAGCACCCAATGGCCGTGAGCGCATCGTTGCTGTTAGTCGGTGCAGCAGCATCGTTGGCAGCCGTTTGAGCAGCACGAAAAGACACCGTGGTTTGGCGGCGAATACTGCGAGCATTGGTTGCCGTTGGGAGTTGGGGAGCACCAGCCGACGAGGTCTGAGTCTGGACAGGGGTAGTAGGGGCTGTTGGAGGTCCTAGAGCAGCCGCAAGTGCAGCTGCGTCGATTCCAGCTGCGGACTCCGATGAGCTTCGGAGACTCTTGTCAGATTATATTTGGGCTAGCTATGCGGCACATACGTTTGACCCGGGGCAAAGACCACTGCAGTCGGGGTCTCGGGCACATTTGCGGCAACACTGTGGGCTCCAATCAATTGCTATCCTCGCAATGGGTAATCATGACCTACATCTCCGCCCCGCTTCCGGCAGGCAGGTTGGTCGGCGGCGAGCCGCCACCTATCACTCGCGGTAGGTCGGGAAGTAGGAATGGGCTGTTGCCTCCATTGACGTTGATGCCAGGTTCAAAGTCGGCGGGGAATGAAATGAGATCGTGATTAAGGGTAGACATTGTGTTGGAGAACTTGAAGGATGTGGCGCGCAGCGTCAGGGAACGGAAGTTGAGAGATCCGGCTCAGAGAGAATTAGGTACTCCTGCGCTTTCCACCTGGCCGTTTTTATCTGAGAGATCCCTGTTTTCGATCGTCAGTGCGACCATCTAGCGCTCCTTTATGCTCCGTACCAGACATATTCCCTGGTTGATAGCGTAGGTGCGAGGGTTACCAAAGGGAGCCCGGCTTGCTTCTTTAGAAAAGAAATGCAGCGCCTTTGCACCTCATAAACGTTTGGTCCTGTACTGCATTGGGAGCTCGAGGTGAAGCGCTGGGAGATCAAGAATGACGTCTTTACGGTTTCGACTCTGGAATGCGAAACCATGACAGCTTGGGAATTTGATATGGCCTAATTAGTGGTGATATCCTCATTATCCCGAATGCTGTCCGACTTTTTCCGCGTGGCGTCCAGTATTCACTCGTTCTCCTCCTTAGCCACAGGGAGGGAGGGAGAAAGCTGAGAGGGAGAAAGCTGGATGAAACCGAGTCTTTCGTGGCAACACTGATTTCCTCGGATGCCCTTCTGCAGTAGAGGTATCCATTGCTCCAAACGGCTCGCGCAACGCCGTTAGCGACGTAGACAGTCTACAAACATGTCGTAGTAAAGTGGATTCTTAATTCACACACACCCGTTTACGCGGGGTCCCTCACTGGGCTCATCGATTTTTCGATGGTGGTGGTAGTTTGTCTCCTCAAATGTCATACATTCAGCCTCTTGCAGAAGCGTCACGGCGCGTGACTGATGTGGAATCCCCTTTGTGTGGCGCCGTCATGACGCCTCCTCTGCCCGACCAAATCGTCGTCACAGTCATTATCTTCAACATCACCACCGGCTCTTTCTCCGTGGGCGCAATTTCGAAGCAAAACACAGACGGCTTCGTCTTCGACGTGCTCAGCGACATTTGCGTCGACAACCACGATTTCTTCTACTCCGAAAGTCGCCCACCTCGCGTTGAGGAGCTACGGATCGAGGAGGTCGTGAAGAACCCTCCAGCATTCTATGACCATCGGTGGCTGAGTCTCATCAATTCCTCTTCCTCTGGCATTTTCCTGTACATTCTACCGCACCACCGTCCCAGTGCGACAGAGAGGGTAGACGCGGCTGTCGCTGAAAGCGCGTCGCCGAGCGAATACGCACAATGGAGCGTGTTCAGCGCGAGCCAGACGCGACTGAACATCCGCCTGATGGACGGCTATTTCGTTCACGATAACTTGAAGATGCAGCTCGGACTTGACACGACCCTCGCCTGCGTACCTGCGCGGTTCTTTTATGACGGCTTCATGACTGCAGCCAAAGACCTTCGGAAGATCAAATCGGCGGGGCTAGGGGAGTTGAAGGCGAGAGCGGAAAAATTGTTCGGCCCTGGCAAGGTAGTCGAGGAATTCGTAAGTGAAAAGCACACAACACCAGATCGTCTTTGACGTTGAGCGCAGACGCCAGATAGTGCCGTTGACAGAGCCGATATGGTCTCCTTCCTGCACACGGTGCGTTACACGGAGGAAATGACCTGGAGGACCATGACGCAGGAGGCTGAGGCAGAGCTGTTGGGGCTGGAGAAGCTACGCAACGACAGCTCTTTGAGGATTTCTTGGGAAGGGGCAAAGGAGGCCGAGGTTGACGGCATCCGTGGATTGGGCCGCTGGCCGCTGGCTGTGGAGGTATGGAAGAAGGAGGATGGTAGTGGTCTCGAGCGCCTGCAGGGTGCGCAAGGCTTGCGCAAGCACCAATTAGCGGCGAGGAAGGCTAAAAACACGTCACTTGTCAATGCCCCGGTCAATATCGACCGCGGTGTCTTCCCCGGCCTCGTTCTCTCCCACCGCGGCGCCGACGTCACCGTGGGCTACTCGCTACGCGCCGGAAACCGCTTCGCGTACGAAGTTGGCGAGACGATGCGCTTATCCAAAGACGGAGCCACGGACGCGAAAAATGAGCTTGGCGACACGCGGGTAGCGGTATTCTTTGGAACCTTGGCCAAACTGTGTCGGGAGATGTACGCGTTCGTATGCGCGCCTGGCGTTGCGCCGTGCTTACCGAACATCCTTTGCGGTGGGGAAGGCGAGTTCGGCCCAGAGAGTAATCAGCTGCACAAAGCCAATCCTCGGGTGCTGCAAACGACATGGACTCCGCGCGGAGCCGGAGACCCGCTCGATGTTGTGGTCAAGTTCATGACGAGGTCCTCATATGGCAAGGAGGCGCATGAGCTTGCCAGTCGTTTTGCACCAAAGCTGCACCATTACGGCCACGTCGACGAGGGCTTCTACGTGGCGGTGATGGACTTCGTCCCGGGCGGTGTGGCTTTGAGTGTGGCTCACGAGAGCACGTTGAAGCAGCTTCGTCAACATTTCAAGGACAACGACATCGTGCACGGCGACCTCCGGCCGCAGAACCTCGTTTTCAGACTCGACGGCTCGGTGACGGTTTTGGACTGGGACTGGGGCGGGGTGAGGAGCAAGGATAAACCCAGATACCCGATGGCAATGATCCGCGAATGGGATTGGCACAGAGGCGCCGTGGGCGGGGAACTGATCGAGCACGAGCACGACTGCTATCAGCTGGACCAGCTTCAAGCCAAAATCGACGAGATGAAGAGAGACGGCGCTCAGAAACGCAAGGCGGACGAGGATGTCCCCGGCGCGGAGGACAGAAAAGGGACGCCGCCCACGAGTCTGTGAACCGTCCGATGTGCGTTAAGTAGTGCTGTCCAAAGATACGATACGCTCGATCTATTTTCGATATATCGCTCGAAATACGGATACGATACACGCGCGAGACGCAAACATCGTATCGTATCGTTGCGATACAAAAGATATCGGTGTTGATGAGCATCAAAGCCCTCGTTTGGGCCCCGAGTGCATTCTGGTGGGTTCAGACCACCTCAAAAGGATGTTTTCAATACTCACAGAGAACTTGCTGGACTCCGGACCCTTATTTGAGGGCGACGATACGGCACGATACGCTCCGATACAGATACGATACGCCGCTCAGGAGGATACTTACGATATCGATAAAATACGATACGCCGTTTGCGTATCGTAAGGGTATTTGGACAGCACTAGCGCCGCCGTTAAGTATTAGATAAACATTTCTGTTGTGTGCCCCGGTTTATTCGCTTTCTGAGCAGAGTGTGGGATTGAGCCTGAGACGCATCGATTGTAAGAATAACTACCGTCTCGACCAAGCGCATGTGTCACGGTGACGCATGACTGGTTTCTGTGGGACCGTCATGCCGGTCAACAACAACTCGGGTCCCCGCCGCTCTAACCCCTCAAAGTTCAATGCCAGAAATACCTTCCTAGCACCTCAACTGTTCTTCCCTTCGCCGTAGTCATTTCGGCCCGTATCCCGTACCGACTTGGGCACGGCCCTAGCCACAATCCTGCTAGAGGTCTCAACTGTTCTTCCCTTCAACCCTCTGTCCACTTAGCCCTCATTCACGGCCGTAACACAATGCCGGAGGTTTCATAATCCTGCGGCATGCCAGTGCGAAGTTGTTCTAGACCATTGTACACATCCATCGAAGTCGCCCTATTTGCATCGGGTAACTCGCGCACAGTCGCCGCTGTGGACTAGATTAGCGTGTGAGCCATGACGATTATTTAAACCCGTACCCCATGTATGGCTCACTGTCCATTCTCAAGCCTGGTTGTCGATGTCTCCAGAAAACCACTTCCTGCCAGAAGCTTCTCCAGACCAGCGCGCCTTCTACGCCAAACACGGGGTATGTGCTTGGTGAATCTTTTTTTCGGCCGACTGCTCGACGGAGAGGCTTCCACGCAGTTCATCGTCCTCGAGTGCCCTTCTCCCAAACTCTCAAATGACTTGACTACATGGACAAACGAGGTCAAGGTCAGTCGCCCTCCCAGATGTACATACGCTTTCCTCTCCTCCGACTGACGACGGCGGCAGAACTGGCCGCACAAACCCAACGCATGGCTTCACTACGAAGAAATCGACGCTCAAGGCATCCGCACGCTTACGACCACCGAGAACTTTGCCGACCACCACCTGGGATTCAGCGAATTGTTCCGTGGAGAATCGATGCGTGGTCTTCTTAAGTCTCTCCTCGGGGAAGAGATGCTGCTCTTCAAGGAAAAAATCAACTACAAGGTGAAGAAAGAGCCGACGCTGAGAATTCGACCGTCGAATTCACCTGTTGTTTGAAGGCCGCTAGATCTGGGGGCTTCAAGGCGCATGTAAGCCAATACGTTTCCACTTCTCTGTAAACAGGCGGCTGATTGAGTCACTGGAGACTGACGCTCCTGCATGTAATATACGCCCACCGATTTGTCTCTTTGCCTCAATATTGTGTAGACATCACCATCCCCAACATCGGACACGTCGTTGGTGCGTTTTGTTCTGAATATTTGAGCCTCATTAAGAAATCTTCTCAGCTGTCATGATTGCTATAGACGCACAGACCGCCGAGAATGGTTGTCTCGAGGTCAGTTTTTCAGTTGATGTTTTTCCACCGATTATGCGTATAGGTACTCTAGGTCGTCCCAGGATCGCACCAAGTAAATATCCCCGTTGGCAAAGATCACTGTCTTGACGACGATTGGATTGCAAGCCAGACTTGGGTGAGTTGCCCACGCATTGACGCACAAACAACCAGTTTTTCATGAGATATCTAGGTTCCGCTCCATCTCGCACCGGGGCAAATCGTCGTGTTCGATTCAAACCTCGCGCATCGTTCTGCGGAGAACATGACTGACAACGGACGCGCCGCAATTGTATGTGCCTTGCGCTCATGTGACCGCGTTTAGACCCTACGACCTACGACGACATTGTAGTTTGCGACATACAACGCGCGCGATAGCGCTGGCGACCAACGGGCAGCGTACTACGCAGACCGGTTAGTAGTTTAGTTCACGCCTTCTTTCCGTGCTGCCTTCATGGAGTTGCTGTAGACGCAAATTATGGCCGGCTACAGGCGATCGTTTGCCGGGAGAGGACTATGCCATCGGAGCGAGTATATTCGGGTACGCATGCACAATGCAATGTGCCATTGCTAAAAATTTGTAGTTTTGCGACCCCAATGCTATCTATTGACAACGACGTGTACAAACGGATGGGTTTATAACTGTGATTCCAAGAAATAGCATAGAGGACAAGAAACGGAATATCGTACACAAGATATCGACGGTCAATACTACTTCGTATCACTGTTCCAAGTTGTTCACCTGCGAATTCATGGTATCAGGGGATTGAAACGGTGAACAAGCAGAGTCCCCGCACGATCTTTCTGTACTCGGGCGGGATAAATGCGCGCCACTGGGTTTCCTCGAGTATTCGTTCCCAGATGAAAGCTGGTGTGCGCGTGAACAGCACAAGCCGCGGAAACGTTACAGACAGGTGCTGGGTTATCAGCTCGCGCTCCTCGCGGACGTCCCGGCTCACTCCGTCGAGGTTGCCGTCAGCGGTGAGTTGCAAGCGCAATTCACGTAGTTTGGAGAGTGCTCCGGCGGGCCACTGTTTACACAGAGAGGTAATGATTGTATGGGCCTCAAAAGACAGTGAGCGTACATCATCGAACCAAAAGCAGGCGAAAACCGACATTGATATGTGGAGTTGGAGAAGGACTTCTTTGCCAAGGGAACAATACCGGAACGACAGGCGCTGGCTCGATTTCAGGAAAGTTCGGGTGGCACCAGGATAGCACCAGCTTTTCGAGCTGCGGTAACTGCTTGTGAAGCGGTATGTCGAAGTATAGGTGTTGCGGAATGTGGAGCTCCGTAAGATGATCCTTCTTAACGAGCGCTGTGACTTTCTCCGCAGTCAGAAGTGCAAGCGTTGGGAAGAGAAATCCAACGCCATCGAGTCCCGCTGCGCCAGGCCCGTTGTACTCGCGCTGTGCTCCGAGGATCGAGAGCTTTCGCACAGTACGGCGCATGCATGAGTCGAGGAGGATAGCAGGGATGGAAAGTGTTTCTAGGTCCGGAAGTGCCGTCGCCGCAAGTGCGGGGATTTTGGGCGGCCCACCACCCAGAGGGCGCATGACGTTGTTAATGGTGAGCTCCGTGATCGTCGGACATTTGTCGAGACGAGTGAAGAGCAAAGGAAGGTCCTGGACATCTTGTAGCTCGAGACGGCGCAGGAAGGGGTGAGGTCTTCTGAGGAAGTGATCACTCAACCGCCCACTATCCGTTATAAACTCCCGCAGATCTTTTAGTCGCAGGGTCTCGGGAGGGATATCAAAGGGCGACGAAGATGGCGAGAGGAATTCGAGGGAGGTAAGTTTGAGATTGGATAGGTGGTTTTGCTGATCCTGGGTCAGCTCGATCTCGAGCGGACAATTTCGAATGGACAGCGTGGACAGAGTCGCCTTCAAATTGTAGACGGTCTGTATCAGCGGATTGGTGAGAGGCGTAGCGGAAATGTAGATCTTGTTGACGTTTTTCGTGAGACGCACGGCTCGTGCGTTGCGTAGCAGGAATGCATCGGCCATCGGAATGAGGCGGTCGCTGGGAAGCCAGTCTCTGAACGTGCATTCCTTGACGAACGAGGCGAGCTGGAGGGCCATTTCCATATCGGAGGTCAGTGGCTTGCCCGCGTTTTTGTATGCGGTGCTTTTGACCAGTAGACCACAAAACGCGCTGTGCCCAGATGATCCTGCATCTTCGCCGGAGAGGTCCAGAGCACGGTATAAGCGAGAGAGGGAATGCGCTCCAAAAAAGCGGCAGACTTTTGCAAGTTTCGATAGGATGACGTTGCTCTCTGCACGACTGAGTTCTTTTGGTGGAATACAATGAGCACAGGGCACGACAGACGAGCGGAGTAGTAGACACACCCTCTGACGGCTCCAAGTAGGTGTAGATTTCAAGATACACCTCGAGCGGAATCGGGGAGAGCATGCGGCCTCTTACGCGCCGAACAGGGCCTGTAACGCGTAAGAGACTTTCTGGGAGAGCCTAAGAGCACTTACTCGACCATTCGAACGAGACCATTGAAGCACAAAGAAAACGGAGTGAGACCAAAAAGGAAACGCCTCACGTGAGGTCACGGTCACGTACGTCACGCTAGCGCGTCCTTTCAACTCGGCCACATCTTTGCCCGACTCGGACGCAGTGCTTGCGGGGCGCCGTCATCATTTCCTTGTATTCTTTCCGAATGAACGTGGACAGCGCCCACGGGGCGCCGAAACCGCAATATACGTTTCCGATACCCGATATCTGCAGCTATTAGACGCTCCCATTTATTCGGGGTCACAGGTCGGCCCACCGGGCTGTAAGATCCTGTATGTTCTCCCACCTTCTTGGCCCGTTCGTTGACGTAGTTCCAGTCGACTAATAATGAGGTGAGATCTGTGCCGGCGCCTTGGTCAATATCAAAGAAAATAACGCGCTTCAGGATGCTCATCAATCATCTCAACTCATTTTCCTTGTCAATGCCGATGCTTGAGCGACTCGAGAACGAATTCCCTTCCGTCGCTGAATCGGTCACGTGACAAATTATTGTCTCCAACGTGCTGGAATTCCGACAATACCGTGGCATGGGAGCACCGGCCGAGTCTAACCTGACATATTTCAACTCTGTTACGCGTTTTGGCAGCGGAGACACCAGCGATCCGCCGGTGTTTGACCACCACCACGCAATTCCCTTTCCAGTCGACCTCCCTCGACAAGCTGTGGCCTATCGTCTCCATTTCGACGGCTCCGAGACTCTCCATTCCACGAACCTTTCCGTCCTGGCTTTTTCCACGCTCATGCCAGTCATTTGGCGTGACTGAGGCCAGGTCAGAATGATGACTGCGATATGGGTATCCCCGGGTTCCTCCGTATTCTTCAAGGTCCTTAAAGAGGTTCGCAGGTCGACTTTTGCTGCATAACGAACATTTTACGCCCAGTTTTACGACTCTCATGTCCCGACGTCCTGCTTCCCGTGCATCAGCCCCAGCGCCCATCATCACTCTCTATGACTTGAAATCAGCCAGCCCTCAACCATGGGCACCCAACATCTGGAGAATCAGGCAAGTGGTCTTCTTCAGAATACATCTAGCCTCTCTAACCTATTACTTCCAGATTCGTCCTCAACTACAAGCGGCTTCGCTACCGAACGGTCTGGGTCGAATTCCCCGACGTAGAAGCCACACTGCGTAGTATCGGCGCCCCACCGAGCGCTATGCGTAGCGACGGGCGCCCATTGTACACCCTCCCCGTTCTTGTAGATCCAACGCGGAACCCACAAGTTCCCCATGTTCTCGCCAATCCCAACAATATCGCGGAATACCTCGAGTCCGCGTACCCCGCGCGTCCCGTGTTCCCCGAAGGGACCCGTGCCTTGCAGACGCTCTTCGCGCACTACATCCAAGAGGTATTCGTCAAGCCCCTGCTCCCCATCATGGTCCCCTTGAGCCAGCAAAGCCTCCCGGAGCGCAGTCAGTCGCATTTCCGTCACAGCCATTCAAGCAGTGGGTCGTCTTCTCCCGGGACGGGCATGCAGACGCTCCCGCCTGGACCGCAACGGGAGCAAGCCTGGCGCGCAGTCCAAGAGCAATTCGACTTTCTTGCGCTGATTCTTGACAAGAACGCTGGCGATGGGGTCGGGGACGGTGTCGTCGCATGTGGGGCCGAAGTTACCTACGCCGACTTTGCGCTGTGCTCTGTGTTGGTCTGGATTCAGCGCATGGCAGCTAATGACGGATGGGCGCGCATTCGTGACTGGAACGGCGGGCGGTGGGCGAGACTTTGGGATCGCTGTCGCGTTTACATGGACGAATATTAATCGCAATTAATCGGAATGGACTCTTTTCGTGTAGCGTTGTATTTGCTATCGTTGGTACTGTATCGCTCTCCTGTAATGCTCACTCCCATTTTATGTAACGCACCTCTCGTCTATTCATTCTGCAGAAGCATGGCTACACAAGCCTAGTCCTCTTAAAACTACACCACTTCCCGCTCTAGCGGGCATCGAGCCATCGCTATGATACACCCGAGTCGTCAAACAGCGCATCATACTTGTTCAAGCAGGACAACGGCGTTCGATCTAAATCTTTTTGAGGAGGTGTAGATGCAATACAGGAATCCGCACCAAAACTATTGGCCTGGGAACAGGTGCAGTTCCCTCGGTCGAACGCAGGACCTTCCGGGCAATGTCCAATGGCACCGTGTTGGTATCCTACCGGGTTTCCGGGTCAAATATGCATGTAAGTGGATTGCTCACCGATCTCATTGAACAAGTGCTGCAGTTCCTCAGAAACGCTGTTCGATAAAAGTTCAGTAAACATACCAGTTGCTCTTTGCGAGCAAACAGAGCGGCGCCGAAGGTGTGTACTGGTGCGTCACCCCAACGCTTGCAGGACTATCAGCACCTAGCAGAACAATCAAGAGCGCCAAACCTCGTAGTAGAAGCCCTGAGGATGAACCAGTCGGTATTCATCACAGGAAGAATGGGAGGATACAAACGCCGCGGGAGTCGAGAAACTCGAAGAACTTCAGGTAAGGCTCACTCCGCCACAGGGTAAAATCTGCTATTTCAAAATTACTCCAAACTGGTCATGGCCGCAAAATCAGTTTGGACAGTACGACAGAAGAGTGCGGGGGCCTACAATGACACCGATTATACTCCCGCCGGCCATTATTCATATTGAAGAGCATGTCCATTGCGTTGTCGGGAGAGACGAGGTCGGGATTCTGGTTGACAAACTCTGTCCTAATCGTGTTTGAACTCAGAGAGGAAGGGGTAGGACACACCTCTGACATTCATGCGCAGCGTTCTTATCGTTACTCTGTCGTCCGGAAGCGAAATCGTAAATCCTGTCAAGGATTGGGGGGTAGTCGTCCAACAAGACCGAGAGATCATACCGTATTTCTTGTTTTCCCCCTCCATGAAGAGAAATGGATCAAACTGAATCTGGCAGTAGAATTTCACGTCGGGTCTGCGGGGAAAATGAAGCAGTGGCTCTACATGACCATCGCGTAAGCTTACTCGACACTATATCGCTTCTTGTGAGTCCGCAATACGTGGCATTGTTCTCGACGCACCGCCAGTAGTACTTGTAGGGTAGGAGTAGCGGATGTCTGAAGAAGAACTGCGCGTTATGAGATGGGGATAGAGTAGATCCTCGATCCTACACACGCCAGAGTAGAAGCGACACATATTCCGATAGCTGTTCATCCAGTCAGAGCAAAGGTCTAGCTCTCTAAAAGGCATACGATACGCTCGCTGTAGTCTCATTTCAGAGCAACCGACGCAATACGCGGATAAAACTCACTGCCAAACGGAACGTGTTTAGCCCCCATCCTGTCTTGTGCCCTAGACGCCTTTTTCTTCGTTTATCCACGGTGGTTGTTGCCAATGCGAGGCAGGGATGAGTCCAAATTGGGCTGGCGCACTGACGATCGCACGTATTCTCCTATGGAAGCAGTTTACAGTCAATCTTACGGTCAATGAGAAAGATACAGACCCTTCGAATTCCTCCCGGGGCCGTGAAAGGCACGTCGTTCAAGAAGACGTAGGGATAGTGGAAGTTGCGGTTGAACGTCGCTTCCAAGTAGACAATGCTGCTCACAGCACCGTCGATGTCACTATTTCGCGCTGTACCAAAGCTCAGACGATGGATCCCGAGGCAGAATTGAATGAGATTATACAAAGCATGATAATGACTGCGTTGGCACGTCGGGTGGTATTTGCGGTATAGTACTTTTCCGGGACGGGTGTCTTGTAGGGTGGCTCCGTCCATGTTTGTCGGCCTGAAGTCGAGTCGAGATACGTCGAGGGAGAGGTGGACTGCCGTTCAGGTGCGTGTAGATGATAGTACAACGAGAACTGCCAGTGGCCTGTGAGAGGTCCGTTGGTGGAAGCGGATTGCTCACAGAGAGGAGGACGAATGGAAAGAAGCAGAGCGCTCGCTGTCGGCGCATCTGTGAGTGTGAGGACGAACTTCAAGTTTTCGCCGATGATGGAGAAAACAAAATCAGTTTCGCATCACCCGCAGCCCTCTGGATCTTTGGAAAGCATTATTGAAAGATACAGGACGCAATAGGATACATAGATAAACGGGTTATATACAATTAATCTGTCGACTCTTCGTTCCCCGTCTTCTGCTTCTTCGCAGCAGGTACTGTCTTCAGCCAAACCGCCGTCGACGTCGCCCTGCACCCGAGCATATGGGGCGCCAGCTCCTCCAACGTACGGCACACAGTCTTGCAGTGATCGGCGTTCTGACACCGGTACCAGTTGGAGCGCAAGTGCACCGTGCAGATGTGTTGCGCCATCTTATCCTGCCTCAAGCGCATTTCGCATACGGCGTTGGAATCTGGGTCCTTCCACCCGCACTCGACCTCGGGGTATATATGGCGATTGTCTTTGTTCTCTCTGCGGTTGTTCTGCGTTATGGCGTAGTTCGTCGGGAAGCCATGAAAGTCGGCGTCGTGCTTTCGCACTCCTGCAACAGTTCCATTCATGTCGGGTCTTGCGTGTGCCGGATTGTCGCTTGGCCGAAAGCAAGCAAATGAAACCTCCATGTGTTGCGGTACGCTGTTCTTGAGGCACGTGCGTATTTCTCTACGTGAAGGTCAGAAAAGAAGTGAATCGATAGAAAGGTGACGAACGGATCGTCAACGCAGGGAATATTCTCCCTAAACAAAGTCGTCAGTTGGCATCGAAGGGCAAAGAAGGAGAAAGAAACGCACTTGCGCTTTCTTTTCTTGGGATTGCTCGCATTGAGGTCTTCGTTCGGGGGACGCCAGGTAAGCTGGGACTGGTCGCTGAAGGAAGATGATCCAGCTGCGGTCTGGGCAGAGGCGGGAAGGCGGGAAGGACCCGCGTGGGCGTTGACGGGTGCCACTCGAGATCCGCTAAAAGCGAGTCAGAAAATCTCACGAAAATACAATAAAAAAACATTGTCCCACCTGTTCGGTGGGAGTTGCGGAGTGGGGGTCTGCGCTTGGAAATTCGCACTACTGTATATAAGAGCGCTCGTGAGCGTGCGAGGGTATAAAGAATACGCGACGAACCCGTTCACCATATTTCGAAGGGCAACGTTTTGGGCGGCAATCTCCCATCGGATTCGTTCGGTTTGCATTGTGGCGGCTCGCACCATGTTGAGAAAGTTCGCGTACTGCACCCTATTTTCCGCAAACGCCACCGGCGCAGGAGCAAACGCTGGGTGATTGAGAGGCGGGAGAGGGCGGGCAGTAGCGCTCGCTTGTGGATTTTGGCTCGCGGGTGCCGGGACGACGCTTCCTTGTTGCTGGTAATAGCCCGCATTTTGGGTATGGGCGGGTGCGACCTGGTACGAAGAGGGGCCTGCCCCCTGGTACGGATTTTGGTTGAGAAATCCGGTACTGACATTGGGGCCGATGACGACACTTCCTTGCTGCTGGGAATATCCCGCGTTTGGATACTGGTGCTGATATCCATATGAATACTGGGGAGCGTTGTAGGTGCTGCTCGCGACAGCCGCTGGGTACGGAGATGGCCCGTTAGCGCCACCTTGATGTTGGTGTTGGTGCTGGTCGACGAGCCCGTATACGTAGTTGCCGGGCGGCGGGTAACGAAAAGAGAAAGCTTGCAATTGGTCGGGATATGTCGGTGGCACGCGTCCACCAGTCCCGGGAGATAAATGTTCGTGAGCAGTCGCGTAGGGGCCACCATATGAGCCATTGTTGTCGGTGTAGACCGGAGGAACGCTCGGACCAGCGTGACTCGCAATCGGGTTGGGCAACGCGTGGTAGGGAGCTTGGGACGCGCCTGCTTGGCCCTGGCCGTTATCGTTCTGAATTGTAGGTGCGTCCATCGCCATCTCCATCTCCGGTTGCTCGTCGCTCGGTGCGAAGAAAGCAATGAGCTCCTCGCGAGAGACGTCTGCGATCCAGCCAAGATCCTGGATGGACTGGGATGCGACATCCATGCTGGGGGAAGGCGGGTTCGCGTTCGCGAGCGCAGGATAGGAAAGGGGCGCGGAGGAGACGACCGTTGCAGCGCTAGACGCGTCGAACGTCGAGCTCAAGGTCGGTTGGGAGGTCCCAGTGGTGCCACCATTCGGGTACGCGTTATAAAACGCTGCGGCGGAGTACTGCTCAGCCATGTTTTGGTCTCGTTCTCGTCTGGCTTGCGGAGGCGAGGATGTGGATGTTGGGGGAAGGAAGTGAAGAGACGGTGCGTTTGGTGTTTAAATCTTTTATCATGTGACTCTGGGGTTGTGCGTTACGGGTCAATGGAGCCATCGCAGAACATCCCTCCGTGGCTCGATATTTCGAAGTTTACTCCGGCCGAGTCCATGTTCAAATGAGCAGAAGGAAGCGGCGTTGGAATTCTATGAGACGACTATGAGGACGGTGAATGTGAGGATTGGGCGTGCGTATACGTACTTGCTTGAGTGGATGTCGATGTAGGCGGTTATTGGCAAGCTGGCCGCCGACATGTTCTGTAGCGGGTGGTTTGAGCGGGTACAGCCTTTCGGGGACGACGATGTGGGTGTGGATGCGATGGTAGAGAGGAGTAGGTACGGTGAGTACGGCGGATTTGCAGATCGACAGAAAATATGACTTTTGTGGATGCTTTTTTTTTTGATTGATTGGCCACCCAGATGTCGGGATTTGAACGGGTGCAGCCTACCAGGAACAACGTTGTGGATGTGGACGTAATGGTAGAGGGGAGTTGTACCGGTGGTACCGCAGATTCGCAACCCGACAGAAGATGTGGCTTTTTTGCGCTTGCTTTCGTTTTTGGTCTTTTGGGTCAAACGAGGTCCATGGGAAGGCCCTTGCAGGCATATAGATGCTTTTTTGCGATTCTCCCAGCCAGAGGCCACACACTAGATTGCACTTGAAGAACTCGACGATTTTGATGGGATATGCATTTTGCGAATTTGCACAGTAATTTTCCCGTATATTTCAATGGGCTGTCGCAAAAGAGGAACGATTGAAGCTGGTAGGAGACGCAGCTACGTAGAGTCGGGATTGGGGAAGGGCGAACTTGAAATTGGCCACGGAAAATAAAGACATGTTTGCGTATTCTCGAATTTCGACACCATCGGGCGGTTCGGCTTCTTTGAATGGCTTGGATGAATGGAAAGGAGCTGTCGCCGATGATGCAGATACGATGCTTGACTACTCGACGCGACGCTCGTCGTCGATTGCACGAAAGAACAGAGCGCAAGCTGCTGCTGGCTCTGAAAGAGCATCTACGCGTAAGCAACTGTGCCAACGGAAGCAATTCGTTCTCACCGGACAAGAGTTGAGCAGCCATTCGCCTGTCGTCGCATTGTTACCCGTGGGGAAAGGCCTCATTCCGGATCTTGGACCCTAGCAGTGATTGGAGGGCTCGTCGGGGAGCTGTTATTAACTTGATTGTGAGCTTCATTGGGAAAGAACAGAATGAGATATACGGCGACCGAGCTGATGGTAGGCCTTCTGCGATCTTGTCGCGCTGTAACCTCCTGGTTTGTCGGTCGTCAGCTGCCGAAATGGAGTTCGCCGGTCGTGGAAACCACGTTGTTTTTGTTGTTTTCTGCGAGACTCGAGAGTTCCTCGGAGATTCTGCCGGTTCTTCTTCTGGCTGTTGTTGAGCATATGGACGGTTGCAGGATTCGAGGAGAGGAAGCCATATTTGTGCAAGCTGGCAAGGGACAAGGACAGCTGTCAGGGGTTGTTGGGACGCCGAGTTGCCGGGACGGAGCCAAGTCATCTCGCGTGACAGGCCTAGTTTCCGTCTTATAAACCGAGTCGAGACAATAATGTGCTTTCCCCGTGTACTGCCGCCATGTACCTAGGCAGCCCGTCGCCCGCCGCCTCCTCATCGTCGGCCGCGTCCTTTTGCGCATTCGCAAGGAACACCATCCACTCCTCAATCGACACAGCAGCAGACACTGCCCGTGTCCTCTTCAGCTTCGAGTTCCTGCTCGTTGCCGCGATCCTTGTCTTTATATTCCTCGGGATCGCCTTCTTCATGCTCCTGTGGTCTTTCGTCGGCGAGGAGGACGACTATTACGAACACGCAGAGGAAGCCGTCTACCACGAGTATGCAGGGAACGGCCGCTGGGTAGCGGTTCCCGTCATCCTCATGCCCCATGCATCCCGTCCAACTTCGGCTCCCACATCGCGGCGAAAATACGACGACAAGCATCATCGGCACTAGCGCATTTGGCGTCTGTGGGGCCATTGGAGCACCCGCATAACCCACCACGACAGCAATCCAATTGCGACGATGACGACGCCGCCGAGGGCGATGTAGACGTGTATATCAGTGTGTACTACTTGTGTTTTCTGGTTGTAAATCTGTATTCTGTGATGACCATCTTGTTTCCGACCACTAGCTCGGCCTTCGTAAGCCGCCGCCACATCGGACCTCCATCAACCCAAATCCGATCCACTGTACTATACTTCTAACTCTTCGTCCTCTGGTCTATTCGGTTCTTCGCGATGGATGTAGCTGCGATTGGACAATGCATCGCATTAGAGCCATAGAACGTGGCCGGGACGCCCTTTGCCGTAAATGACTACAATGAGGTCAGTAGCTGTCTCTCTGGTGTTCGTCCTCAGGCCTCAAGGCTAGCATGCATCGCTTCCGTATAGCGACGAAGCGATTGGCTCCTCAATCTCTTTACCTTGCAGGAACATGCAAACCGCTGACTGAGCACGCCCTGGACCAACATACCCGGCGGATCTTCACGATACACCGCGGGCAGCCAAGATGAATTACGTCGTGCATGTGGTGGGTTTCATCTCGCGATTAACCTCCCAATCTAACCTCGTCCTTCAGTCAGCACATGAAAGAGGTTACTTCCAGTGGAAGATTGAACAACGGCTCGCAAATACAGCCGCCATTCTGCACCCTTTCGTTCTGGGCCGACATAGTGCGCTGTTGGATGTCGTCTCCGAGCTCGGTTGCCTGTCGTGCGCACTCTCCCAAGCTCCGCCAGCTTGTTCTCTATTCGCCAGTAGAGGATACTGGCCTTGTTGGACCGCCTGCACCTCGGTGCCGAACCATCATCTCCGAAACATCGAGCAAACTGCGTTGTGAAGATGTGAACGCAACCGATAGCCTCGCTATCGAGACCCACCAGTCGATCGAGGACTCGAAGCAGCCGGCGCGGAGCATACTTCCCCAGGCACCTCCACGTCAACACCGCTGTCGAGAGGGACGACACAATCATACCATAACCCGGCCAAGCGCTTAAGTACCGATACCGATTCCGAATGCGATCCCGCGTTTTCAAAGCCGTCGTACCCATCCTCCCAGTTCACACACACACACATTCCACCTTTATCCCGGTCCACCTGAGATCGAGCACGTCTCTGCTGCCAAGTGACCATTATCTACGTATGGTCTCTATGTACCCATCGGCTTCACTTTCATCATTCGTGTTGGCCTCATCGGCGGTAAATAGCGCGCGTCTCTGCGAAGGTTCCGCCGGGCCGATTAGGGAACCTAGTCGACAGCTTCGTGATCAATCATCCTGCCCTAGGCTTCTCATGTTGACGGCTCGCAGTACTAGTGCTCGCACGGTCAAGCATAATACCGTGTCTATCCCTGAATCCCCACTCCCTCGCGATGCCCCACCAACACGACGAACATATGCATAATAAGCCCCAGTGTTCGACGCGATTCAGACATATGAATCGTCAATGATATTACCACAGTCTCCAAGGATGACCCTGCGGATGAAGCGGCCGCCTCCAAGCTCTGGGGTGTGTATGTAGGAGAAGCGGAAAAGTACGACAAGTCGTTGGTTGAAGGGTGGAAAGACGATATGGAGGGAATACTCATCTTCGTTCGTTCAAAGTTCCTCTCCACGATTCAAAGCACTTCTGAAGACTTCTATAGGCTGGATTATTCTCCGCAAGCCTGACCGCGTTTATTGTCGAAAGCTACAAGATGATGCTTCCGGACCAAGGCCAAGCCACCTTGATTCTGCTCTCCCAGATATCCCAGCAGCTTGCGGCCGTAACGAATGGCAGCACCAGCACCAGCAGCCAGATCCTTCTCGCTGAAGGGTTTTCCCCATCCACCGCCTCGCTCGCATGCAATGCGCTCTGGTTCGTCAGCCTGGGTCTCAGCTTAACATGTGCTCTCTTCGCGACGTTACTAGAGCAATGGGCCCGCGACTTCCTCCACAGAGCCAACATGCGCTCCGCGCCAGCCACCCGTGCACGCATCTTCTCCTTCCTCTACTTCGGAATGCGGCGGTTCAAGATGCACGCCATGGTTGAGGTCGTGCCGCTCCTCCTACATACCTCCCTATTCTTCTTCTTCTCCGGACTCGTCGCCTTCCTTCTCCCAATCAACATTGGAATAGCGATTGTCGCCGCAGGGATACTGGCGACCGTGGTCAGCATATACGCTGTTCTGACACTCCTTCCCTTGTGGAATCTCGACTGCCCGTACCGCACGCCTCTGTCCACGACCTGCTGGAGAGAGTCGCAGCGCCTGAGGCGTTTCTGGTCCAAAAGCTGGCGACTCGGCCCGTCAGTTTTCCCTCCCCAAACCATCGTCGAGGCAATGGAAGCTCAGGCCACGCAGGTCTCTCCCGATCGCGACTGGCGAGACTATAATGCGCTGCAATGGACAGTGAAGACCCTCATTGATGATAGCGAGCTGGAGCCGCTTGTCGAGGCGCTTCCTGATCTGATATGGAAGCAATACACTCGACGCTACGTATACGACGACCACGTCCAGAAACTACTACGTTCACCAGCCCTGCGTCTTAAACCCCGCCTGGAGAGTCTCTTGCGGAGTTGCCATACGGGAGTCCTCGCTCCGCAAGTCAGTAAGCACCGCCAAATACTCGTATTCGAGGCCCTTGGCGCCATATGCAGCATTCAAGAACCTCCCTCGCATCTCTCTTGGCGTCTCGCATGGGATGATGTTTCTTGGAAAGATCTCCTGAACGCGCCACACAACTCGGGAGGATACTTCGAACCGTTGGAATACAGCGATTTGGCGTCGTATTGGCCTTGGGATAAAAGACTCTCTCCCAATATCGACAAAGAAGTTTTGCACTTTGTCCCCACCACGCAGGCGATGTTATATTGGAGCACTTTCTGCTGTGTTCTCAGCCGTCTCTTCGGTTTACTTCATCCGTCTGGCCCGGGAGCGCAATCCGGTGATCTGAATATACGTGCCATTCGTATGCATGTCGGCGGGCTGCATTGGGTTCACGACTTTCCGTTCAAACGAAACATTCACGACTGGGCCTTGATTGTGAAGCACGAGCCTGCTCCGGACCCGCTTGAGATCGACGATCGCCGGCGGATTGACACTCGCTACTCCCTCATCCGGATTATCGATGACTTTACACGACAGGCTCCATTCCGCATATACCTCAAATTTCTTTCCAATTCGGTGTTCTTGGACTCGCCGCCGTATAACTGGTATCATGTTCGGGGACTTCTCATACGCCCTGAGGCACCTGTGCCTTTCCTGCAATTGCAAAGCGACATGGAGGATTGTCTTTCTACAATGGTTTTCCGCCATCCAGCCATGAACAGCGACGAGTCTCATTGGCTGGACGAGCCAATTCGGTGGATATACTCGTACTGGCCCTCGCCGGCGACGGTGCCTCTCCCCTCGCCGATAATCGTGTTCCTCAACCTACGTGCTCGCGATGCAAGCATCTTTCCCCTCCTCACGGACTCGTTGTGGAATGCTTTCGAGTTCACACTCTCCGCAGACCCCGGCAGCGTCACCTCCATAAAAGATGTGCTGACGGCTCTTTGGCGCACAACCTTGATTTCGTCGCAGCGACGCTTTCGACAGCCACACTTTCAGCTTCTACCTGCGGTTACGCGTCACAGCACGTTGTTTCCGCAAATCACAGCATCGATAACGGCGTTGCTGAGGATATCTGCCGCCCATAATCTTCGGCTTCCTCTGGATGTTGGCCAGGCCGCCCAGCTATTTCTTGAGACCTCTGCCCCCGCCCCCGCGCCATCAGAACTTGCCCAAGACAATGACCCTGAGTCTCCCCCAGCCGTCTTCAATCTCCTTCCGATCAGCGTCGCAGAAGTGCAAATAGTTGCGGTCTGCGACTACGCGAACACCTGTGCCAGTCAGGTTCCCCCGTACGAACTGGTCGCGACGTTCCGGGAGATAATGAGCAAGATTCAGCCACCTAGCGGTCTTGTTCATTCCCAACACCAACTTCACTTCGCCGCATCACTCGCCAAACTCATCAAGTCGGAGTTTGCGGCTGAGCTGCTTGAACCACTCATACAATGCAGTGTCTGGGACGTTTACGCTTGCCAGGAGTATTCCGCAGAGAACCTAATCAGGTGGCTGGACGATCCGAAAGCCATCTCCGGCGCTCTGGATGTTCTACAGGAGATATCGCGGATGGCTGCAGCGAACAGCTCCTACTGGAGTCGTTTGGAAGTAATTACCACAAACCTGGCAAAATCCATCGCATAGAATCCGTAGAAGAAGTGTAATAAAAACGCGGCTCCGGTACGTGGCCTCTGGGTAGACAAGATTCCTCTCCTTCATTGGGATAAAGGGACTGGAATGTTCAGTGGGAACCGCCCCTACTAAGATTTAAACAATTCTTGTTACAGTATACAAGCACCCTATAGACAATTATGTACTGTGCGCAGAGTATGTACAATAATGAGTCTGTTATAAACAGAGAACTCATTTGACGACAGTGAATACAACAAATCCAGATAATAAGTAGGCGATAAAGACTCCTTCCTTCTAGTGGGCGGGGGGCACCGCAGTTTTTTGAGGGGCAGGCTACACCGTGCTGCCATCGAACCTCTTTGTATCGAGCTCGTACACGTCGGTGTGTGCGTCAGATCTAGAATCTTTTATTGGATCCTCCTGCTCGTTCTGTGGGGCGAGTTAGCGCGCTCGCTATTGAAAGAGAAACAAACGAGTACCTCGTGAATCGTAATATGCTTAACCGTATGCACCGCCAGCTGGTGACCGGTACCAGTACCCAGCTCCGTATCGGCGGCGAAAGCAGACCGAGCCGTGGTGTTGTATTTACGCCATTGAATCTCAGTGCCGTCCTCGTTTGCCGATCTACGGCCGCCGTCACCACTGGTATTGGGAACGCTCGTCGCCTTGCGCATCTCTGCGCGCGAGTTGAGTGTTGCGAGGAGGACGGTGGTGTACAGCTTTCCAAGCATGAAGGCCCTACAGCGGTTGTTAGCTTTACGATGGAAGAACAGTGGTAAATAGCGCACGGCAATTGGTGATAGTTCTCGTTTGTGTACAGGATAAAGAGGACCACGTCGATGATTGCCACAATTGAAGTGACCGCTCCGGTTTCGATCGTGTTGTAGATGAGCTTGGTGATGATACTATCGGTTCTTTTCCATGGCGTTGCGCGCCGGTACGCTGTAAGCTACACACGGAGTAAATCACCAGCAGAAACAAGTGTGAGGAAGAGCATACAATGTAGATCATCGCAATGGTAATAACGACGTCGCAGACGGCACTCCCGATGAGCCAGACCTAGACAAGCATAGGCGACGAGGGGCAGAAAAGGATCGCGAGGGGTATACCTTGACTCCAAGCATCAATCTCGTCAGCTCCGAGACATTGGTCGTAACGGCGAAACGAGCATCGCTGATAATCGCAGCCAGACTCTGTGCGAGTGCTAACTAGAAAGGTATCCTCAGCACGCAGATACGGAAGTAGCCGGAAAGGACGCACCAGAACGATAAACCCTGAAACTATCCACGCCCAGAATTCCCTCCTGCGGAGTGTCCAGATGCGCCTGTTCCTCGATCAGTCATCTTCCGGTGGAAGGCCTCTCCCTGGACGCACCACGCGAAGAAGATTTGAACAGTGGCGGACGCTGAAGGGCTCGAGTCAGGCTTTTGACGACAGGGAACGGATCGATCTCACTGATTCCGGTGAATATCGGCGTTGCAAGACTTGAGAATGGAAGATGGGCAAACACCTCCGGGTTGCCCCACCCAGTGACGAGGATCGAATAGGCAAAATGCGACGTGATAGCGGTTTGAACGACCTCGAGCCCGTAGAGGCCGTACGCTGGGACAGGTTAACAAGATTACGGGAAGAATAGATTACGACGAACCTAACAGCTTTATCCACCAGCGCTCCTTCGTGAAGCAGACGTGAAACTTGTCTGCGGCGTAATGAGAATCGGTCTACGTGGATCGGAACGGATGTCAAGACGCACAGACTTGGAGGCTCAGCGTTCCGAGCAAAAGCCAATTGGCCTGCGTCCCGGCCATCTAGACATGGTGAGGTTGGAAAAACACGAACAGTCGCTCCTACTATTGGCGCCGTACTGGGAGACGGAATCAGTTACAATGGTGCTTCAATGAGACGACGTACAATGCCTCAAATTGCGACATCCTTGGAAGGTGACGAGGGAAAGAAGGGTGTCGTGAACAATCCTCCTCTGGATGCGCTGCCTTTTGGCGAGGGGAAGCTAGCCACTGTACGAGAGAACAGAAGCCACCCCAGTTCCTTAGCACTGACACGGCAACGCTTTGGAAGTCGAAAAAAGGATAGCCGCTGAGATATCATTGATTGGCGGCAACGATGGGAGAAACCGTTCACGGCTTTCTAGACAGACTGGGGACACTCGGCCAGCGGTTGGCTTGCTCATGGTGCCGCTAAAGCTTTGGTCGATGTAGGCAACTGTGTCCTAGATGGGTTGGAGATAGCACTGCGTGCCGCTGAGTACTAGGCGGTGGGGGCAGTAAACTAAGTTCAACTAACCGAGGCAGTTACGGCTTTCCATGCATCGGCCTGTATTTGGACATGCATGGAGCCGGGTCCAGACTCCAGGCTTTCGTCGGGTTTAGCGGCATGCATGGATTTGAGAGCGCGGTGGCGGCAGACTGGATGGATGTTACCGTTAGATGTGGCGGAACGGAAGAAAACAAAATTTGATATCCGAGTCACTCAGGCGCCGCCCTCATGGGACGAGAAGACGCAAATGGGAGCAAGGGAACGAAGGGAGGTGAGGTGGCGTAAGCATATACAGACATGCGAGATATAGAGCAGCCACGAAACCAACAGCTTTGGGTAAAGTCAAAGAATACACCGACCAAGAACCACACATCATCCCCAAGGCCCAAAGTCCTGCGCTGCGAGAGATGCGACACAGTCATTCGACCTGGTTTCTGTCTGTCCGAGGTCTGCCGAGATCGTCGAGTCGTTTCCTCTCCAGATGAACGAGATCTCTGGTGGCGCGTCCCAGTTTTTTACTCCCAATTATACGAGTAAAAAACCGTAGTCCGAGTCAAACGGTGTTGACTTGCAAATAGCGCAGCGTCGCGTGAATCAGTCGGCTCGGAGCAAAAGAGCTCCCGCCTACAGACGCGCTCCCGGCCGTCGCTTGCCATGATCCACCATATGTGTCCAGTGGACTCCTCGATATCACCACTGAACTTGTCCGAGTCAGTACTTCCGACGTAGAGTTCTGACCGGCTGCTGGCGAGGAACAGTCCGAACTGATTAGCGTCGACATCCCCCGACTATTCGCGCTGATGAGAAATGTATTTTGACAGAGTGCAGGGAAGGCAAGGTCCTGCAGAGAAGTAAGAAACGAGGCCAGTTTCCGAAGAGCCCGAGACACAAAAATACCATCGATGGGGTCTGACGCAAGCCTGACAACAATGTGGCTACGGGGTGTGCAGCCTGTGCTGTTGCGTTAACATAGAAGCTGCGGATACGGTAAATCGAGGGTATGTGAGAAGCTTGAACGCACCGGTATCCGTGTCAACAGGTGCATAAAGCTGCCGGATTGCTTCGACGAAGTCGAGGAGTCGGCAGCCGCGTATAGCGATTTATCTGAGTATGTTAAGTTTCACGCAGGCGAGGGAGGCCAAAGATCATATACAAGAAAGTGGAAAGCAACCTACTGTCGAAGTCAATCAGGAAACTTTGCCGGGTTGCACTGGAGATCGTCCCAGCCCACTCGTGGTCACCCTCTTGAGAGCATCTACACAGCGCTTCTCGGCGCGACGCAGTCAACATCGGGTGAACTTGGCGAGGTCCTTGATGGTGGCACCTTGAGAAATAAGGCGTCAATAAGATTGCTGAGTGTCGACAAACCTCGTTGAATGCCTCGACAACCAGGTTGCTCTTCAGATTGAGCTTGTGGACAGTGTTATACAGTAGTCGTATAAAACGCCATCTAGATCCAGGCGGAGTATATGGTGGTGTCGTCTGCAAGGCCAGCGCGAAATTATTGAGGGCCAGAAGGAAAGGCGTACGTACTTGCGTGTGACGGTACGTAACACTCGCAAAAGCAAACCACCACCTGTTCCGAAATGGCCAACCTTCCTCAAGAACTCCTCGAAGCGATTGTATACGAGCTCTACGACGTTCCAGCGCTTAAGCTCTGCGCATTAGCAGCTCCCCAGCTGCGTCAGCCTAGCCAACGACTGCTTCTGCACAAATTGCATCTGCGTCACGACAACATGCTTGCCGTACTTGTTCTTTTCGAGGAATCTCCTCTCATCGTAGCCTATTTTACCAGACTGCACATCTGTCTCTCCGCCACGCTCTTACGCAACCAATCCACACTACAGCTCGTGCTCAATCGGCTTGATGCTGTCAATATATGTGTGGTCCAGGGCTGGCATCCAACCTGGGCGATGAAGAACATCGAACCAGGTTCATTGGATCCGTTATGGGCGTTCGTCAGGACTCATTCGTCCCGAGAGCTCCAACTCCAGTCTCTTGCTTTCGTTCCGAGGCACCTGTTCTCGGATCTTCTTGGAGGAACACAGTCTGTCCATCTGGATGGCGTCTTCGTCCCTCGTACGGAGGATGTTGTTTCATTTCCGCCGGTGCGGTCTCCCACCCTACGCCGCCTTCATATTCGGAGAGGTTGCTTACCGGTATTGGAGATGCTCGCCCACACCCCACTTGCTGCCCATGTATCCGCGATACAGCATCTCACGCTGTTTGTCTCGGGTGCAAACTACCCCGACTGTCTCGCCATAATCTCTCGTTCCGCGATGACACTGCAGTACCTTCACTTCCATTCCCTCAATAGTGCGTCCATGCGACTTCTCCCGCCCTCTGCTACTTATGCTACGTAGTCCAGATCCGACCTGCGTCCTTCCCCCCACTTCCTGTCCTTCGACGTGTCGAATTTGCGTTCGACAACAGTAGCCGTATCGACGGTGGCCATTGGCTCGCTTCAGCCCTGCCCAGTCTTCTTGACCCGCCTTCAGAGCAAAGCCCCGCTCTCGAGGAGCTCTGCATAATCTTCGAGTGGACTTTCAGCTCGATTGAGCTGGATGCCATCTTACACCAAGGAACTCTCGAAGATCTGGATTTAATGCTGTCGGCACACCCAGGCCGACCCAGGATCTCGTGGGCATTTCCTGAAAGCTGCGTTGGAGAGTTTGATCGCAAGATACGAAGCTATATGCCCATGTCGAGCGACAGTGGACGGTTTCTAGTGCGGAGTTGGAGCTCCGGTGTTGACGACCCATTACATGGGTGAGGGAAGGGTCCGCTGGCGCTGTAAGACCATTTTATGGTGGACGAGCGTTGGTTTCACGTTGAGTTGGTAGACATCCATGTTTAGGTGGTAGTGAAATGCTTCGCCTCTCCATCCGATGCCGCATTCGAAAAAAAAAATGTTGTGGCATGTTTGGCAATAACTGACGGGCACGCGGTCATCTGACACTTCTAAACCAATCCGTAGAAAACCGCAAACTCGTCGTCCGCCTGGGTAACTTCGGGAATCTCCACCGCCCCCCGAAGTTTCTTGGCGACTTCCTTGTTGGTTAGATGTTCCACAAACGCGAGGGCCATATCGGCGCCTGGAGCACGCCATTTCAGTGAAAAGTGGAAAAACTAGGGTAAGAACTTGGTAGCTTACCGGCCGACACGCCGCTGGAAGTCCACACCTTTCCATCCACTACCCACCGGGCCTGCGGAATCCAAGTAATATCCTTCGGCGAAACGGACTGCATCATGAACTCAGTTAAGTAGCCACAGAGACTCGACGACTCGGACGTACAACTATGCCCTTGAAGAACTGCTTGTTCGTTGTCGCACGCTTTCCGGAGAGGACTCCCGCCAACGCTAGCTGGTGCGATCCCGTGCACACAGACATGACATACCGCGCTTTGACTGACTGTTGTCCGCTGAACGCGAGCTCTTCCTCCGGGAAGGGATGTGCACCGGTGTCGAAGTCGGGATTGCGACCTGGTCCTTTTTTTGAGCAAAGTCTGTATTAAGGCACTGTTTGAACACGTACCAGCAGGGACCCATAGAATATCGAATTGCCTCCCTCTAGCTAGCGCATCTGAGTGGCTCAGGGTCGGCCTGATCGAAGGCAGCACGCTTCCAAGCAGCGGCACCACTGGCTCTGTCGACTGCGCCAGATAATCGATGGTGAAGCGGTAGGGAAGATCGCCGCCCATGCTGTCGCGAAGACCGGCGCCTTTGAGAGGGTGGTCCGCGAGATTGACCATCGCTAGGATTTCCATCGGTGGAATGAAGTCTGAAAGTGTTACGCCGTCTGGCATGCATACTGCAATGCTCAGAGTCTCGGGCATGGTTGATGAAGACAAGCGCGGACAAGTCTGTGGGTTTATGGCCGCGATATCGATTTCTACAGCGGGTCATTTCGGAAGAGCAACCGTCGCGATCACGAGCCCGAGCCTTCAAAGCGCATCAAGCTGCCCTCAATTTCCATAAACAGCCAAGAACGCGAACAATGAAGAGACGCACCGTATATAAAGCTCAGCCAGAATTTGTTCGGAGCCCACAACACTCCCCGCAATGGAACACGACTCGCAGGTCACCCTCCCGCACGAACTCGAGCGCAGAATCTTCCAACACGTCGCTGGACTATCCCACCATGACATTCCAGCGATGCGTCTTGTCGCATGGCGCGTCAACGAATGGTGAGCTCCCGCACATGTTATCCTGAGTGGCAACGACTAAACATTCACCACCAGGGTCGAGCCATTCTTCTATCGCGGACTTTGGATCGACTACGACCGAGACTACGCCACCCCAGGCTGGTCCCCCGACGCATTGACCGCCGACATTGTGCGTCGGCCCGACTTTTTCCGCGACAACGTCCGTCATGTCTTCATGAACATCGAACGGATTCAGGCCCATCCCGCCGCGATCTGCCTCCTCGCAGCCTGCACCAACATCGAAACGCTCGAGATCCAGCGCGAGCACCCCATGTCGAACGCCCCGCTGCTCGAGCACGTTCTCGCGCTCGGTGGAACGCTCAAGCGTCTGCATGTTGACCTGAAGGACTTGACATCCAAGTACTCCAAGATGCGCTCGATGGAGCTCGACGCCATCTTCGACAAGTTCAAGAACATCACCCATCTCGAACTGCAAGACGCCGCGTTGCCGTTCGAAATCTCCTCTCGCCTGGAACGCCTTCCCCGCCTCACACACCTTGCACTCCAGTACGAGTCGCGCATGCGTGGCAGCCTCACCTGCATCTACACAATCCTCAGAACATGCCGCAAGCTCGTCGTCCTCGTTGGACTCCAGGAGATGCGTCGGACGTATGGCCAGTCGGATATGGGCAGTGGCTATCACGCATTCGACCATCCGCACAATATAGACGGCAACAACCCTATTTTCGTGGTCGTGCGCTTCGTGCCACCGTTGAGGGACGATCCCGACGGCTGGCTGACCTCGGCACGGGAAGGTGAGATCCCGGGATTCTGGCCGTGTGCAGAGGAAGTCGTGGCTCGCCGACGAGCGCAGAGTCTGCTAAACGGTTGAGACGGTGTTTTCACTTTTTCTTAGTGTAGACCGCTCACGTACGACGTTAATCTGAGTTTTCGCCTTGGGACCTGTAAAAGAACCTATTCAGTCAGCCTACACTGTCCGATCCAATCGTTCGCCGTTGTGAAGCTTACTGAACGAGTCATAATACAATTATTCAAACGGTAGACAGCAAGTACGACAGCGATGAGACATTTCTTGGGGTTACACGATTCATTGGTTCTTGACGAACTCGAGCGCTAGCTTCGGGCTATAGGGATCCATTGTCAGTCAATCGAGCGAGGAAGGGCGGCGAACAGACCTATCCTCAGGTTTGACGGGAATCTTTTTGTCCACGAGCTTGCCGCCCTTGGCAAAGATGAAGTGACTGCGCTTCGTTTTGCCTCCCAGTCCAGCTCCAAGCGCTGTAATGAGTACACGCTTGGGGTCAGAGAGGAGGGGGTATGGCAGTTCCTTCTGTTGAGGAGGTCAAAAAAAAACCTTATCGCACTGAAAAAAGCCCACCTTGGTCTGCCATTTGCTCTGGGCAGCAGGAGTGTCGGCGCTCAGGCAGTACACGTTGTAGTCCAAGCCCGTAAAGTCGGGATATATGTCCCGAAAGGCGCACGCTTGCTTGGTGCATCCCGCTGAAAGTGTCTGTGAGTCATGGGTGCGAATCTGCGCGGATTCGTGGCCTACGGGTGTCTGCCTTGGGCACCAAGAAGAGCACGAGGCCCTTGTCGGCAGTGAGGGTTGATATCTCAACATCCTCGTCCTTTTCGTTCTTGAGCGTCAAGGACGGTAGGGAATCACCAATGTCAATGGACGCGAGGCCTGGCTCCTCCTCAGCATCCACCTCGTCCTGTTCCTCATCTGCCGACTCAGTGTCCGCCTTTGCCTTGAGAACAGGTCAGAAAAGACGAGATAATGACCAATAAAATACCTTTTTCGCCGTCTTCTTTGCTGGCTTGTCTTCCCCAGCCGCCTTGCGCTTCTTCCCACCAGTCAATTTCTCGCCGATTTCCTGGAGTTTTGCCTGTGCTCCAGACTTGATCGTAGCGGCCCTGCTGGACCGTCGGGGAGCGGCGGCTTCGTCTGTGGACGCTGCAGCTTTGCGAGGGGGCATGGTTTAAGATGATGGTGGCGCGAGGCAAGAGCGTGTTGTTTAGTCTTCTGACATATGCATCTCACAACCGTTTAAGCGATAAATAACTGAACGAAAGTATATAGAGCAAAAAAAAAGAAGACAGATAATGCAGCTATGCCGGGCAGAAACTATGTGCTAGAAGACTACTGTATGCAGGTGAATCCGGAGTGAGAAGTGTGCGTCTACTTTAAGCGGACAGAGTTAATAAAGACATTAATAAAGATCCATCCATCCAGTTGAGCCACGTCTGCCTCTGTCGCTAACGGTCCACATGTTTCGCAGGAGGGGGCCGAGCGGCATCGCTTCATCGATTGTCGAGAGTGGATGACCGAGTCCGTGCTAGATACGGTCGTACGTTGTTGGCTGACGGAGGAGCAGGGCTCGAAGGCGTTCGAGGACTAGCTTGACCCTCTGGAATATCGGCACCGTTAGGGTTGAAGGACGACATGGTGGGTGAAAGCATGCTCATGATGGACGATGAGGCGGAACGAGAGCGGGAGATGTATGGTCGTGGTGGGGATTTGTCGGCTGCCGGAGAGGGAGACGGTTTGGGTGAGGGTAAGGGTTTTGGAGAGGCAGGTACTTCCTCTGGGGGCGGCTGTGTTTGTTCTTGAGGAGGAAGTTCGATGCCAAAAGAGTCCGTGAGGGTGAGCGGACGGGGAGGAGGTCGTTCAACCATGGCCTCCAGGAGCTGTTAAAATGAGAATCAGTCGCAAGAAAGTCTTCAAGTTAGTATGCGTACCTCTTTCCGCAACTCATCTCCTGCATATTCGCCTTCCATCTCCTCGGGACCCAAGAGGACGGTGCCCTTTCGGAACACTTCTCCTTCTTCCTCTACCCAACTCCTCGACCTGAAGGCACTTGTTACCACATGATATCTCATCTTAAAAAAGAGACTAACCGATTGGTAGGTGATTCCGTCAAATCCTCTCCTTCGTCTCCTTCCTCAACAGGAGAGAAATGAGGCGTTCCTTCCTCCTCCTCATCTGTATCATCCTCGGCGAGCATCAAGGTCGGACTGAGCACCTTCTCCGGCTCTTCCGGCTCTGGTATCGCGCGCGCTTTGCCCTTGTCGATACGAGGTGTCGTCGGTGTATGGCCCTCCTCGTCCTCTGTGTGCCCGTTGACAACAGCTGGCGTCGCAGTATCTCCGTTGGCAACGGCAGGCGATATCGCGACTGATGAGGTCCATTTGAATCCCAAACCCTCGAGCGTCAATGCTGGACGGACGAGCGGGGGCGGACCACGGGCGATCACAGCTGTCAGCGCATCATTGACATCCAACAGCTCCTCCATGCGAGTTGGATCCTCCGTTGCTTGAATGAGCGAGCTCAGTTCGTGCGTCAGCTCGCGCGCCTGTTTGACCAAGGCAGCGTGTGTTGCAGCAGACGGCGGAGCAACGGATGTAGATGGCGGTGCGAACATCCCTTCGAGGCGCGATATACATGCCTGTGCCCGGATAACAGGATCACCCTCGAGCTAAACAGAGATCTCAATATGGCCGTCTCCTCAAAAGGACCAGCACATACCTTCTTCTCCTCGTCAAGCCGGATGCTCTTCGCAAGCTCACTCTCCTCAATCAATCCCCACACTCCCTTGCCCAATCCTCGTCCACTGGACCCGTTGATGCCATTGGCATGCCCGTTCACGCCCGCCCCCGCATCAACAGGCGTCTGCGGGCCTGAACCTCCGCCAGCCCGACGTTCCGCTTCCTCCGTATTCCTCACGCAGGCATTCAAGATATCCCGACACATCCGCGCGCACTCCTCGTCGCCCGGCGGGATATTGAGATCCAAGCAGCGCATTACGAAGTTCGCCTCAAGACCCTTGCTGAGTGCAAGAACACCCGCGAGTCCCAGCGAGTTTTCGGTGAGGTCGAGATGAAGTAGCGAGGCACTCTCGGGGAGGAACTCTGCCAATGCGATGGCACCAGGAGAGGTCATTCCTGTCGAGCTTAGGAAGAGTCTTTTCAGCGCCGTGTTCAGTGTGAACGCAGTGCGTAATGATTGAATCTGTAAAGCTGGTCACCACGTAATATGATCGGCTGAAAAGATTGCGTACCCCTTCGAGCCCGGGGCCAGAACAAGGGTTGCGGGAAAGGTCCAGCGTCTCCAGGCTCGAGTTGTATTTCTCGGGGGTTGTTAGTAGAGATCCAAAGACTAGACAGGAACATACTAGAGCCTCAGCAAGACTGACAAGACACGTTACATCGAGCTTATTTTCCGACAGGTTGAGGACTTTGAGCGTCCGATTCCGTTTTAAAACTTGCGCGATGTACGTTATTCCAGTCTACGTGTCAAATCAGCACGGGAACATCCTCCGAAGTAACATTACGCACCCGCAAATCATTACCTCGTAGATCGAGTGTTCTCAGAGCACCCACCCTCGGCAATGCATCGAGTGCGCGAACCTTGTCCAGAAGAGCGGCGCTCGGACCATCCCGCTCCCTCTCTTTCTGTGCCTCCCGAGCGTCTTTCTCCTTCGCAGTGTCCGGGATGTGGCGGGCCGTCACACCGCCCTGGACACTAGTCGCGACGACGGGCCTACCAGGAGGTGCAGTACCGACTTTGCCCACTGGCGGAGTCGTTTGCAATCGCCTCCGAGGCACATATGGTGTGTACGTGGTCTGTGCGGCTGTGATGGTTTGGGAGGGATGTCGAGGAGGAGGAGCGGCTTTGCCTCCTGCACCAAAAGGAGCTGGGGCATGGGGAAGAACCGGAGACGGTATGGGCGAATTACTAGCCGTGCTTCCGAAGGGCAAGGACGCGTGGGCCATTGTTGGCGATGAGGGTGCAGGTGTTGAGGTAGCAAGCACGTCAGGATAGTCCCTGATCATGAGGGCCAGTGCGACTGCTCCTGTAGGTGAGATGCGATTGTGTCGCAGCGAGATATTGCGTAAACTGGACGTTCGCACTGATCTACCTAGAAATGACGAAGAAAGATATCAGTAACCTTTCCGGACGAAGCAATCAACCTACACAGTGTTTCCAGTGCTGCTGCACGCAGAGCACAGTCATCAAGCTTCAGTGACACGAGGCCGCGCTTTGCGCCAGAAGCTGGTGGATACTTCTCCCGAGAATCGTCCAGACCATAACCGAGGCCATAACGGACCTCATTCCTATTTCCAGAGTCTCTGTCGTCGCGATCCCGGCTGTCGATAGAGACAGAATCAAAAGATAGCATGGAGGCGTCGGAGGAGTTGACGCTGCATGAAATAAAGTTAGCGAGCGAGCAGTAGACCGAAATGATCGTACACAGTCGGGGTGTATTCGCCCAGGGCAGAGACGATGTACTCGACCGCCTTCTTGTCCAGAGGGTTCTGCGAAACGTCCAGAAACTGAAGGTCGTGTGCCTTGGCTAGATACGCGCCGAGGAGTTTCCATGCATTTCCCTTTAAGCGACGATTGGACGCAATGCTGAGGTAGGAGAGAGTTCGGGGTATGAGGAGGGAGTGTAGAATGGGCTTGAGAGTCTATATTTTCGTTAGTAAGGAGATGGATGAATTGGCCTGGCATTACGATTTCGTCCAGGTCACATTCGCGGAAAACAGCTTTGCGCAGACCCCACTCGATACTGAGTACATCTGCCAAGATAGAGGCGGTTGTGAAGGTGAGCTGCACACCCGAGAAGTCGACGGTCCTCGGTTGTGTCGGTGGCGCATTCTAACGGGGTGTCAGTTAAAATGGATCAGGTCGACGGCAAGCGATTTATACCTTGAAAGCGGCAGTAATTCCCTTGTCCGGAGCCTCCTGGCAGCCCTCGCAGCACTCGCGATAAAAGCTCTCGACCTTATCCATTGCCCACCACTCTGCGTCCTCACCACTGCCCGCGGTTAAAATACTGGCGCTGTCGGTGCTGCTGCCTGTACTATTCGCTCGCAAAACCCTCCTACGTCGCTCTCGCTCTCGGTCCTCGATTGCTCGTTTCTCCTCCCGGAGCTGTGGCGTCGACGGCGGAGCTACGGAAGAGATCGGATAGACCACTGCGAGCTCCGGCAGGATAAAATGTGCGCGTCGGAGGACCCGAGCATTCTCGTCCTTCCCACCCTCTTTTATTCCATCCTTCCCTATACCCCCTCCGCCTGAGTTTGAGTCTTGCTGGCTCTTGTCGCCGACAGGAAGGAAGCGGCTGATACGGGAGATGAAGGAGGCCTGCACAGGCGGCGGTTTTTTGAGGATGGATTTCCCGGGAATGGGTATGGTCACTGCAGACGATGATGGCGAAGGGGACGACGGGCCCAGCGACGGCGAGTGCAGCGACATCAGCGTAAGACCATTAAAAGGAGGAACGGTGTTTGGCAGTGACTTGCGCGTCAAAGTCACATCGGCGTTACCAAGTATACCACCTTACCCCTCAGCGCTCAGCATGCTTCATTGTCCTTGCAGCTTCAAGGGAGCAAACTCCTCCTAGCACGTCGGAGTCTTTCTGAATAATCATACCGCACTTGCAAACCGAGCGGCCGGCAATATTCATCCGCATTCTAGACCCAGAGCCGGGCGGCGACTGGCCACCTCGGCGGCGTTCCTGCATTTAAACTGCAGGTGGCTGTCCCGAGCTGAGAAAGTTCTCGTCTGGCGGCCGAAACGAAACCCGGGGGCTTGGGAGAGCGTTTGCGTTGAAGCGTCTGGAGCAAAGGTTCCCTACACGACCGTTCTCATACCAAACTCGTCTTACACCTCTCAGACTGCCAGCCAATTCCAGTCCCCAGCTTCCCACTTTCCCTCACGACATAGACACTATTCTCGGCCACTGCCTCCGGGTCGTACTCTCGGAGGGTATATGAATACTTCGCGGCATACATGGCTCATTGTCTCCGCATTCGGTGGACCATGACGCCGTGTTGCTAGCCCCTTGTTTACGGACATTTGAATTCGTGGAACAGCCTATCCATGGTCTACACATTCTGATCCATGTAATCATTGGAAAGAATTTGTGCGTGTTGACCCAAGCTTCTACATAATTCGGATTTGCGAGGCTCGCTTTCTAATAAACGTCGCGTCCGAATGCATTGCATCATATACAAGCTTAGTTTATGATTAGCCAGCTAAAGACCGTTCTACTGTTACTGTATTTCTATGCATCACTCCATAATCACAGCACCACCCTCTTGCTCTCGATAATGCTCGACCAACAATCGTCGCACACTCCATGCTCATGCCCATCTGAGCCGGACACACGCAAGGAACCACGCACACGCTTCCAAGTCGGTTTATACGACGTCCCACATTGCCCACAGGACAACCTCGACCCGGGAGCGGAGGATGTAGTGGACGACGTCAGTCGGCGTTGCGCGTCGTTTCTGGCAGCATGGGAGACCAGACCGGCGAGAGAGGCTGGATTGCGGTACGGCGTTGTGACCTCGGACAAGTCGATGATATCCTCCATGTCAATGCCTTTCTTCAAAGGTTCTCCAAACAACCCCAACAAAGGCTCTTTGTCGTCTGAGGACAAATCCATGACATCGACCTTGCTCTCCACAACGGCGTCGGAAGGTGGCGGAAGATTCGAATCCAGGATGTCGGCGACGACAACGGGACCTTGATAGAAGCTTTCGAGCTCTTGCGCGAGTCGATCCCAATCCCCGACATTTTGCTCGGCGAAACGACCAGCGTTCTCCATCGTACCGAGAAAGTTGTTAATACTCCGAGGTCGTTCAGTTCCGGAAACGTGTTTGATGATTTGGGCGGGCTTCGGCGCGCGCGTTTCAATGTCGGGAGCGTCGAAGGGGCTTTGCCAGTGACATAAGAGATATGAAAGTCGATCCAATCGGTTGCACGAGCGGGTGGACGGCGAGCGCGCACGGCGGAACGGCGGGATCGGCGAGGTCTTCCACACTTGGCGCGTAGACTGTACACAGATATAATCAGAAAGAACTACCAACGTGTCCGTCTGTAATCAGAGTCCCGAGGATGTCGACCACGATGTGCATCGTCGACTTCGCGCCGATTGAATACGTCGCTGTACCCCGGTCCAGAACCACCATGCACCGTGCTTGGCGTCTCGCTGCCACGGGTCTCACGTTGCTTCCTCCGAATGAGAGCCAGCGCACGTTCACGCTCGGATGATTCCCGAGCGAGACGAGCTTGGACCTCGGGTGGACCTGAAGGCGTTGCTGAGTGGGGTCGATACGAGGAAGAATGTGAACGGCGTGAGTCGGTATTGCTGGTGGATCCATGGCGCGAAGCAAGCTGATGCGTTATAGACGTGAGCGGGTCGTGGGCCGACTTGCGAAGGGTATCCCGCATTCGCTTTTCGTCCATCGGTTCGTCTTCTTCCTTGTTACGCTCGGTGTACCACGGCTTCAAGTCCTTGGCAGAAGGTGCAAGGGGAACACCACGATCCGTCTCGACTGGCTCCGTCTTCTTGGTTGTGCGCGTCGTCAACGGAATGGCATTCTGCTCCAAATCTTCAAAGAAATTGATATGCCCACCCGTCGTTGGAAGAACAGCGGCAACATGAACATTCTCGACTTGGGAGACCATAGCTCGTTCGATGTCGTCGTCATCCTTCCGCCTCTTCGCCCCGGCCCGCTGCCTCAGCGTGTCTATCCGCGCTTCCGAGTCGGCTAGCATGAGTCGCCCCTCCTCTTTTGCCTCCTTCAGACGGGCCTCCTCTTCATCCTGCCTAACGCGCTCGATGTTGTCGCGGCGGTATGGGTGATACGACTTGTGGTGGGCGATATTGAGTTTGCCCATGGTGGTAAGACGAGAAGCAACACGATTATTCCCTACCCGATGCGGACAGAAGCCCGGATAATAGAGAAGACTGCCAGATTAAACTAGCTACGAGCTAGACGCTGCCGCCACTGTCCGCCACAGTGCCGCCGCGGATTTGATTGTCTCTGCACTCTGTGTCGAGGGCTGAGAGGACGGCGCAGACGGCGCTCGGCGCGCATCAATCTGATGTTACGGCGCCAGCGTCGAAGCTTGCTCTTGACCACAACGACCTCAGGCTCCGGTCCTCCTCACCCATCGAACTATGCTCGATAATCCCGCTATATCTTGACAAGATGTTGGCTTCAATCCCATAAGTAGCACACATCCTTCTGTCAGCTGGCGAAACATTATTGCTCCAGGCATCCCCGGCCGCCTCGCTCGGCATTCAAGAACGGCTGATGGGCTGACGAGCACGTCTAAGCGATTTCAAGTCCATGATCTCGACTACGACTGCGGCGACGGCGATGATTCGGTGTCTGGGGTGATTGTCGGCTTCACAGTGCATTACTTAGGATGGTCGGGGATAGGGCTGACGAGCGGTTATGCAGAATGGCCACGAATCCGGCGACAGGAGCACTCTTTGCACTGGGGACCATGTTGATCCCGGTCTGTTGAAGGTCTTCGGTCTTGCAAGCGCCGGAACGCGTAAATCCACGAGTACTGACCTCCCTTCCAGTCCTCCGCTTTCCGACCACTCACGACGCGTTGCCAGGCTATTCCATCCAGGCACCTGAAGCCATTCGGACCTCAATCAAGTCGCTTGACTACACCTTCAACTCGTCCTCCTCCTTCCCCGAACGCCTCACGCGCCTCTTCGTTTTGGCGCGGGGTTCAGAATTCGAGTGTGCTGCATGGGCTAGCTGCTCGGTGTAGGGAATGGGACCGGCTTGCTAATGGCCGCGAAAATCTACAAATGTGGATGTCGGACGATGGGCACGGCTCGCGAGGGAGGTGTATGGATGAGGAAGGTCTTGCCGTCGAGTGCGCCTGGATGTATAGGATGCAACCGAGTATGAATCTGAATGGTTCTTCGCAGTTGTTAATTAATCGCGGACGAGACTTAGACAAGACCAAGCGTCGCCGTTCATTTCATTGGAACGCAAATTCAATTATCAAAGACTCGTCCATCGCATAACGAAAGGTCAAACTTTTGCAACACTACGCGTCCCGTCCCACGTTGAGTCTGAATCAGCTCCTCAGCATCGTCCAGCAGTTTGCGATACTGCTGGAGAGCCTTGTCGCTACTCGCCGCCAGCTTTTGGAGATCCTTCGAGATGTCGTACTTCTGCCAATTACTTTCGACGCGTGCAGCATATCTGTGTCGCGCTCGGCCGTATGCTTCGTAGGTCCGCTTCAATTTCGCGTTGAAAGTGTCTATCTTCTGGTCGACTGCGAGAAGCCTCTTCCTCTGAGCAGTGTCTAGGCAATATGTGAGATGTAATAATTATGGCGAGGAGTGAGTGTACGTACCGCGCTTCCGCATGTTGGCAAACGCGTTCTCGAAAAGATGGCCAGTCTTGTATGTTGGTCGTATCCCGGCGTCCTCGAACGTCTAGACAAAATTAATATTGAGAGTAAACAAACGCGCAGAGTATGCGTGCCTGTAGTGTGCGGAACTTCAAAGAATCATAAGCTTGGCCCTTTTGAAGACCGCCGAGCAGGGTGCAATGAACGCCGTCTTCGTTAACATTCTTGTGGACGCTTTCAACCAAGTTGGTTGTCGGGTCGCCGGCTTTCCAGATATCGAGCGGTATCATGCTCTTGGCATGGCAGATCCCCTGGAGTGCAAATCCTGTCGTCTCTTTGTCCCGAAGCCAGTCTTGGAATATTCAGCCGATGGAAGACTCGGACAGAACGGAGGAAACACACCTTGACCAGCCTTGCCGCCTTTCTGGCGAATCATCGCTAATGTTCCATCCCAGTTGGGGTGAGAGATGCAGAGCAAGCTGCGCATTAGCACCTTGACTTCGTCCGAGACGGCACAAGCCTTGATGTTGCGCAAGAAATGGTTAGAGCAGAGTCGAAGTACCCGGTGTAGATGCTCGTAGCAATCGAGATCTTTTAGGCGACGATGAGGTTCGTGCAAATCGCGTTTATCGCCCATACTCGCTGCAACTGACTGCAGATGAAGCCCGAGCCCTGGGTACCGTTAAATTAAATTTGCGTTGTAGAGAACGACAGACCTTTAGCTTGACCCCGGTGCTGATCGGTTCCCCACTGTAGAATCATGTGTCGTGGCGACTCCGTTCGACTGGCGGCATGAAGATGGCGCCAAAGAACTCGCTTCCCAGTGTCTTGAAAAACAATCCATTCGAACGCTTGAAACACCAGCTTGTGGGCCACCGCCGTCTGACGATTGAGATATACGCGGCAGAGCGTCAAACCTTTTGATATCAGATTACAGAGTTGTGGTAGATGAGCTCCGAGTCACGTACTCGTATTCGCATCGCGATCCATGCACGCTACTTCAAACTCATAGAAGTCGGTGATTCGTTTGAAGCTGATATCGCTCTGTAGAAACGCGCCATGGGAGAGCATGCGGCGGCTGCCCTCCATCGACATGCACACGATTATTCGCAGTTTGGGGTCGGCGGGATTGAGCGGATCATCGTCCTCTTCGTGGGTCTTCAAAGTATTTGCGTCGACTTCGTGAATATAGCGGATATAATGGTCGCAGGGCTGCAGCTTCGTGTCTTGAAGAATTTTGAGTTGTACAACCGCTGGAAGGAACGTTAACATTCGATCGAGCTATATAATCGAGATAGTTACCGTTCCATCCCGTACCGTGAGGGAAGTGAACACCTTGTATCTGCCGAATATACGCCTTGAGGTGCGAATGGTTAGCCAGGGAAGGATGTAGATCGATCAGCGTCGGCTGCATCATCCGCGGAAACTTGGCCTTTAAAAACGCCTTGACTATGGGGTTGCGAAGGAGCCTGCGAGGCGTGAGGTCGGCAAGGTCATCGCCGAGATTACCCATGAGTTCGAAGAGATCGCGTCGAACAGCGACCGGGGTTTTTGACGCCAGTGGAATGGGATGAGGATGCTCGCCATGCGACGTAATCAGGACAAACGGGCAAGCTTCGCGATAGTCATCATAGGGCTCGATGATATGGAAGCGGACTTTGCACGGTAGGAGAGTCAACAAGGGCTGAGTGAGTTTCCCTGCCTCATCTCGGTGGTCACATGCTAACGGTCTTGTCAATACATCAACGTGCAAGGCGTTAACATACCACAGTTCGCCTTTTGAGTTGAAAAGTTGCAGACTGTTTTGCATGTAGTAAGAGGTCCCCAGCCCGAGTCATTTGCGGCTTCTTCAATCTCTTTTATGAGGTCGCAATCGTCCTCCAGAACCGCGCGTATATAATTGAGGTCGTATTGGCCGCTCGAGTGTCCGATGTTGGGATGAGAGTAATGGTCGGGGCGGTCTTTCTTGTGGTAGTGCTCACACCTACTCACAATCAGCTGTAAGTCGACGGGAAAGACACAAGACGCACTGGACTGAACTGTTTCCATTTGCATCTTCGATAAACCTGAGGCGCCCTTGACAACTTGCGCTCGCTGGTTGACCTCGGCGAACCATGTTCAGATAAGCTGCATGTATCTCTCGCTCTCGTTCCTCTTCCTCCGTAAAGTGAGTCGCTTCGACGAGTGGGCGATGACAGCCATGCTTGCGGAGCGCCGTAATATACGCGGCGGTGGTTTCGAAGACGCGGCGATCGGTACCTGCCTTGCTCATTCGAGTGTCGCGGTCGTGTCTGAGACGCGACTGAATCGACGCCCGAGACGCAGCAGTGTGGGGCTCAGAGAGGACGGGAATGTCCGCGAACGGACATACTTTGACGCCACGACCTGAAACAAGTGTATCAGTCGTCATTGCGAAGAAAGAGCGAATACAAACAAGTCGAGTGGGTGTTAAAACACGGCACTTTATTCCCGTTGCCGTCGACCATGAGGTCGCAAAAGTACGGCTTGCTCTCCTCGTTCCTGCCCATGGGATGTGCGCGCGAGTATGCGATATTCGGATCGGGAACGACCCAGTCGGCGGGATCCATTCGAAACATATGACCCACTGGCCGTCGACGACCGGAGATCGGATACTCGACGAGCGTTCCCAGTGGGTGATGGTACAACGTCTCGAGCGTGGTTTTGCTGGTGAGTCGTACGTTTGTCTCTGCCTCCCACTGGTCGCTTTCCACAACGTCCCGGGTGTTTGCTGACGGAGATGGACCTAAATGTTGCTCGAGATCACAGAGGACATCAGCCAAGCGTCGCTCGACGGCCACCGGCACCGTAATGGACGACCCAGAGGTCGAAAGGCTTGCTATTCGTCGAAGGAGCGGCGCAATATCCACCAGCTGGGCATCGGGCTCAAGCACATCTTCCATCGGGTTGAGCAGATTGGCTAGAGGGCACGCCATTGTGAAAGGGAAAGAAAGAAAGCAGCTACATTTTTTAGAGTACGACAGGCGGATACAAGTAAAGTTCGCCGCATGCGCAGCGCGCCGAACGTTCTTGAATATCTCAGGTTCCGAGCGGGGATGACTAGAGGCAACAGATCGGCGTCGAGACGAGCAGCGAGCGCTAGCTGCACGGCGAGCAGGCTGTCGCCATCGAGCACAGAGCGATGAGCATTGGCGCAGAGGTTGTTGCGTCGACGTCGGAGCCTCGGCGGGAGGGAGCCGAGAAGGCGTCAGGAAGAGAGGCGGCGACTGGTGGCGGACGGTGGCGGCAGCTTCTTGCCCTGTGACACATTCCCGTGAGGAATAATCAACTCTGCACTCTGGTAAGACGACAGAGATATCACGCGTGACACTTTTGTTTCTGACGCTCATGATCTCAAAAATAACATTATTCCCTCTCCGCCGGCCTTTGGAACCTAAATCTCCAACGTCGACGTTACTCTCGCTTATTCCGTCCTGGAATTACTCTTGGTAGCTCGCATCTATCTGCCAGCGAAAGCTTGTGGTGATGCCGTCGTTCAAGTTGGGGTACTGAAACCAGGCCAGCCGCGCTGAATGTACAAGGTATGTACGCCTTAATTGTCCACCAAATCGCAGCTAAGCGACTCGCATTAGATGTTTACGACGCTATCATACTCCAGAGGCGCATGGACCAACAATCGCGCTTGAGAAAGGTACTGATACTGTGTTTCAATGCAGGGCGTGAATACCAGGAATCTACATAGGCGGCAGCCTCGGCGAACAATCCACGTTTGTCCTCCTTGATCAAGTTCAGTTGTGTTGGCAGTCGCGTATGAGACGAGCTTAGGTTCGACCTACCTCGAAGATGAAATGGTGCGCGCTCTCCGCACGAAATTCAATTCTGACTGCGCTTTTGCGCGTCGTCTAGTACCACCTTTGTGTCGTGACGGCGGAAAGCGTCATCATCAAACCAAGGAACCTGTTTCGGGAGTCGTGGGCGTGATGAGTTGTCTTGTCTTATAGATTTGGGTAGAGCTCCGCACGGGGGCGACCGCGCTAAAAGACAAGGAATAAAGTCAATTCAACTCCAACAGGAACCTCTGCTGTTGTTCGTACCTTTAGGTGAGCAAGAACGCAGCTGTAACTCCATTTTGAATTATTCCAAGGTGTTCATTGTGTATGTGCATTAAATTCCTACCAGCCTGAGCTGTGGATGTATAAAGGTCGAAGAAACGAAGAGAAACGCAGCATCTACCTCCGAGTCCAAGATGAAAGCTACCTTTCTCCAACTCCTCGCCCTCTGTGCAGCCGGCGTCGCGTTCGGGCAGACGACTAGCAAGTCGGCCAGCAGTAGCAAGGCCACCGGAACTGCGACGTCGAGCACAACTCGCGTAACTTCCACCACGGTTGTGGCCACCAGCCCAACCGGCACCAGCACTTCCGTTGGCACCGCTCCAACTGGTTTGGCTTTCATCCATAAACTTATTGCAACGATGACTCACATCCTTCCAGGTGCGGTAGAGGATCCCAATCCAAACGAGGCTTTTGCCTCAGGTGAGAAACTCTAAATCATATCGCGCCTCGCTCATTATTGTGGCAGTTGTTAGCCAATGGGCGGCAGAGAACGAGTGGACTGGCAAAGCGGGCTCTGGCAACTTGCCGGTCCTTTTGGTTCCCTCCGCCGTAACCAACACCACCAATGCCGCCAGTCCGGTTGAAGTTCACCTTGGCTGCGGTTATTTCGAGGTGCATCGTGCACCGCTGCCCAGTGCTCCCCAGCTCATTCGATATTCAGGTTGAAACTACGTACAGCCAAGGCGACACGGTTCTCAAGAACTGCAGCGTCAATATAATTGTGCCGATCTGGGGTCGCGCACAACTTCTCGCGCCGCAGGATGTTCCGTTGAACCTTACCAGTGGCATTCCTGTCGAGATTCCAGGCGTTGTTAACGGCACAATCGGCTTCTACTTGAGCGGATCGGAGGTGTTGATGAAATGGCTCTTGGACACTCCCTTCGCGGGTACTCTGGACGAGGATGGCCTCAGCGTCTTCCCAACGGGGTATGGGTATTTTTGGAATCGCTTCCCTCAGTATTAACGGCCGCCACTTTCAGAATCAACTCGTACTTCGCTGCGTCGCAATTGAAGGTAATTCTTTCGACATCCTGCTGTGGTGTAGTATCTCATCTGCTTTTCAGACAGCTCGGATCTTCAGCGCGCAAGAACTCGCGGAACTGGCTGGACCACGTCCCGCATTCTCCCTCCCGGTCCCACGCGGTGAGTTACCTGGCAATATTCAGTTCGCTGAATCTCATTCTTGAAAGATGCCACGGACGAGGAAAAGCGTATGATGCTCAATATGTGCGAGATCTAGCTGACCATCCCTGTTTCCCAGTCCTCAAACAATTCCTGGGTGATTTCGTCGTCGACCCGGGCAGCGGCGTCGTCGCTGTTCAAACCTTAGCCGCCAGTCAGTACAGCATCGATGTCTCGTTTTTGAGCATCTTTACGGTAAGCCGTGCGCTCCTACCGTTGATTATCCTCATAATCTGCAAAAGTGACTGGGAGCGTGGACCCTTCATCTTTCTCAGCGGCCATCACGCTCTATGTGAACATCCCGCTCGCCGGGCGTGTCAGCCTCACCAAGATTCAAGGGAGCCTGATCACCGGGATCACCGCAAACATCAATATTGTGCTGGCGTCTGGCAGTGTGGTTCTTAGTGCGACGCCTAATGGAAGCGGCAAGCACGATTTGTACATCGAGGCGATCCTCAGCATCACCTTCATTGGCGATTTCCAGACACCCGGGGCGCTTCAAGATTTTGACTCTTCCGTGAGTCCATTGTTCCCCGTTGCCTCCGACGTCTTACGGAGGACCTATACAGGTTCTGATTGAAGATACAATTGGACCAACCGCATCCAAAGCCGTTGCGCTCATGTCTGCTCATGTACTCGAAATTACTCGCTTGTTCACTCTATTTATTACAAGAAATTGTTTGTTCCTGACATGGAAGCTTCTGTTAGTTGGCGTTGGTGTGCGGCGTCGTACTCTCGGAGGGTATATGGTATCGACCTGGTTCTGGAATGCTTCGCGGCATACATGGCTCATTGTCCCCGAACGCACTGTGTCATGATAGACCACTGCGACGCCAAACTGCGACGCCAAACTGCGACGGCTGCGGACCATGACGCCGTGTTGCTAGCATTGTTTACGGACAGGGTCTTTGAATTCGTGGAACAAGCGGCAAGCCATGGCCTAGAAACATACACGATCTGGTCCTTGTAATCGTTGGAAAGAATTCGGATTTGCGAGGCTCGTTTTCTGATAAATGTCGCGTCCGAATGCATTGCATGGTATATAAGCTTAGTTTATGACTAGCCAGCTAAAGACCGTTCTATTGCTACTGTATTTTCTATGCATCACTCCATAATCACAGCACCACCCTCTTGCTCTCGATAATGCTCGACCAACAATCGTCGCACACTCCATGCTCATGCCCATCGGAACCGCGCACACGCCACGAACCGCGCACACGCTTCCAAGTCGGTTTATACGACGTCCCATATTGCCCACAGGACAACCTCGACCCGGGAGCGGACGATGTAGTGGACGAGGCCAGTCGGCGTTGCGCGTTGTTTCTGGCAGCACGGGAGAACCTCGACCTGGGAGCGGAGGATGTAGTGGACGACGTCAGTCGGCGTTGCGCGTCGTTTCTGGCAGCATGGGAGACCAGGCCGGCGAGAGAGGCTGGATTGCGGGACGGCATTGTGCCCTCGGACAAGTCGATGATATCCTCCATGTCAATGCCTTTCTTCGACGAAGGTTCTCCAAACAACCCCAACAAAGGCTCTTTGTCGTCTGAGGACAGGGCGATGACATCGACCTTGCTCTTCACAACGGCGTCGAAAGGTGGCGGATGATTCGAATTCAGGATGTCGGCGACGACGACGGGACCTTGATAGAAGCTTTCGAGCTCTTGCGCGAGTCGATCCCAATCCCCGACATTGTGCTCGGCAAAACGACCATCGTTCTCCATCGTACCGAGAAAGTCGTCAACAGTCCCTCCGAGGTCGTTCAGCTCCGGAAACGTGTTTGATGATTTGGGCGGGCTTTGGCGCGCGGGTTTCAATGTCGGGAGCGTCGAAGGGGCTTCGCCAGTGACACAAGAGATATGAAAGTCGATCCAATCGGTTGCGCGAGCGGGTGGACGGCGAGGTCTGACGGCGGGACGGCGGGATCGGCGAGGTCTGACATCGAAGCTTCTGTTAGTTGGCGTGTTTAGAGAAAGATAGAAAGTATGCGTACCTCGTCCGACGTTTCGTTACTGTAAGCTTGTTTTGGGAAGAAAGAGGCTCCCGCACAATGCGATTCGGCTGGAGGAGCGGTTCAGTGTCCAGAAGGAGCTGGCGGGCGATATCTTCTAGGGGAGGAGTCGGCATTCTATGTCGACGTGTCGGTCTGCTCGCTCGTCAAAAAAAGAAGCGAAAAGTGAGTGCGACATACCCAGGACCAAATGAAGCCTTTTTGGCGGGACCTGGGACGTGTTTGAGAGGCTCATGACGAATCGTCGGTAGGCGTGTGCGTCGGGGCGGACGTCTATACGGGACATTTTCAAGAGCAACGAAGGCACGGCGAGTTGGCGGTGCAGAGGAGAGTTCTTCCTGAGCATAATAGGATGGGTAGGACAGACCGTCCATGGCGAGCAGGGTAGGAATGTTCGGATGATGGTGGTACAGCGAGAAAGGCGGATGTGGCTGACAAAACCTTTCAGAGACTGGCAAGGAGAGCGAGAAAAAGCCGCTCACCTCAGGCATCATCGCTTGGCAAACAGCACCCACCGCACTCCTTCATACACCTCTGCAATCGTCCAGGGTCGTTTCGGTGGTATCCTAAAATCGATTAGCTCCAAAGTTTACCAAAGAAGTCGGAGAACATGCAGTTACAAGGCGGGCGCTTTATTCTTCTGCGCCAAAGCGCGCTCTAATTCTTCGAATGCATCCCGGACAACACTCCGCCCCGTACTAGTAGTCGCTGGGGACTGCCCTCCCGCGCCACCGTCGGGGTGGGTCCCGGCAGGCCATTCAGACTGGGGCACGCCGGAGGTAAGGAGAATGCCTCGGAAGGTAGCAACAGCGTCTCGGTACGCTGCGATGGACTCTTCATACAAATCGTAGACGCAAACGGCGCAACCAGACATGCAGCACTCTTCAGAGATATTAGGAAAAAAATGCATCGAGAGCTTCACAACGAACCGTCCGAAGCAGGCGCCTTTGGCTCTTGGGGAACCTCTAAGCCCCGAAAGTATACTAGCATGCGCCCAGCACGTCCCACTTCCATGGGCAATGGATCCGGAGACAGAGTGGATTTGTCCTTCTGTTGTGCCGCCTTGCCACGCAGCGACTGTTCCAGCCGTCGATAGCGCATCGAGAGGTTTTGCCCACCACGAACGGGTCGCTTCAAGCTAGCCTCGTTCGCAGGCCGCAGTTGGACGACAGCGCCATCATCGGCGACGGTGGAGAATAATTTCGGGTGCGCAGAGCGGAGAGGAAAGCGCCTGGAGAGAAGAGAGAGCATTAATTCATCCTGGCTGGCAAGAAGAAGAATAACGCGTGACAAGACGTGTCCTCTTAACCATATTGTTTTGATATTGTTTGACCTGAGGGCTTTCTCTCTGTGGCTGGTACGACTCGACAAGGCTGCACATTCTCTCCCTGACTATACCTCGACAACCGCAGCTACGAATCCCAATCCCTCACCTCCCAGCAACGTTAACGCTCCCAACTGCTATCACCCGTTGAATTCCATGGCCACCACCCGCCCGCTTATCGTTGGTCCCTCTATGGGGCCCGAAGCACCATATCCCCTGCGGATGGAAGGCCAAGTAATCAGGGGCTTTGGGCGCGGCTCGAAGCAACTAGGCATCCCCACCGCAAACCTCCCTGTCGACGACCGTCTGACACCGTGGATTGCCGATATTAAATCCGGCGTGTACTTTGGCTGGGTATCTCTGGGCCTGCCGCCGTCGCATCCGAACCGGTCAACGTTCACCGTATATCCCATGGTCATGTCGATTGGGTATAACCCGGTTTACAAGAACACGGAGCGGTCGGCCGAGGTGCATGTGCTCCACGAGTTTGAGGCTGACTTCTACGGCGTCGAGATGCGGCTGCTGATTACGGGGTTTATCAGGGAGGAGAAAGACTACCCCACGTTGGAGGCGCTCATCGAGGACATCAACATCGACTGCGATGTAGCGCGCAATAGCTTAGACCGCGAGGCTTGGGCATTGCGGGAGATGGGCAAGGGCACACTGGATGGGAGTTGCTTGATGCCGGAGGCAACTTTTACCCCGCGACAATAGGCGGCGGCTGGAGACGCGTTCACGAGATCCACTCAAGGCTCAAGGCGTGCATACTGTCGTCCCAGAGCTCGAGCCCTTGTATTTGGGGATTTGATGATCATGCTCTCGCGGGTGTCCTTGAACTTTTGTCTCCGCGCGTCTTGGTGTTAGATGGCAATTCTCGCTCCTTCAAGGCTTCACTGGGATTTATACGGACGCGACTTCAAGCTACCTTGAATTGTCATGGCGATCAAGTCTACTGCAAATACCTGTCGCCCAACACGACAATCTCTTCTGTTCTTGGCCCTCAGAGACCGAGTCTGACTTCACTCTGAAGCCGTCGTTGTCGGATCATACGACTCCACTGAGGACTGTAACTGCTGGATGACTCGAGATGGGTGGACGGATGGTTCGTTCTCAATCTTCTTCTTCCTTCTTGAACTTATCCCGGACCAGTGTTCCAGACCGCCGTGCCAGTGAAGGACGGTCCATGATACACTGGCTATCTCAGGGCGCCATTCGACGGAATCCTCAACGTACCGCGCCTCATGCAGTTCCCGCAGGACCACAATTGATGCTACAACCCGTTGGAGGATACGTGCATAACCCCGCCACGGACCAGCTCTTGGAGAAGCGTCGACACATTCCATTCCTTCCTTTGGTGCGTTATTTTGAGTCGTTCTCCGCATGCTGATGAAATGCCGGGATATCAGACCCGACGAAAACTGCGGAGTTGATGATTATTGACGTTCCGAAGACAAAGGACTATACCACCAGCGTAACAGTATTATACAGAAACGAATGTACAATAGCCCTGGATACATGTACATGCTCTCGGATCTCCATGGATATTTTCTGGGAACCGGCGTTCCTCAGCGAGACCGTGTCGTGAAGCAATCCAATCCAATCCATGCCGCCGAAGCACATATACCTGCATTTTTGTCTTAATGCGCATTTATCGGGAATCCGCTACTGCAAAGAAAATGGAAACCAGGGTGCGGGCAGACGCGGGCACGGTCGGTAATTTCAAACGCGCAGCCGATCGCGACGCGACGCAGAGTTGAAATCCCGCTCTGGGCGCACCTCGCTAATTTTGAGGTATGGAAGGAACTTAAAGGCTGTTCCAATTAAACACACAAAGTACGTACATCTCCGACGACCGACGACCATTCGTCGCAGGGCAGGTTTGCAGGGACGAGTCGAGAAGACGGTTACCAAAGGTGTCGAAATGCCGTTTCACATGAATTTGAAACTGGAGGTACAAGCCCGAACGCGCAAGTACCCGATCATCCTCAACTAATCGTATTTTATTGCTTCTCTTCTCTCCCTCCACTTCACGCTTTCTTTTCACGCCTCTTCCACGACAACGATGTTCTCCGCGCCACCGCCCACGACACACTCACTGCCCAAGCCGCAGAGACTTCGGCTGATGCGCTCGACGCGCAAGCTTGCAGCCATACTCGGGGCAGCACCGTTGCTCGTCGACCCTCGAGAGCCAATCCCACCTGTCCCGCGAGGCTCCCCCATCACACCCACCATCGACGCCGTCCTCGACGCGGCACCAGAAAAGCCGCTGCTCGAACCCGTTTTTGACGCCGCCAGCTCTGTGCGGCCGACGTTGCTGCTGCGCATAAACACCGCCCCGTCGGGAGCGAATCGTCCACGAGCAATGTCACAGTCCTGGGGTCGACCGATGTCGGCGGGTGCCTCACTTGGGTCGCCAGTGTCGGTGAGCAGTTTTGATAGTGAAGAGGACGGAAAGCAGGCTGCGGTACAGGCCGAGCGACGGAGGAAGATGGCGAGGGTGGCTCGGACGCTGGGTGATGGTGTGCCCATCGAGCTCGTGTTTCATCAGAACGAGCGCCGCCGAAAGAGCGAAGAGGAAATGGAGAAAGCCAAGATATCACTGGAGGCGGAGGAGGACTCGGAGCCAAGAGCGGTTACATTCTCGCCGTCCGCATACACATGGGAACAACGGAGCGATACACCCTCGTCGTCACGACCATCCACAGCGTCGGCAGGGGAACGCGCCTCCGTCGCCCTTACCATTCGCCGGTCATCCAGCTTGCTTTTCAAGGAGAAGAACATTCCACGCAGCGCCACGGTACGGACGGAGGTGGGCTGGACGGGAGAGTGGAATCGGGACGGCACTTCCGTCGTCAAGGGACTGCGAGCGTTGAAATAGAAGTAATGTGCCCCGGGCTCTCTAATTCTGGTTAATGGACACTACTAATGCTAATATCACTTACGCGCTGTAACCATTCAAGTTTCAATGTATTCCTTATAGCCTGGTATCGATTTGCTCAACGGTAGACATGAAATCTCCACCAAGTGGCGAGAAGCGGGCGCTAACGGACTGATGAACAGGGCAGGACGGGGAAAGACATCGATGTCGGGAGCAGGGACAATAGCACCCGTGACAGCACACGATCACCTGTTTCGACGCGCTCTGACGCGGCTCGAATGTGAATTGGTGACTGTGCAGCCGGGTTGAATCGCATTTTACACGTTTCCCAAGCAGTGTCGATTTCCGTGGCTGGAATCCTTGTTCACTTCTCAAGCTCATAATACATTCAGAACATGAGCGACAACGCCGTACGCCTGTGGGTTTGCGTCGAGCACCGAGACACTCCAAAATAACTTCGTAGCCGCTTCCCGATCCGGCACTGGGGTGGAAGCGCTCCTGTCCATCGAGCTCAACTTGAAGATGTAGGCCAGCCGCCTTTAATTCTACCAAGCTGCTTCATAGACACACTCAGAGACACACCGGCATGGCCTGCCATGGATGGAGAGAAATTGATGCTCAAATTCATACAACTGCGACCGGACGCTACAAAGAACGGAGGGTATAATGAAGAAAAAACAGGAAAAAATGGTCAGGAGTTTTCGGAATACAATCATGGCCTGAACAGCTCGTTAGCCTTAGAAGGGACGCCTCAGCACCACTCACTCGACATGAAAACGTCTTGATACGGCCGGCGACATCGCAAAAGGCCCCTTTTTGAGGTCATCGTCCGCCCCATCTGGCTCCCAATCCGAGTCTGCGTCGTCGCTGTATCCATCTTCCATTGACACCCCCCAGTACGCCCGAATTCCCACAACGCACCCGGAACCAGCGACTCCTTACGAGCGCACAGCTCCCCTCCATTGCGGCGTAGACGAGGATGGTGCAGGCGATGGTGACGTGCAAGACCCCGAGCGGTGCTGGGTCGTGCCCAAGAGCTTGGAGGAAGAGCAAAAGAAGGCCAAAAGCGGTGAGGGTGGTGAGGAAGAGCTCGGCGATGAGCACCAAGACTCGGAAACGCGTCCGGGTAGCCATCTGGATATGTCTGGACGGCGGGGAGGGAGATATGAAGTTTTCTGGCGGCGACGTTCTCACCGCCCTCGGTGGGCGAGGGCATGCTGTGGGCTCGAGCCTCCTGCGACTGTCCAAGTTTTAATGAATGCCGATCAGGTACTAGAGGGGACGAAAGATCGTGTGGGATCACGCGCTGTGGGGTCAGGAGAATGGCATTGGTTTTACCCGTTACAGTCGCTACCCTCACGTCGCCTCCATTCCCTCCATCTGGATGCTCGGTTTGTCTTTCCAATGTCCCCGGAACCACGATCCACGCGCTGCCCGTCTGCTCTGCTGCTGCTGCCGGCGAAGCAATGTCATCCCAAGATAGAGCAGCACAAAGAACGCGACGCCGCCAACCACACCACCAGCAATCGCGGCCGTACGCGTATGGTTCGTCGTTTGTTGTGTCCTTGACATTCCGGTCAGTTCATAGGCTCAGGAAATGCTCCCATCCGCACGTACGTGTAGACAAAATAGTCCAGCTGGAAGGATGCGACGTTTTGCCAGTGGGCGGGATCGATGCCGGCGATGGTCAAAACGTGCAGCGTGTCAGACAAGCCGTCGAGGCTCAGCGCGGCAGCGATATCGTTCCCGTCAGTTCCAGCATGCTCTCCGACGTAGTTCCCGTCGAGCTGGAACATCACCGTCCCATTCACGCCGAGATAAACGTACGCCGCTGTGCCTGTATACCGGATTGAAAAGATCAGCATCGATTGAAAGACCTGACACGGCGTTTACTCACCTGTGAACGGGATAATGACGAGGGCCAGTGAAGTCGAAGAGGTCCCGTTGTAGAGTTGCGACTGAAAGCTGGGATCGCAGGCAGTGGGGCATCGGAATATTGGTGTTGCTGTGTATGTGATTTGCGAAGAGGTGTCGTCCAGGGTGATATTCACGAGTCGTCCCTGCACCGCGCCGATGAGGAAGAACATCCAAAGCAGGAAATGCATCTGGGTGAGGATATTGCAGCGAGCCGGACCATCCACAACTTCATGGCGCTATTTAGGCCTAGGGTGAGCACAACGGGAACATGCCAGCTGATTTTCGGACCGGCCATGCGATGGAGCAAGCTTCAAAGCTTCACGCTAGACGGTGCCGGATTTAGAGAGTTCTGAGATGGTGGTACAGCATCAAGTCGCTGGCGCCGTTGATCAGTGAACGTCATGTCGCGCCAAACTCACTCGATAGTATCGGTAGTACAGATTGCGAGGTCCGCAATAGAATTACACTAGAATACAACACAACTCTTGGCTCATAAAGCTTGTTGGGGCTTCTGCGGGAGCATCCCACTCAGCTGGATACTCGGTTTATCGGGCCAATCATCTCCAAGTGGGATTCCGCGCATTGAGATGCGCTTCTGCTTGCGCCGACGGACAAGCAAGAACAGCCCTTTCGAGAGCAACGCCACGAATACCACTCCACCCACAACTCCTCCGACTATGGCCCCAATGTGCTTGCTGTGGATTTCGTGTCTGAGACTTGTTAAGAGAAGCAATCAGAACGTGGAGAGGGAGACGCACGTATAGACGATATAATCCAGCTGCATGATTTCAGCCCCGCCAATCAACGAGGGATAAATCGTCAAGACGTGGTTGCTATTGGACAAGCCAGGTTCCCAAAACGCAAGGGCAACAGCATCTACATTGTATCCAGTAAGGGCACCCTGGAAGATACCGTCGAGGTTGAAGTTGACCGTCCCTTCCACCCCGAGATACACATACACGGCAGTGCCTGCCAATAACGCTATTTAGAAACGTCGCCTGGATTCTCAAACGCACTGACCGGTGAAAGGGACGATTACAGGCGCCGAGGTAGTGGAGGATGTCCCGTTAAACAGCCGCGCAGTCCAAGCTGCATCGCATGTCTCCGACGTACAGCGAAGACTCGGAGGGCTCGTGTATATGACTCTTGGGGAGGCGTCGTCGATGGTAACATTGACGAAGCGCGCGCGAGCAGCCTGAGATGTCGCAGCCAGCGCAAGTATGCAGCGAATGAGCTTCATCGGTGGAGGGGGACGACAAGGCTAGTGGCTCCGCGTTATCTCAGTAATACATCTAGGATTTTGACACGAGAAGAATGACGGCAGGTCAGCTGCCTGGAGCTTGGCAAGTGGTGCTTGCGAGCACTCGGCGTTTTTGAGGCTTTGGGTGAGCACAGGCCGCAAACATAGTATACGACTCCTGGCCAGCGCGAAAGGACAGAGAGAGCGTCACGGTCACCTCGTAACACTTCCTGTCGACAACGACTCTAAACTTGAACCCAACACCCGTGGTTTCTCGAGCAGGCCTAGGCCCTAGGCACAATATTCCACCAAATAAGACAAGAGTCTCCCTCGGCTGCTAGCGACATCGACCCGAAAGCACTTGCAAGCTACAATTGCAAAGTCTTCCTTCCTTTGGAATTTGACTGCCTTGAACTTCGAAGATGGGTGAGCATCTGCTTTTTTCTGTCTTCCGGACGCGGGACAGCTACATAACGAGTTACTTACTATTCTACGAATACATCTCAGCGTTCTGGAGTTGATTTTGAGCGTAGTCAGCGCGATCTTGGATCGGCGGTGAGCAATGGAGGAGGCTCTTCCTTCCTTTGCATCGCGTTCCCGGAGTCCCGAAGACAAGTCGTCGTCCCGCCTCGAGCGCTTCGTCTCTCTTTCGGCATCTCTTATCTTGTATGTAAGTGTTTATTATGCAAACTCTCCGGACTTAACCGCTGGATTATATTCTTCGGCTATCTACGGGCTCGGGCGGTTGACCGTGAAAGCGACGCCAGACCCCGTCGGGGAGCAGAGGACCCACTCGGTCACCTACAAGCTACAGCGCTCAATTTCTGGCTAGATCCCAAGATCGAAACACACCTCACTGGCAGCTCCTGTGGAATGGCTTTTTTTTTTGGTCATGTTCAGCAGCCACCTCCCAAGATTTGGACCTTCGCTACGGCCGCATTTATAGTGAGCTCGCGACGGGGAAATTTCTTGATGCCGGTGGCTCTGAAGACATGTCGAGAAAAACGTGCCGTACGGCGAATAAAAGCGACAGTCATGCGCATAGGCACCTCTTCTTCCCGTCCGAACATGCCTGGCCTCCGAGTCTCTCCGGTGACGATAGACGTTGCCATCGTCGTCGCGGAGAGTCTGCTATTCGGAGTCTTCCTCGTTCTGTTCAGCGCGAACTTATACCTTCGCCTCTTTTGCTCCCTCCAGTGGAAGAGTCCTGTAGTTTGGGGGATTGCTGCACTCTCTTTAATATGCACCGCCGTGAGGCTAGTTCTCGCGTTTGTGTCTCCAATTCTCAATTTTCATCGCAGCACTGGGCACTCACCGTCATTCATTTCATTCGCGCTTTCTGGGACCCAAATCCTGCCTACCATGCCGGTCATTACGCCCAAAGTGCGAATATAGTGCTCACCATGGTGTCGATTTGTATCGGCGATGCTATCATTGTCTGTGTGCAATCTTGACTCGCGGCGCATCTTCTCACTTCTAGTGCGACCCGCCAGATCCACAGATTATGGGTCATCTGGAGCCGAAATCGACTGGTTATGATTCTACCCCTCGTATCATGGGCTGGGCTCCTAGGTTCGCGGTACTCCTTGTCAATTCTCAACCTCATGTTCGATATCAGGCTGCGGTATTGCGGGCTCGGTGACCTTATATCATGATGGGTCGTACAACCGCGTAAGATCGACTGTGGGCTGGGTTTTGAGTACAATGCACGTTTACGTTCGCCTGCCTGGAAACCACTGACCCGTTTTTCAGGATCATAATATACTGTACTGGTGAGCAAATTTGGGATCTATTTTGCTATCTTATCCTGTACCAGCGCTTATTGCCGGGCGTTTGTGTTTGGGGCCACATGTGGAAGCCCGGAGTTTCCGCGTGCGTCATGTTAGTGTCAGTCTCTCGTGCACAAACTGACTTGCGTCAGCGCATCGCCTCTGTGCTCGTTGAAAGCGCCGCTATCGTCGCGTACGTGAGCACCATTGGATTCACGATTCTCTGCGCCCTCAACATACACAGTATTTGGACCCTCTTCTACGCCATTACTCGAGAAATGGGTTGTCAGCTCCTCCAAATAGGCGAAACTCTCATGCCCCAATTCGTCGGGCTCTCGAATATGCTCATCTATCTTCGTGTTGGGCTTGGATGGTCGCAGTCAGATGCATCATCCCCTTCGAATGCAGCGAGCAGCGGCATCGTCATGACCAATCCAGCGTCAATCGTGGGGGTCAGCTTAAACCATACTCGAAGTGTCGGTGCGTACGATCTAGAGGTAGCCAGCGGCCCGGTCTCGGATATAGGTTCGCAGCGAGGCGAATTAAAATAATGTTCCTCGAGGGATGGATGGTTGAAGAAGTCGATAAACTTGTAGCAGTAATTTTTTTTTCACTTGTATTTCCACCAGTTTTAAGCATAGATTAGGGCTGTGAGAACCGAGCGACTGTTCTCAGGATTAAGCATACAAAAGAGAAAGCGACGGTCGGGAATCGAACGAGGAAAGGCTTTACGCGATCACGCGATCACCCCTGGAGACTTCCTTGCTTCTTCTAACGCGTCCGTTGCACGACCTTTTGCTCGCATTGTTTATGAACCAAGTCAACTGACTCCTCAAACTCACTGGTCAAGCTCGTTTCTCCGGTGGTTTGGATATCCCAACAGGCAAACGGACCTAAGAGTAAAGTTCTTTGTGTACTGTTAAGATCGATCTACGAAGTACATTCCCTCATTGCCTCCAGGCTTAGCGCAGAGTGAACGGGGTCCCGCTATTTTCGCCCCAACAGCCGGCCCGGGTGGGCAAAGTTGAAGGTGGCAATAGCCAGTAGCACCATCGCACCATCCATTACATCGAAATAAACCTGCGTGCGCATAATTCGGCCTTTCCAGCCTCCCGCCAATTGAACTGTCCTGTAGATGGAGCTGCATAACCCCCATTTTCAAGTCAGCATTGGAAGGTTCTATGGATACGAGCGGACCACACCGGACGAGCAAGACGACCGTCGAGAAACCCAATGCGAAGAACACTTGCATTGTATTCTTGCCGTGTCTCGCGATTGGCCGAGATTCTTTAGTCTTGGGGTGAGCGGGTCTAGTTGGTCGATCAAGGAAATAGCGCAGAGTAAACTCGATGAAGAGAACGCAGTAGACACTGAGTGCGGCTACAAGTCAGGTCAGAACATCCGCTGTTGAGCGGGAAATCGTTACCCAGTTGAAAAGTGATTCCAGCTAAAAGAACGTGCGCGCCCTGTGAACATGCAAGCAATCAGGACGGACAAAGAAGGAGATGACGAGACATACAAGTTGGGTCCGAGCGAACGTTGTAGCTTCAGAGGCAATACTACCACCAGCTGCTTGGACTAGGAGGGCGATAATGTCCTGTCAGAGAGCTCAGCTGTGCTTGTTAACCGCAGATTGGTTCTTACGGCGCACAGGAAAAGCGGCATGTCTGGAAGGTTGTCAATATTACCAAAGGCTATGATAGTTCATGATTCACATGCTCTGGGACTCAGCCGTGCATAACGTGGGCCGAAAAGGACAATAGTCCACGATAGCAGGACGAAATTGACCGCGATCAGCGGTGTGGGGGCGATTACCAACGAGACGACCCTGCGAATGGACAGTTTGAGACGTACGGACGACGTCAATAAGATACCAACTGCATGAGGAATGCCTTGTGCAAATCGGGAGAGAATGAGGACCAGAGACGGCCGCTCCAGCCGATGAGCTCGCCAATCCCGCAGAGACATGCTGTTGGAAGGAGCCACCACATGCGGTAATGGATTGCTTGGATGCAATGAGTTGCTAAGAATATTTAGTCCCAAAATGGAGTCGCGTTGAAAGCAATACCTGTACTGATGGCAAAGAGTACAAGGAATACGAGCGCCACCACTCGACTGGGAGTGTATCCATATTCTGAGTCTTGCGAGGTGGAGTCAGGGATAGAGAAATCTGGACCACCTGTGAGTCTAGAGCCCGCGAGTAAACACGGCGCGACGGACCGAACGAGGCTAGGTTCATCGAAACTTTTCTGTTCTTGTGAAAGCAGTAAACCTAGAGTTGAGAAACAAGATACTTGCTGAATTTTTCGACAGCGTCCTTTATAGCAGCAACCCAGGAGATGACACTCATCTACGCAGTAGCCAGAGCTCAGGCTGCTCGCTATGCCTGTATAGACCGCAGTCTGTTCTCGGTGGAAAGGCGTCAGTGGCTGATGTCATGTAGATTGGATAAGGCGCCGTTTAGCCGTGGTTGTTGCAAGCCAGCGTAGGATGGGGCCGTTACAGCGTGAAGGAGTCGCAGAAAACAGGAGCTTTGGCGGACATTGTATGCACCAGCTCAGATTTAATCCACGAAGACCCCTGCCAGACTGCAGTGTTGAACAAACTGACAAAAAAAAAGAATAACCATGGGCTTGCTCTTCAGGTTCGATTCTGGGAACACAGGCATTTGCAGAATCGTCAGGGCAGTGCCAAGGGAGGCACTGACCGTGTCTAACGGGTTCCAGGCAAGAGGCCGTGGGATAACACATGTGATGTTTTGATTCTCAGGCTAGCGCTCCCACAAACATCTCCAACCTGAAACCCACAAAATGGATGCTCCGCTGTTGTCGCCGACATTGGAGTCCTCGCGGAGGCGTCAACAGTCAGTAATCCTGATGGATCCTTGCAGGACGGCTGCCAGGCTCTTGATATGAGGATGATAACCGTTCTTTTTGCCAAACGGAGATGTCTTTGCCAAGCCACTGAACAGCCAATGTCAGTCTTTGTATTCCGAAGACGCCCTCGGTTGTGTAAGACATTGACGTTGTGCCGAGCTCTCGAGGAGTGATAGGTCCTCTGGTCCCTGGTAAACCCATTCAACCCCAGAATTCGGAACCTATCCTGATGTAACCTAGACCTCTGGAAGTATCCATGAACCCGAATCCCTTTGAGCTTTCCGTCAATATTTAAGAGCTGTCGCGCGCGCGCGGCTATCCTGTCAAAGTCTCGAAGCCACAACATTTTGGCGCGACAACGAGCTGTACTGTACGCGCTCAATACTCAATGCCAAGTGTTCCGGAACTTTGTCACATAAACTCAACGCGCTTCCATGGCCCTGGATATTGTTCGCCATCGAATCCAATGCATTGGACGCCCTTGCCGTGGATTCGTCACCCGGGTCCGGGGCTCTTTGGTCATCTTCGACAGGGACATTCATCCGGAACTATACAAGATGGTCAGTAAGCGTCTAACGGAGCTTTGGTAACTCCTACTGCTCGTCTTTTATCCACTGACTGGTAAACAGCAGCGACGAAAGCCAGCCAGCCCAACCTTGCGCTGCGGTGCCGCTAAACGCTCGTTTCTGCACCCTGCAACAACCATGAAAGGCCGTCTTCCCACACGCATACAAATAAGACTGCTCCTTATGGCGTTTGCGAGGTCTAAACGTTCTGCTAAATATGTCTATCTCTCTCCGATTTGAAACTCATATGGTTCACTGACATCTTGTGCCTTGGCAGGTGAGCATTCATCCCCGGGGCACTTTTATCATGGCCGGGGCGCTTTAAAAGGACGCACGGGCAGACTCACGAAGAGCAAACATGCGACCTCATCTCTCGCTATTTACCCCCCTTGTCCTCGCTATCGCGGTTCAAGCTAGCGTGCTAAAAGGCGGTGGAGGCGGAGGCAGCACCGGGGGCGACGACCCTGGTGGCACGACTACCGCCAGCGGAATCCCCAACGTCACCGACTCGACGAACCCCACATGCGTGCCGTGGTACAGCGTGCGCGATGCAATCATGGGTGGCCTCTTCCAAGGTACATCCCTACCTACCTCTTATTCATGTATGACGAACATCTTTACATAGGCCGCTGCACTGACAATGCCCGCGCCTCCATTCGTCTTGCGTTCCACGATGCAGGTTTGTCTCAGTTTACTGGCTCTTGCCTACCAACACTAACATGAACTCCTTTCAGGCACTTTCTCCCTCAACCTGCAAGCCAACGCGCTTCCCAATGGTGGACCAGATGGCTCTATTTTGACCGACCCCCTCGAGGTTCAACGCCCAGAGAACCACGGCCTCGAGAAAATCGTTAGTCTCCTCCAGCCCATCGTCGCCCAATTCGGCGTCTCTCCTGGTGACGTAGTCCAAGTACGCACAGCCCTCGTTACTTTTTCCTTTGGCTGATCCTCCAATTACCCAGCTTGCTGGTATCCTCGGTGTCGTATGTTCTTCTCCTCACCCAACACAAACCACTCAAACTAACCCGATATTCCCACCGACAGCTCGCTTGCCCAGGCGGTCCCAAAATAACATTTTGGGCCGGCCGCCCCGCACCTCGCAACATCGCACCAAATGGTCTCCTCCCCAGCCCCGAAGACCCCGTACCCACCCTCCTCGCCCGCTTCGCGGATATGGGTCTCAGCACCCGCGACCTAATGGCCCTTATCGGCGCCCACACCACCGGCAAGCAACGGTTCGTCAGTGTAGCAGCCGCCAACGCTACCTTCGATACGACTGTGGATATCTGGGACACGCGATTCTGTATGCGGGCCTTTATGTATTCTTCATAATCAGCGCTAACAGGTCTCTATAGACACTCAGACCCAAGCCACGACCACCCAGCCAGGTATACTCAATGTGTCTCCCTCCCTCTGCTCTCTCAACACTCATTCCAGGAACCTTCAAACTCGATAGCGACCTCTACTTCTCCACCAATGCGTCCACCACAGTCGAGTTCAGTCGCTTCATCGGTCAACAAAACCTCTGGTAAGTTACATCGGTCTCCCTTTATCATTTCGTGATCTTACGCCTGGACCTCTGAATAGGATCGCTGCATACGTACCCGCTCACGAAGCTATGAGCGTGCTCGGGCTTTCAACTAGCAGCCTAACGGACTGCTCCGAGATTCTCCCGCTTGCTATTGACCTGACCACTGTCGAGGTGGTTCCCGCCACTGGTAAAGGTGGAGGCGGAGGCGGCGGAGGCGGAGGGGGAAGCCAGAAACCAGCTACGGATCCGCCTGTAGATCCTGTGCTGCTAGAGGCGGCCATCCAGCAATTCCGTAGCATCTGGCTTGTCCCCGGCACGGTCACGACATAAGGGTCGTTCCAGTTGATTTTCCAGAGTATTACGGTTGTAGAGTAGGTACGCGTCCAAGGAATATGTAAGGTAGAATGCATCCATCCTCTGGCCAAAATGTTCCTTTGCATACATTCTTCATATAAATGTGGGTGTAAGTATGTTGTGGCGATCAGACGGCCAACTTGATTTTGATCACTTTTGAGATCAGTTGGGAAAAAGACCATAGCTCGGTCTAGCTCGGTACAGAACATACTTATCAGTGGCCGTTGATTTTTTCAGTAGCATTATATGTGTCCCAATCCACCCTCCAATTTATAGCAAAATCCGCCGAGCCGTTCTGTTGAATTGGGGGTGTCACAGTGCCGTTCGTCGAGGATGGATGCATTCTACCTTAGAAGATTCAAAACTTTCGCTCATTATTCCACAAAACAAGATTGCATATATGTATTCGCTTCTTTTGAGATTCATTATTATGTTCACGTTCTGGTGCGCGTCCTCGTCCGCCTCGCCGTCGGGGCAGCAGCCTCCGATTCCACCACCTCACTAGCAGTTTCCTTCGCCTTCCTGCTCCTCGACACACGAACTTTGACGGGCTCGACAACCTCCTCCGAATCTTCTCCCCCTGCCCGAGCGTTTTCTTTTTCGACCAGCAGTGCCGGAGCAGACGCAGGCGTCGCAGCACCCTTTCGCGTCGAACGGGGTTTCGGTGCCGCAGGTGCCTTCCTAGTGGGCTCAAGCACGGGCTCCGCTTCCTCCTCCTTGACCGCCTTGGACGACGGTGCTTGTCGTTTCGTGCTGGCCCCACGGCGTTTCGGCCGCAACTACCGCAACGACCTCTATCTCCGGGTCCGCCATTATTGAATCAAGCGGGTCGTCGTCATCCTCGTTAACGGCACGCGAACGAGCTCGAGTCTTGCGTTCAGGCGCACTGGCAGGGGTTTGCTGCAGGTCTACCCCGACGCGTCGCAGGAACAGCAGGCTCTGTAGCAGGTACGACGGGTTGAGCATTATTGGTCGAAGGAGGTTTTCGAGGTCGTCGCGTCGCTGGCACTGGGGCTTCTGCATCGCTTTCAGGTTCCACTGTCGCCGTTCGCCCACGACGCGTCTTCGCGGGTACGGGCTCGCTTTCTGGTTCCTTGGACGCAGAACGTCCCCGGCGGGTCTTGGTAGGTGCAGAAGGAATCGTCAGTAGAGCTGCAGGCTCCTCTGAATCCTCGCCGACACTTTCAGGTTCTGCAGTAGCCTTGCGACCCCGCCGTGGCTTCGGGGGCTCTACCCTCGACTTCGGCTTCGATTTGTGGCTCGACTATCGCTGGCGCTGCCACTTTCCGACCTCGACGGGCAGGTTTGCTGGGCGAGGGCGTAGGTTTCTGTGTTACATCCTCCTCAGGCTCCGGTGGTGGGGTAGCGGTCGCTTGCCGTCCGCGGCGTACCGTTTTTGCGTGCCGGTGCCAGTGCTGGTACAGGAGCTGGCACCTCGGCGTCAACTTCCATTTCAGCTGCGCCATCCGGTGCCTACATCGAAACGTCAGCAAAGCGCAAAAGTAAAAACAAGCCAAAACCGACCTCGTTCAAGAGCACCAGCGGAGCTGCCGCCATTATCCCTCCCAAACTCTTTCTCCCCACATCCGCCATAATGCTTTCTCTCCGCTTCTTCAAAACATCAACCGTATCCAACATCTCCCGCAACATCGCTGTCGGATCCGCCTCCTCATTATCAGACGATGCGGCCTCCTTGACACCAGCCAAAGTCTTCTTGGTCGGCGACTTGCGCGGAGACAGCCCAGGCGCCCCATCCGCCCAAAACATATCCGGCGCATTCAACCCACTCCGCCTCCGTTCCTGTATCGCGCGGCGTTTCTTCCTCTGAAACCGTCGGCCGAACAGGCGTCGGCGGAGGTGCCATTGGCCTGGCAGGCGTCACAAGCGGCTCGGATTTCTTCCAGGGCGAATCTTCAATCCGAATGCGCTGCGGACCCAGTATACCAGCGAGCGAGTGCCGAGTCTGAGGTAGCCCACCAACAGGGTTCTTTGCAGTGCGGAACGCAGCAGCGCCAGTACGCGGAGCCTGCGGCGTCATGAAGTCGGCTAGGTTGACGAGTCGCGACGGTTTGGCTCTGGCCGGGGATTCGGTTCTCGTGGTCGTTGGCTTCTCTTGTTGGATAGCACTAGCGTCAATAGCAAGGTCGGCATAGAGTGACTGGTATGGAGGCTCAGAGTCGACCTCCATGGGCACAACCGGGCTTTCAGTTCGCTCCTTGACAAACACATCAGAGAAAGGATCAGAGAAAAACAAACATCCATACCTTTGCGGGAACGACTGCATTGCTAGCAGCGCCAGAACGTCTACCAAAGCCGGGAGGTGTACGCGCAGATGGATGCGGGACACCGAATTCAGCGTTGATCTGCTTCTGCGGCATGTCGACATTCTTCTGGGGGGACGGTCGAACGCGATGTTGCCTTGATGGGCGATCGTGGGCCCAACGGCGTATGGACCTAGATCCAATGAGTATTGCCAGGTTGGGAAGGGTAACAGACTGACTGGGGCGCTTGTCTTTTCTGGCGACCTCCGATTCCAAACGGAGTTGTGGAGGCTGGAATCGCTCGCGCCGCGGGTGTCGGTGTTTTGGTCGGGGATCGTTGATTCTGTGCCTAGGTCGTCTACATGAACACCCTGCTGAAAGAAAATGATGCGACTGACGGGAGTTGAAACGGTCTTGCGTTTCGGTGAAACCACGGGTGTTGGTACGGTGGGTTTGTTCATGAATCTCGGTCTCTTCGTCGTCTTCGTCAGTATCGACATCTGCGGGTGCATCGGGAAGCACGGCCTCCTCTTCCTGTTTGAACGGTCAGATATACGAAAAAGAAAAGGATAACAGACGCACCTCCGTCTTGACGCGCCCAAACGGCCACAAGCGTTCGAGGCTCTTCCGCCAGCCGATGCGTTGCTGCGGCTCTTCTTCTTGAGCGTCTTCTTCGTCTTCGTCACCCTCGCTGTCGCTGCCACTGGATACGCTAACAACCTCGAGTCCCAGTGCCCGTACTTCTTCCTCTTCTTCTTCAGTATCCGTATCGGTGTCGGTATCGTCTGCAGGAACACTAAATTTGCCCTTGTTTGGGGAGACGGAGCGAGAAGAGGACGACTCCTTCGCCGGACCAGTGTTCATGGCAGGCGTCGTAGGACCCGACCCGCCGCTGGAGTTTGAATTGGGGGTCGGCGCAGCGGTAGCAGCCAGCACAGCGCGATGGGCACTCCGAATGAGCACTGCGCGGTGAAGACTCTGGCGTCGCGGTGTCTTTGGCGGAGCAGCGATTATTAGCTGAGCCTGTGGTGCTGGCGTGACCTCGACGTCTTCGAGGATGACTAGATCCTTTTCATCCTCGACGACGCGCGGAGACGAGCCTTGTACGAGGGTGATCGTTTCGGGCTCCGGTGGAGTATGCGATTTTGTGGGGGATGGAGAGGGTGTTCTTGTACGAGGAGGAGCACGCATGGGTGATGAAGGACACGGAGATTCTCGCGAGGGTTGGGCGAGGGACGAGGAGAGAAGACTTGTGCAGAAGCGATCATCGAGAGGCGTAAAGCGCGATTGCGGGTCCTATTGTCAACAACGAGGTCACAAGCGAGGTGGCAGAGCTACGTACGTGCAGGAGAGGCTGCGAGGGCTGCACGCATGTCCTTTGGAGGGTAGGTGAAGCGGAAACGCTTTCCGTGGATGTGAAGCTCGCTGCCATTGCCGAGAGCGATGGTCTTGGTGGGGAAGACCTGGCAGCCGTCGACGATGAGGCCCTGCTCTCCAAGGACCTCGAGAAAGGCCTTCTTGTCGTGGAAGACGATGCGGGCGTGGATGGGGGCGACATCGGGGTAGTACAGACGCACGGAGCAGTTGGGGTCGCGGCCAAAGGAGACGGCGGGAGTGTCGACGCCGAAGGAGGTGACCACATCGTCGGGGGTATTCTGGCGCAGGAGCGCAATGGTCCGAAGCGACCAGGGAGGTCCATGATGGAGGTGAGTGGCAAGTTGGAGTTGTCAACAAGCGCGTTACACGAAACGCGTGATCGCTGTGGTCACATAGAATTTGGATCAGATTAGATCAAGTTTGGATGAGTTTGCGGCAGTCGCGAATAGTGTTAGTACACAGGAGCCATATATATCCTCGTACACTTCGACTCAATGGATTCCATCAGTCGCGACACGGTATCTCCCAAACAGCATTTCCCCGACCCCGAGTCCGCCGATAATGGTGATGATGAATGCGCCTTGAAACGTCCTATCCAACTCAGCAAACAGAACGAAGGACAGCGGTTGTAGACACTCACATAACAGCCAACATGAAGGCAAACACAAAGGCAGTCTGGAGGGCATGCATCGCACCCCGCGTAAGATCATGAGCGAGTACAAATGGCGGCGCCTGCAGTCGGATCGTCGACTCTTCTTCGTCTTGTCGTCACAATCCTTGTCCTTCGCAACCGCTGCCCGTGAACGCCGCCAGTTCGCCTCAGCCATCGACCGGACAGCAGCGAGCCATCGGTCGGCGAGAGCGAGCACGAAGAGGCCGACACAGGCACCGAAGACGGCTGCGCGAGTCTGGGGAACCCAGCCCTGGAACCAGAGGGTGTCGCCGAGTGAGAAATGCAGCATCGGGAGCATTGTGCCGTTCGCCATAGTCATTCCGTCGTCCATCGTCATGTCCATGCCATTAACACTCCGGCGGATGGGGTTGTTGGCCGCCGCAACAGAGGCAAGGGCGACAGGTCGTCAGGAGCCACATGGGAGTTGAGAGCAAGCCGTCGTGGATACCAAATGATCGCATTCTAATTTCGGCTGTCACCTTCTTCGACCAATATTCATTCAGGACTTGCTCCTGCAGGCTTGCAGCCAGAGTCTGCCAACTACAACTTGGAGGCCATTTCGTGCTGTTGTCGATTTCTAGCATTCGACGTCCCTCATATGCATGGGAGCTGATTCGCCTAAATCGAGGAGGTCAGCAGGGCCCGGGTCAACAGCAAGGGGTGCCGTGGAGCGCGTTGGCGAAAGGCTTCCAAAGCTCAATCCGCAGGGCAACATACGGAGTCTGCGCATCGACGCGTCCCGAGGATCGGACGTCTTGCATGGATAGATAGGATTGCCGCAATCATGTATTCCTCAAGCTCCTCGATGCGGGAAGCGCTCACACGACGACTATAACCACTGCCCGAGTGAAGACTTTTTTGCTAGCCGCTTTCAGGTCAGCTCTCATTTTCAGGAACGTCGTCCTTATACCATTGCTAATGCTATCCCAGTATTCAGACGATTGACGTCGCCATCGCACTGGCATCTGGAGAAATCACCATTGCCTCGAAAACCTCGCCATGAGCTGGCCGCTGGAGGACTTCTTCGACCCAACCAAATCTTCCTACGTCAAAGACACCGCCGCCTCTCTCTCAATCGTCTTTGGAACGGGAACTACAACGGGACCATCCACACACAGAGACACCGCCAACTGGGGTCGTACGCGCCAGTTCGTATTGTCGTTAATCTTCCTCGCATTCCTCTCTGATCTTTGCTACGCAGTCCCTTTCCCCACTGAGAGATATTTTTTGGAGGGGAGGCTTCGACATGCATCATTCTGGCCAACCCTGACGAGACCGCGTCCGGCTGTACAGGTCGACCGGCGGCATATTCGGCGCGTTGACAATAGCGGCGTCGACTCGGCGACGACATTCAATGCATATGGGCACTGCTGGTTTCCTGTGCGTTTCCGCCTTCGAATAAACTTAATGTACTGACTGACCTCCTTCGTCGTAGCAACGACAACACAACCAACCGCTGGCCTCGCCTTGCATGTTCATACCTTCTCGCGATCTACAAGGTTCTCCAGCCGCCTTCACGGACTCCCGTATATCAATACCGTACGCGCCATCCGCAAACCCACCTCTGCACCTCTTCATCTCCTTTGGCGGCTATACCTGGTCACGAACGCTCTGAACTACACCCAACCCTCCATCCGGTCGTCGGGTTTGCCACCTTGAATCTTTGGCGCCCCATTTTCGGTTCGTCTTTTCACA